>OW240923.1:55972475-55984436 GCA_933207985.1 Pelobates cultripes
TTGCCTCATTCCATTTTAAACATGGATTCCTTTTAATCTATGTTTATAGATGACGTTATATATAAGATATATATATATATATATATATATATATATATATATATACACACATTTTTGAAACTTTTATTAACTTTATTTTAAAATCCAGGTTTCGAGTTGGTGTGCCAAGGTTGACAGATCTTATAGGATCCTTCTAAATTTAGAAATAAAATAAAAATTTTCCATCAAGACTGCATGGTCAATCTGCTTTTTAACCTCTCCCAACATATATGGTTCTGATTTTTCCAGTTACGAGCGATTATTAGCTTCATGGCCAGAAGGACATGAATAACTAAACTCCTCTTTGCCACCACATATGTAAATTGTTTCCAGTGCTCTTCACAATGCCAGCACACCTCAGGCATTAACAGGTTAAAGTTATGGATCGTTTGTGGGACAATATGCCATCTAAACATTATCTTGAATTGGTGTTCCTGAATGTTTATACAATGTGTGGTTCTTTTTGTAATACTCCAATTTTCAGGCCATATTTTCCACTCACTCTCGATGCCTATATCTTGTGACCATCTAGTCCAAACTTTAGGGAACCATTCTGGAACCATTTGCCCCAAAATATGGTACCATCTTTTTAAACTACCAGTCTGGGGGGACTTTACTAAACAATTTCTCTATTTGGTAGAATAACTCATTCTTATCCTCTGAGCACTAATGTTTTATGACGTAATATCGTATTCTATATACATTAAAATATTGGCCAATTGAGATATTGAATTCATGATTTAATTGAGCAATACTCTTAATTCCACCCTCATGAAACAGGTCAATAGCTTTTATATTCTCCCTATTTGGCCATGAAGCTATGTTCAAGTTAAAAATGATATCTTCAAAAATTGAAACGAGGACCGCCTTAATTATATAATTTTTCAACTGACTTTTCTTTAAATTGAGTCTATATTCTCAAAAGCATGTCTAATATGCAGTTTTTTTAATCCCTAATCCTGACTCCTAATTTGTCCTGATCCATCGATAGCAGACTTGCCAAATTGCTCACACCCATTAACTGTTGTTCTATCCAATACCAGTCCTCCATTCTGGAGGAGGGGCATTGGATCTTACAAACACCAGTGAACATGCTGGCTTGGGCATACCCAGCCATAAGTGACAACCTTGAACCCCTTTGATCTTTGTATCTGTGTAGTGCCTCTATCTCTATTCAATGTTTTTTATTATTCCAAATAAATTTACCCACACTCATTTGAAATTGTTTGCACCAAACCGTAGGTATTGGAATAGGTATCATTCTAAGGCAAGAAAGCCATCTTGGTAATATATAGGCTTTGACCAAGTTCATTTTGCCCAAAAAGGACAAATTTAGATTATTCCATTCACTAGTCTGCTTTAGAAGATCCCTGAACAAGGGAGTATAATTTAATTCAAGTATCTGCTCCAAATTTTGGGGTATATTTATGCCTAAATATCTCAGGCAGTCTTTTGTACACAAGAATGAATATTTCTTAGTTAATCTGTCAATTGTTGCCTGATCCAAGCCATTCGACATTGCCTGGGTCTTATGTATATTAATTTTATAATTTGACATCTCTCCATATTTATCCGCCTCCCTTAAATCTGCCTCTATGGCTGTTTCAGGTTCTGTCAAAGTCAGCAGCATATCATCCGCAAACAGATTTAATTTACATATCCATTTGCCCACTTCAACTCCTCTAATAGATTCCATAGCCCCGATTCTTGCTGCCAAGGGTTCCACTGACAAAATATAAAGCATTGGTGCCAACGGGCACCCCTGGCGAGTTCCATTAAGAATCTGGAACCATATATACAGGGTCACTACACATCACTATGTGATATCCTGTTCATTAGCAGGAATGTATAAAAGAGAAAAGATCACTTATTGACACTGTAAGAAAGGCATTTTCACTTACAGCGAAGGGAAGGATTCTTTACAGAAAAAACAATAACGATGTGGAATACTCTGCCTTATGAGGTTTTATTAGACAACTATGTAACTTGTGTCTGTATGCAACTGAGTATGTGTGCATATATGTGTCAGTGTGTGTATCTGTGTGTGTGTGATGGTCCACACACCCCAGCATTCAAACACCAACACTGTACATAAATATATCCCTGCATTCAAACACCATTACTTTAAATACACCCATGCATTCAAACACCATTACTTAAAACACACCCATGCATGCAAATGCACACACATCCCTAAATTCAAATGGCAATAGTATAAACACACAACTGCATTCAAGCACCAACACTACACACAAATACATCTTTTTTTTTTGTTGAAGAAAATTAAACACTGTAGCAGATCACCAGTATTAAATCCACGAATTCCACTGGTTCAGGAAGTAATCTACAGTCAAGCGCTGAAAAGCAAGGCAATATCCCAAATCTCCCAGTAACCGAACGAAACACAGTTCTGAGAGTCAACTGAGGTCTTTATTCACAGGCTCCACAAGTTATAAAGGGGTTTCCTGAGTCCCCTCCCAGGGGCATTCCCAGAGTGGACTACGTGGGGAACTTACATTACAGAGCCTTTCCCCCATCAGGCACTGCTGCACGAGAGGGATCCTCCCACAGGAATGTACCGTTAAGTGGATTATTCCTCCGTGCAGCAGATCCTGCAATTTATATTAAAATACACAACTTTTTGAATATTCAGTCTATTTGCACGAATGGACGTTCGGTAGATAGCTGGGGTCTGAGCGCATCATTCGTGAGAGTACCGCTCAGATCCCAGCTAAAACAACTGAACGAAAAACACATTCATTAAAATATATATTCAAAAGACCAATTGAAGTCTAGGGAACATAATACCGAACGGCCCAGAACTCCCGAACGGCCTGGAAGCTCAGCGGTGTTCGCGCCGTCGAGTAGCCGTTTTTAGTACCATGCGCTCGACGACCAAACACCGCTGAGGGAACAAAGGATCCAAGATGGCCGACCGCCGCATGGTCAGTAGTCGAACGGCGGCCACCTAGGAGAGCCTCTAATTACCGATTGCAACATTGTTGCAATCGGTTAACAAGCGCCACACGTCTCTAAGTGTGTGGGCTATACATGGTGGTTATTTCGGTTCACGAACGGCCCGCTAAGGTGCCGTTCGTGAAACGAAATGAAATACAGCTATCTGCATTCGGCAGATAGCCCATACAGGAAATACAGGGTATTACAGCCAGCATATATTATACTTAGTTAAACACATATCCCACAACTATACAGGCAACCCTTAAAGGCACAGTCTCTTTATATTGTTCAAGTGGCTAGGTTTGCCGCAATGCTCCCCCAGAACCAAGCCGGCATACACAGTCTGATCCCAACGGATCGGCTTGGGGATGTCCGGAGGAGGGCTCACAGATCACTTCTCAAGGTCTGTTTGTCTAGATAACCCGTCGGCGTTACCGTTTTGTTTTCCAGGGCGATAATGAATGGTAAAGTCAAAAGGCTGCAGCGCCAAACTCCAGCGCAGCAGCCTGGCATTGTCTCCAGCCACACGGTTCAGCCACACCAACGGGTTGTGATCTGTGAGCAAAGAAAAGGGTTGCCCATAGAGATTTGGTTGTAACTTTTTCAGGGCCCACACCACGGCCAGGCATTCTTTTTCGATGGCGGCGTTGCTCACTTCTCGAGGTAACAGTTTCCTGCTCAAATATGCTACGGGATGTTCTCCGCCATCTGCTCCAACCTGGCTCAGTACTGCTCCCAATCCAAACATTGAAGCGTCTGTGTGGACAAGAAAGCGTTTAGTTGGATCAGGAGCAGCAAGTACAGGGGCATTTGTCAGAGCCGTCTTAAGTTGGTTAAATGCCTGTTCACACTCCGGGGCCCAGATGACCTGTCTGGGTAGGTTCTTACGCGTCAAGTCGGTCAGGGGCTTGGCCAGGGCACTGTAGTTGGGGACAAACTTCCTATAGTACCCAGCGGTACCTAAGAAGGCGAGGACTTGAGTTTTAGTCCTAGGGGTGGGCCACTTAGCTACGGCTTCAATCTTTGCGGGCTCAGGCTTCTGTTGCCCGCTCCCTACTCAGTGTCCTAAGTATTGCACCTCCGCCATCCCTATGTGGCACTTGCTAGGTTTTAAGGTGAGCCCTGCCTCTCCAATCCGATCTATTACGGCCCCTATGTGGCGCAGATGATTGGCCCATGTCTGGCTATAGATGGCAATATCGTCCAGGTATGCACATGCATAATCCTGGAACCCATCCAGTAGCCGGTCCACCATCCGCTGGAATGTTGCGGGGTCGTTCTTCATCCCCAATGGCATGACTCTGAACTGGTACAAGCCAAACGGGGTGACAAACGCCGACTTGGGAATGGCTTCCTCGGCTAGTGGAATTTGCCAGTATCCCTTACAAAGATCTATTGTAGCGAGATACTGACCTCTGGCCATCTTATCTAGCAGTTCGTCTATCCGGGGCATCGGGTAGGCGTCTGACACGGTTTTGTCGTTTAGCCTCCGGTAATCCACACAAAACCGGGTTGTACCGTCTTTTTTGGGAACCAGGACTATCGGCGATGCCCAGGGGCTATCGGAGTGTTCGATAACCCCTAACTGCAACATCTCCTCAATTTCTTTCCTCATATGCTCCCGTACGGATTCGGGGATCCGATATGGGGTCTGTCGCATGGGAAGCTGTCCCGGGGTTTCTACTCGGTGGAGGGCCAGTGGAGTGTACCCAGGTAAATTAGAAAAGGTGGCGCCCTTTGCCGCTATCAGTTCTTGTACCTGGGTGCGCTCTTGAGGACTTAGCCGCTCCCCCAGCTGAACCCTCTGGGAGGGCTCCTTCTGCTCCTCCTGCTCTAACAGATCTGGGAGAGGTAAGTTCTCCTGATCTTCCGAGGCGGGCGTGCATATGGTCGCCACGTCCTCGGTTCTGTCGTGGTAGGGTTTGAACATGTTCACATGGAGCATGCGTCGTTTCCCTACCCCGGAGCATGGGCCGATCACATAGGTGGTATCGCATCTCTGCTCTACCACCTGGTATGGGCCCTGCCAGACGGCCTGTAGTTTGTCTGTGCGGACAGGTTTGAGAATCAGCACCTTCTGCCCCACTTGAAAACTACGGTCTCTGCCCCCCCTGTCATACCAGCGGCGCTGTCATTGTTGGGCGGCCTGGAGGTTAGTGCACACTGCCTGGGTCAATTTCTCCAGGCGATCCCGGAACGCCAGCACATATGGTACAATAGGGGTCCCATCTGCACAACTCTCTCCCTCCCAATGCTCTCTAATGAGGTCCAACGGTCCCCGTCCCTTCTCCCAAACAACAGCTCAAACGAAGAGAAGCAGGTAGATTCTTGGGGTACTTCCCTATACGCAAACAACAGATGGGGAAGAAACCGTTCCCAGTCCTTATGGGTCTCTCCGAATGTACGGAGCATCTGTTTTAGGGTACCATTGAACCGCTCACATAATCCGTTGGATTGAGGATGGTAAGCAGAGTTAATGATTGGCTTAATGCCACATATTCTCCATAACTGCTGGGTGACCTCTGCTGTAAATTGCGTCCCCCTATCAGAGATAATTTCTTGCGGGAACCCTACTCTTGAAAAGATTTTGATCAGGGCTTCTGCCACTGTCTCCGCATGAATATTCGTTAGGGCAATCGCCTCGGGGTACCGGGTGGCGTAGTCCACCATGGTTAGTATATACCGCTTCCCAGAGGGGCTGGGTTTGGATAGCGGTCCCACTATGTCTACGGCCACACGGCTAAAGGGTTCCTCAATAATAGGCAGGGGACACAGTTTCGCTTTGTGGCGATCCCCTCTCTTACCTACCCGCTGACATACATCACAGGAGGTACAGTAGTGCCTCACATCTTTAGAAATCCCCGGCCAGAAGAAAGCATGGGTTAAGCGGTAACGGGTACGTGTCATCCCTAAATGGCCAGACAGCGGGATGTCATGAGCTATTCTCAGTAACTCGGGGTTCCCTTGTGCTGGCCGGAACGTAGTGGAATTGACGGGTGCGGAGGTGGTCGGGTGGTGCTGTACAGGTGGTCTCAGGAAACCCTTGTTGTTGGGCCCATGATGTCTCCTGGCATCAAAGTGTTGATCTGCCAACCAGGCTGCTTCGGTTAGGGTGAGGGGTTTTTGGTCCCTTACCCATTCTTGTGCTTCTGGTAAGAGTCCATTAAAGAACTGCTCCAGTAGGATTAGTTGGCACAGTTCCTCCATGGTGGTGGCTTGGCTTGCCTGAATCCACCCTTGGGAAGCTTGGTCTAACTTATGTGCCCACTCAGCGTGCGAATCTTTTTCGGGTTTTCACAATCCCTGAAATTTGCGCCGATAGGCCTCAGGTGTGATGGCATACCTCTCTAGGATTGGCCCGTTTGACTTTAAAATAGTCCTTGCTGTCCTCTCTGGGGACAGCGCGATAGGCCTCTGCTGCCCGCCCTGCCAACTTTCCTGCTAGCAGGGGCACCCATACTGCCTGCTCCAGGTCGTGCAGGTCACATAGCCGCTCGAAATCCTGCAGATACTCGTCAATTTCATCCTTCTCCTCGCAGAATGCTTTAAATGCATGGTACAGTATCTTTTGTTTTACCGGACCGCAGAAGGAAGTAGCGATGGATTCTGCCCTGGACGGTGCCCCCTGGTGCTGTTGTGCCATAATGTACTCCTGTACGTCCGCCATCAGGACTGTCAAGATATCCAGGGGTACTGGCTGGGGTACAAATTCCAGCCGGGTTCTCAGTTCCCTCTGATATGGGGTTTCCTCCCTGGCTGGTGGGGGTGTGCTGCTGTGTGCTCGGTCGCCCTCCATCAGTTCAGCAATTAATACTGCTTTGGATTTATTGCTAGCGCTTTTCCCTCTAGCCTCCAGCAGTTCCTTCAGCATCTGCCTTTTCAAAGTAGTGTAATCAGTCTCCATTCACTGATCTCTTTCGTCTGTTTGCTGCATACGAATTGCCATTCCCTTTTTCCGTTCGGTTGTTTCTTTTCATTCGAATGCGCTGTTTCGGCTCTAGAGTTGGATTCCGTCGCTTGCCACCAATTGTAGCGGATCGCCAGTATTAAATCCACGAATTCCGCTGGTTCAGGAAGTAATCCACAGTCAAGCGCTGAAAAGCAAGGCAATATCCCAAATCTCCCAGTAACCAGACGAAACACAGTTCTGAGAGTCAACTGAGGTCTTTATTAACAGGCTCCACAATTTATACAATTCCCCATGCAAGGGGTTTCCTGAGTCCCCTCCCAGGGGCATTCCCAGAGTGGACTATGTGGGAACTTACATTACAGAGCCTTTCCCCCATCAGGCACTGCTGCACGAGAGGGATCCTCCCACAGGAATGTACCGTTAAGTGGATTATCCCTCCGTGCAGCAGATCCAGCAATTTATATTAAAATACTCAACTTTTTGAATATTCAGTCTATTTGCATGAAAGGACGTTCGGTAGATAGCTGGGGTCTGAGCGCATCATTCGTGAGAGTACCGCTCAGATCCCAGCTAAAACAAACGAACGCCACACGAAAAACACATTCATTAAAATATATATTCAATAGTCCAATTGAAGTCTATGGAACATAATACCGAACGGCCCAGAACTCCCGAACGGCCTGGAAGCTCTGCGGTGTTTGCGCCGTCGAGTGGCCGTTTTTAGTACCATGCGCTCGACGACCAAACACCGCTGAGGGAACAAAGGATCCAAGATGGCCGACCGCCGCATGGTCGGTAGTCGAACGGCGGCCACCTTGGAGAGCCTCTAATTACTGATTGCAACATTGTTGTAATCGGTTAACAAGTGCCACATGTCTCTAAGTGTGTGGGCTCTACATGGTGGTTATTTAGGTTCACGAACGGCCCGCAAAGGTGCCGTTCGTGAAACGAAATGAAATACAGCTATCTGCATTCGGCAGATAGCCCATACAGGAAATACAGGGTATTACAGCCAGCATACATTATACTTAGTTAAACACATATCCCACAACTATACAGGCAACCCTTAAAGGCATTGAGAAAGGTCTGGTGCCCGAAATGTTTGCTGCTTAAATTCAAATGTTGGCTACCGTATTTTTCGCTCCATAAGACGCACTTTTTTTCCTCTCAAAAGTGAGGGGAAATGTCTGTGCATCTATTGGGGCGAATGTGAAGCTTTACTTACCTGTCTTGTAGCGTTGGCCGGCAGCACAGCGCGCACCGCTGTAAGGAACTTCAATTTCAGGTTCCAGTTTCCGGCGGGACTGAAAGGAAGTGCACACACAGTGTGCACACTTCCTTTCAGTCCCGCCGGAATCTGGAAGCTGAAATTGAAGTTCCTGTACTGCGGAGCGCGCTGTGAAGCCGGCCCACGCTACAAGACAGGTAAGTAACTATGGGACAAGGGGAGGGGGGGACACTATGGGACAAGGGGGGGGACTCCTGGAAGTGGGACAAGCGTGAGAGGGGGACTCCTATGGGACAAGGCGAGGGACACCTTATGGGACAAGGGGAGGGGGGACACTATGGAACAAGGGGAGGGGACACTCCATGGGACAAGGAGGGGGGGACCCCTATGGGACAAGGAGAGGGGACCCCATGGGACAAGGAGGAGGGGTACACCATGGGACAAGGAGAGGGGACTCCATGGGACAAGGAGAGGGACACCCATGGAACAAGGAGGGGGACACCATGGAACGCGAGGGGACACCTGGGACAAGGGGAGGGGGGAACACTATGGGACAAGGAGAGGGGGGACACTATGGAACAAGGGGAGGGGTACACTATGGGACAAGGAGAGGGGGTACTCTATGGGACAAGGAGAGGGGGGGACACTATGGGACAAGGGGAGGGGGGACACTATGGGATGAGAACACTATTGGACAAGGGGAAGAGGGGTTAACAATCACTATGGGACAGAGGAAAGGAGGGGTTAAAATGACTATGGGACAGGGGAGGGGGCTTAAAGATCATTATGGGACAGGAGAGGGGAGTGGGTGGTAAAGAACAAAAAATTCCTTAAAAAAAAAATATTCTGAACAAACTGTCCCATAGTAACAAACACTATGGAACAGTTCAGAATATTTTTTCAGGGTTTCCTCCTCTAAAAACTAGGTGCGTCTTATGGTGAGGTGCGTCTTATGGAGCGAAAAATACGGTAATTAGTGAAGACCATGCCATGCCTACAGCTCAATGATGCATTTCACATATGCACGCTTCTTCCAATTGGTCCAATTACTAGCCAGCCACTAGACTAAAAAACTGAAATATACAGATACACACAAATGGATCAGCGCTAATATATTAGTGGAAAGGCAGCAACCTCAACAAAGGGGTTCCCTCTTGCCCTTTGAAAGAAACAGGAGTGTATAAAATTTGGTATGGGCTGCACCACAAGAGATAATGCTCTATACTTTGTGAGTATATTTTATTATATTTTTACCACACTGCTGTTATCTACTGAGAGCACTATTGTCGCTTCCCTATCCCTTATTGTCATTTGAGCCCCAGTTATCGCTGAGCTCCCAAGACTGAGGACACTCACATTATATCCCAAAGTGGGGATTGTACCACTACAAGCACTTGATGCTAGAGCTAGCTATAGTTTGGTAAATTGTGAGTACATTATCATTATATTACTATAATCACTTTTACACAATATATATTACACTATTGGGTCCTTTCCATTTCTTTTTATATGTATTAAGGCCGTTTGGCCTGTATTTGTGGGAGGGGCTTAAATTAATTCACTCCCCTATATAAGGGACACCCCTTACCTGACTCATATCGCTTGAGGTCAGCATCAGAATGATTTCCACTTCCGGGTCATCCAGATGCCATTTTACCTGATTACTCCATGAGGTTTTCTAAGCAGAGCTGTGTCAGGAATCCAGCCACAGGCTTTTCCAGCCTACCACCTTCTTTCTTCAATCCATCGCCGTGGATGGTGTCCAAGTGACTCACAAACCGTAAGTCGACCTACCCGTTACGCCAGGCATCAGTCCCACGGCACCATGCACGGGTCAGGTCCTCACTTTACGGCTGCATTTTGTCTATGTCTGTTCTAAAACCATTGCATGTTCATGCATATCATTCGTTTAAACCCCCTACCGGTCTTTGGGTGTACTACAGGCTTCTTAGACATTATTGCATTTCATGTACAAACCAATGAACCACTGCATTTTCGCCTACACACTGACCCCTACCGGTCTTTGGGTGTACTACAGGCTAATTAGACATTATTGCATTTCATGTACAAACCAACGAACCACTGCATTTTCGCCTACACACTGACCCCTACCGGTCATTCGGTGTACTACTGGCTTCTCAGACATTATTGCATTTCATGTAAAAAACAACCAACCACCGCATTTTTCACCTACAAACTGACCCCTATCGGTCATTCGGTGTACTACAGGCATCTTAGACGTTTTTTGCATTTTCATGTACAAACCAATAAACCACCTCATTTTCACCTACACACTGACCCCTACCGGTTTTTGGTGTACTACAGGCTTCTTAGACATTATCACATTTCATGTACAAACTAGAAAAGTTACAATTTCAGGGGAAATTGTGTGAAGTGTTCTTGCCTCCACCTGTAGTCTACAACTGGAGTGGGCGGAGTAACTGTTATCATTTACATAGCACATTTAATTGCAACGTTGTTGCACAGTTACATTAAACCATACATTTATAAAAACATTAGCAGGTGTTCAAAAGGCCCTGTCTATGACATCACTTGCTGCTGCAGCTTGACACAGGTCAGAGTATTTTGGTGGTTGCCATCTTCAAACGGTCGTATCTTAAAAACTATAACTCCTACAGTGAAGAGCTTTATATTGTGAGAATCACAAGACCCAGACCTACATTTTAATGCATAGTATGTCTCTGAAGTATTAAAATTGAAGGCGCAGTCGCAGTTTAGAAATTGCACTTCAAATTTGAGCTTTGCAGAGTGAAGTTTCAATGAATGTCAATGGACGGCGTTGGTTGCAAACAAATGGTCATATTGTGAAAACTATCAGGACTATGGCTTAGCCGTTGACATGTTTAGTGGCAGCAGGGATAGCTGAACGTTTTGATATAAGATTTGCGTAGGTGGGCCTGAAAATAAGGGAGTGGTGGCAGTTTAGAAATCATGTCCTGATTTTCAGCTTTTGCCAGCTCCCACTCTAGCTTTGCCATTCATTCCTATGGGACAAATTGCGCCACAAAAACGACGATATTCCGTGAACCATTCGGCGAAACGTTCCACAAAGTAATAGCAATCCGATCGGGAACAATCTGCACGCTTTGGTAAATTTTTGTCTATGTAGTGTAAAAACTGTGGGAGGAGTTAGGGTGGCAAATTTTGCTATAATAAGAATAATAATAACTAGAAAAGTTACAATTTCTGGGAAATTGTGTGAAGTGTTCTTGCCTCCACCTGTAGTCTACAACTGGAGTGGGCGGAGTAACTGTTATCATTTACATAGCACATTTAATTGCAACGTTGTTGCACAGTTACATTAAACCATACATTTATAAAAACATTAGCAGGTGTTCAAAAGGCCCTGTCTATGACATCACTTGCTGCTGCAGCTTGACACAGGTCAGAGTATTTTGGCTGTTGCCATCTTCAAACGGTCGTATCTTAAAAACTATAACTCTTACAGTGAAGAGCTTTATATTGTGAGAATCACAAGACCCAGACCTACATTTTGATGCATAGCATGTCTCTGAAGTATTAAAATTGAAGGCACAGTCGCAGTTTAGAAATTGCACTTCAAATTTGAGCTTTGCAGAGTGAAGTTTCAATGAAAGTCAATGGACGGCATTAGTTGCAAACAAATGATTATATTGTGAAAACTATCAGGACCATGGCTTAGCCGTTGACATGTTTAGTGGCAGGAGGGATAGCTGAACGTTTTGATATAAGATTTGTGTAGGTGGGCCTGAAAATAAGGGAGTGGTGGCAGTTTAGGAATCATGTCCTGATTTTTCAGCTTTTGCCAGCTCCCACTCTAGTTTTG
>OW240923.1:55984536-56069371 GCA_933207985.1 Pelobates cultripes
TTATGTCATTCCCTTATGATTCACTTTCAGCAGAAACATAGTCCCATCGCTGTCTAATTTCTGCATGCTATGACTGAAACAGCAGCTGGCTAATGCTGTAGGTCAGTGGGTGCACTTCACCACAGATTTATATAGTGGTTTTGATGGATGTTATGCCTTACTCTCCTTGATGGCACTAAAATTATTGCAGACAATCAGGCAAATGGTTAGATGGGCATAGAGAGTATTTTCAGATCTGCTCGGCCATTTGGTTAGAATTTTTTTTATTTTGGTTAGCACACCATTCAGTCAAATATCTCTACTTTTTAGACAAAATTCCATGATTTATCTGTTTATTTACCATTTTTTTCTCAATCATAAATCTCTGTATAATTGAATGAATTCTATTTGTAAAACATGATTTATGCAAATTGAAAGCAATAAATACATAAAGCAAGAATATATATATATATATATATATATATATATATATATATATATATATATATATATATATAACTTTTAAAAAGTGTATTCACCACTTACATCCAGATAAAAAAAAGAATTGGACTTCAGTCCAAGGAAAAGATGGTGGTGTCAGAAACAAGCAGCAGCAGCAACCCTTGGACTTGTGCCCAGGGAAAAGGTAGGTCACAGACTGGCAGAATGGGCATTCACTCAGAACAGTGGCAGCAGCAGCCTTTGGATGTGGAAGCAGGGAAAAAGATGGCATTCAGTTTTCTTATGTTAGGTCCTGCACAATGAGAGGGATATTCACTCAGAACAGCAGCACCAGCATTTGGACAAGAGCCCAGGAAAAATGTGTCATAATGGCAGAAAGGGAGTTCCCTCAGAATAGAGACTGCAGCTGACTTTGGACTTAGGCCCAGGGAAAGACATAGCAATCACTTTTCTACTAGGTCCCTGCAAAAAAGTAAAAAAAAAGATATTTACTCTTCACTCAGAACAGCATCAACAAACTTTGGAAATGTAATAATAATAAGAGCTGTTGCCTCCTCTACAATCAGTCTGCATTAACATATAGAAATAGGTAGCCAAGCTTAAGCAGGTCGAATTTTAAAAAATAATTTTCTCAACTAACTGAGAGCTGTGATTTATGAGGATGTTGCCAGCGGTGGAGGCTCATCCATAGGGGCACTTGGGGCAGTGCCCCACCAGTTATTATTTGCAGTAGTTTAGAAACACTAAGATTCTTTTTCTGGAGGGGAGAGAGGTAAGCCAGACAAACCAAACATATGGTACAAAATGAGTGTATCTTTAATTCTGTGATTTGTTTCGGTTTTGCAGGTGCCATCCCTTCCCCATTGGTAGCTGTTTTGGAGAAATGTATTTGAGAAATGTCAACAAAATGGGACAGGTTAGAAATCTGCCCTGTTTCAGCAGGTTTTGCACATGCCTACTGATTTTTTTAAAAGGACACTATAGTCACCAATACATAGTTAGCTTAATTAAGCAGTTTTGGTGTATAGGTCATGCCCCTGCAGCTTGCTAGACCCTGCAGGAGCCTCCTATGACGATTGGTAGGGAACCTAACACACAGACAGGACACAACAGACAGATTTGCAATACCGGTCCTTAGAATGGCTGGGCTATGAAAAAGAATAGCCAAAGCAAGCCAAGGTCAAAGGGAAATAGAGAGATGGAATATGAAGAGACAAGCCGAGGTCAGAGAGCAGAGAAAACAGAGTAAACGTGAGACAAGCCAGAGTTCGGTGACCAAATAATCAGACAGAGTATAACACGCTATTGGGCTAAACAAACACCACAACAGGGCATTGAGGCAAGGGGGAGGTTAGCTTATAAAAACACAGGATGTGTCTGATTGGCTAACCTTCAATTAGTGTTAACCACTATCTTCCCTCCCTTGTGGTCTCTGAGGTCATTACTGTGTACAGGGTCAGATGACTGGGTCTGGCACACATAGAAGGATTCTGCTCTGGAGCGTGCAGCGTCAGAAACACTGTCAGTCTGGAGCATGGAGGTGGGGACAGCCGCATGCCGTGGACAGGCACCAGATGGCTCACGGTGACGGGGTAAGCAGGGCCACTGCAAGCGGCGCGGAGGCAGGGGACCTGACACCTCCTGTGTGTAATTAAAATTCGAATTACAGAGCAGTAGATAAAAATGTTTAAAGTAATTTACACATTGAAAAATAAACCATTTTGTTTTCATGCATGCTGTGCCAGTCATAGCCAGGGAAGGTGTGGCTAGGGCTGCAGAAACAGAAACAAAATAGTTTTAACTCCAAAATAGAAGTGATTTTGCAGTGATCTATACACAAAAACTACCTTGTTATGCCAAACTTGTTTTGGTGACTATAGTGTCCCTTTAAGAATTAATTTCAGAAATTTCCATTAAGCTACCATTTGGACAGCAGAGCCAGTTGCTCGTAAATCTATGGGCATGCTATTGGCCTCTCTATTCAGGAACCATCATTGGCTGATAGCACCATGGATGGGGTTATAGTGCCCACAGGAAAGAGAAGCAATAAGCCATCCGGGAAGTAACACAGAGCGATCAATATTATCTTTTTCTCTCCCCCAATAGCCCCAGTGACTGTCTGAAGGTTGATTAAGCAAGGGAATTTACTCAAATACATAATTGATATATATAAAGCCAGGAAAGCCCAGGGGTGATGAGTGGAGAGGAACATTTCTGATACAGAACCCTGTGCTGCCAGTCACTAATAGTTTTAAAACAACCTACTGCACATATCCACCATCTATAAAGTTCTCGGTCACTATACAGTTGAGACCTGAGACATGCTGTGGCTAGTTGAAAAGGTGTGAAGCTTCAAACTGCAAGACTGGGACTGTAACTCTGAGGACTGATCTAATCTGATTTCAGTCTATTTAATCTGCAATGATTGTTGCTTTCAATGTCAGCTACTTATTGCCACTGCAATTTAATGATATTGCAAGCTTCAAAGGTAATAATACTGCTTTAACCCCGTGCACACAGTGCATAATAAGGAGTGTATCAGTATTCTGCTGCTTTAACCCTGTGAACACTGTGTGCTGAGAAGGAGTAGTTGACGTGTTTGGAGGTTCTCAGTATCTTGATGCTTTAACCATATGCACACGTTGTGCTGAGAGCTAATGGAGTGCCTAACATGTTTCATAACAGCAGCAATATTAAATAGAAAGCTAAAGTTTTGTAGCAGGAGCATTACTGAAGATGAGATAATGAGAGGGAGAGCTCAAACGAAATCTCTGCATTGTAGCTCCATGTAATCCATCAAAATTATCCTGGCTGTGTCGGATAGTTATGAGTATCTCCTTATTGTGCGCAACTGTGTGTGTTATTTCTCTGTATTTTACTCAGCTCTACCTGTTCTATGGGTATCTTGTACCCAGCTCTTTGTATTATATCTCTATTTGTTCTCAGTTCTGTTTCTGGTGTGGTTTGTGGTATACTCCACACAGCCATATGACCCGTTATTCTTGTTTCACAAATAGTGGTCAACAATAACTTTGGGATGGTGTCTATTATTTTATGCATACAACCTTCTTTTTTTTTTTTATTAAAGCTTGTAGATGCAGCCTCTCCCCAGGTTCAATCTCACGGCTCTTTAAGACTGCTTACATTTTGTTTTTTGGAAGCTTGAATAATGTAATCACAGGTCCAAGGATTGCTGTGGCTTGACTTAAATTGTCTGTGACATCCTTGAAATGCTCACTATCTGCCACTATCTGACCTATGGCTGACTATTCTTTTATCTGATGATAAATAATGTATTGCTTGTTTTTTATGCTCCTTAAACTGTTGACTAGATTTCACCCTGTGATGAAAGTTCCTGGGAATTTTTTTCCAAATTCTCCACCATGGCCAAGACCAACGATCTGTCCAAGGATGTCAGGGATAAGATTGTAGACCTACACAAGACTGGAATAGGCTACAAGACCATCGCCATGCAGCTTGGTGAAAAGATAACAACAGTTGGTGAGATTTTTTACAAATGGAAGAAACACAAAATAACTGTCAGTCTCTCTCACTCTGGTGCTCCATGCAAGATCTCACCTGGTGGAGTTTCAATGATCATGAGAACGGTGAGGAATCAGCCCAGAACTACATGGGAGGATCTAGTTAATGATCTCAAGGCACCTGGGACCATAGTCACCAAGAAAACAATAGGTAACACACTACACCTTGAACGGGGTGAAAGTGTTGTGATCAGATGAGACCAAAATCGAGCTCTTTGGCATCAACTCAACTCAACGTGTTTGGAGGAGGAGGAATGCTGCCTATTACCCCAAGAACACCATCCCCGCCGTCAAACATGGAAGTGGAAACATTATTCTTTGGGGGTGTTTTTCTGCTAAGGGGACAGGGCAACTGCACCACATTAAAGAGACGATGGACTGAGCCATGTCCTGTCAAATCTTGGGTGAGAACCTCTTTGGGTGAGAATCTCGCAAACCCTGCTGTTCTGAGACATTTTAGCTGACTTACTAAACACAATTTATACAACTAAAATATAATTTAAAATAATTCCAATTATATTATTTACACAGACTTATTTCAAAACACATTTATTGTAGCTTAAAGACACATTACTGTGAGTATTATTGCAGGGGAGCTCAGTTATACACTCAGACACATCAACAATACATAGTTCCTGAGCAAGAGGGATATTAAGATAGAAAAGAGGGTCAAGGGGATTTTGGCCCCAAATAGGGACTGGCCCTCTTAAAAAAGGACACTTGCAAGGTATATTGAAAAATGGTCACTGACACTACAGACTAGATGCTTGGGAAAACTTTGTTCTTCTTAGAGTGGAATGGGTGAGTGGGTGATCAATTGTCCACTGACTTTATCTTATTTATTTATTTTTTTATAAATCTCTTTTTTGAATCCTTAACTTAAAACAAATGTAAAAATTATAATTTTAACTTGCTCTCTATTTTTTTTAATTTTTTTATTAAAGGAACTCTATAGTCACCAGAACAACTACAGCTTAATGCAGGCATTTTAATGTAAGCATTACCTTTTCATGAAAAGTTCCCCACTGCCTTTCCTGACTTCCCCCATAGAGATACAATGATTCAGTACATCTCAATGAGGAGATGCTGATTGGCACAACTCAGTGTTTTGCCATGCATGCGCAATAACCTCGAAACTCTTTCCTATAGTAAATTATTGGATTGGCTGAAATAATCAAGTTCTGCCATGGGGGCAGAGTCAGGTGGAGCCAACCGTTGCGTGACTGGTGTGACATGGAAAAGGCGTGCCGGGTACAATAATATGTAGTGTAGCACTATAGTGTAAGGAATACATGTTTATGTTCCTGACACTATAGTGTTAATTTAATACAAGATAGCAAGTAGAAAAAGATTTCACTCAATTAATTATAAAACTACATTTTCTCACTTTTTTTTTAAATCCATATATGTAATAATTTAATCTTGGCAGTTCAGAATTGGCATTGCATAGCCATTAGGTCATGCAATATTGAAGAACATTTTTTTTAATTTCTGCACAGTAAAATACACATTTTTGTGCTGTTTTGGCTGCCCACATTTCTTTCAGTAACAAAATGTTATTTAAAATTTTTTTTTTTAGACAAAGTGGTTTGGCTAAACAAATTTTTCTGCTGTCACAGGTTTAGTAAATAGACCCCTCTATGTTGCCTAAGTGATGCAGGAGTTAATGCTTAGGAAACAAAGTGACTCACAACTCAAACTCAACTTAAGCATTAACAGTAGTGGTTGCAGGTTTTCCACGATCCCTGTAGCAGAATCAGGAAATCAATTCTAAAGTCTCGCTAAAAACAGCTTCCTAGTTATTTACTAAAGTGAGAAGGAATGTTTTGGAATTCAGAATGGATTCATCATGAATTCCAAGTTTCAGGTATAAATAGCAGAAGTTAAGCATTCTCCCAGTCAGCTATGCTTCCAATTTGAGATCCAGAGGATTCTGGTGCACAATCAATTGCAGAGACTTTAACAGGGAATTAACCTTGGCATACTGTAGCACAGTTACATTAATATGTGTACAAGCATGGGCCGGTGAAGTTAATTTGTAATTCCAGGAAATTATTTCCAACGATCATACAAAGAAATCTATTCAGGATCATTGTAAACAGCAATACACTCACAAATTAACTTGTATGCAAATGCCCTGTGTAAACTCAAAGCTCTCTTTAAATAGTGATGAGCATCATCTGGACTATGTGGGGATACATTTTCAAACTCGTATGTTATTTCACATACAATCTACTGTATAGTGAATAAACTTTTAACATAAGAAGAGGTTTCTCTAAGATTAGGCATCATGGCTGTTTACATCCTCAAGCGCTGTATGCCAGACTTTCCCTATTGGTGTTTATGTGCCATTTGTTTTGAATTACTGTGTTGACCTTGTGAATAAAAGACCTTTTTACTTATTTAATGCTGAATTTATTTAACCTTCTCTACCGAGCCACAAATCTCTATGCAGCTACGGCTGTAAATGTGAATTATTGGTGCTTTAAAGCCCACGGGGTGATCTGCAAGCACATATTATTCATTATATTACAAAATGCAAATTATGCACTTCTGTTTAAAAGACATACTGAACTGTAACATTGTACAAGGTTTAAGTCACTGAATTACTCTTCTCATCACTGAAAAGAAAGTGTTCAAGAAATATTATTATTGTTCTGGCAAACAATCACTTGTCCCGTAAGATTTAACCCAGTAGGAATATGCTAAGTAAACTTGATTCATCCTGTTTAAGACTGTTCTCAAGAACCATTAAATAGTGGTGTACTGCTCTGAGTCTATGTAAGACATCCCAATTGTCGGTCAAACTCTTTTGGCAGGCCTCCCAAATGTCCAGATTTAGGTGGGTCTGCCCCAATTTTGAAATCCTGTTCTGATATTCCACATTTGTTTCATGATGTTGCATATTATTAGACACACTGTGCTGAGGCCACTAGGACCATGCAGAAAGTGCTCCTGCATGGTCTGTCCTGAGTGGGGCCAGTCGGGAGACTGCATTCATGCCAAACTGACTCACCCCTTCTGTAGGTGTTCAACCCTGTTTTCTGGAAGGCTGGCAGATTGCATTACTGGCACTTTGAAGACTTGCCCTCCTCTGCTATTGCACCCATTGCTCAGACCCACTGCAGCTGCACTGAAAACCTGAATATTTCACTTCTGTATTATGAGGTGAATATCCATCCAACCTTGCATAGTAAAAATAGATTGTGAATTCTGGGATTAACCCATGTGAACAGATTTAATGTGATAACATAAGTGCACATTATCTTGAATAGTCCATGTATATATTTATAGAAAAAAAGTTGACAAAGCACAATTATATTTTGTGTGTGATTTGTTATCTCCAAATTGCTATCCTTTGCTTTTTTATCACACTCAGTGACATTCTCGGGGATCAATGATCTTGCAGATTATAACAAGACTTATTATTTTTCAACCAATTAATCAAACATTGCATATTCTTATATATATGTAATGGGAACCCATTAAACTGTATTGCCTCTCAATTACAGAAACCAAATTGGTACACAAAAATAACTTTCAAGGCTTGGCTTAAGTGTATAGAACTTGAACATTTAAAGGAACACTCCGGTCACCATACCAACTTCATCTAAATTAAGTTGTTATGGTGCCAGGAGGCAACCAGGTGCACCTTTTCCTTCTCTAATGGTTTAACTCCAAAGGTTGCCTCCAGTGCAAATCTCCATGTACCCCAGGCAGCTTCCGGCTTCTGAATCCTTTGCAGTTGTACTCTCTGGAGTTTACTTCATTCTTGAAGGCAAACTTGACAGAATAGTTATTAGTTTATTTTGTTTTGTGATTTCATTGTCCCTCCTTGGGTTTAAAACATCTACCTCCACTATGAAATAAGTTTGCAGTCTTCTCAGATTTCATTCCACCAATGTTTCTTCTCTTATATCTCTACATGTAGTAATGTTTTAAATTAATTTGATTTAACTTTTTGTTTTAAATCAGGTTTGACTTTTTGCTCCGCACCAGCTTTAACAGCAGTGTGTGTTTTATGAATTCTATCTATTTTGGGTTCATCACACAATATCCAGAGTGCTGTGTCCATTATTTACATAAAATATGTTGTTCTGACACGTAAGATTGTTTTTATTCATTTACATTTTCAATTAAATAACTACACATTTATATATGAAAAGGTAGGCACTTATAGGGATTTAATTTACAAAGCACAGAGAATACAAATATGGTAAATGCAACAGTTTGGAAATACAGTATATGAAACAGTGTCTACAATATGTACAAGACATAAAATATTGTGTCAATATGTAGCACACGGATAATGCTTTGCATTTCTCTTCTAGAACAGAAGTGTTAAAGGATTTAGGAATATGTTTACATTAGCATATCCATCTCGGTAAGGTAACTGTACTGGGAAATAGGTAATTCATAACCTGAACATTTTCATTCCAGGGAAAACCTGCAGGATGCATTTAAATGAACACACACCTCTGGGGAGAGATGAGATATTTGCTATTGGACCCAGTCTGAAAGAAAGGTCAAATATTCATCAGCCCGATATTATGGAGTCTTGGAGAGCTCTCTGCTGAGCTATGTTCTGCACAGTCCATCACCAGACAAATCCACATTGGGCTTCATAATGCAGATTTAATGCAGAGAGTACGGAAGCAAAACTACACCAATGTGATATTACAAACACTGTTTGTGAAGTTTTAGTCGGCTTGTGTACATGAAATGTCAAGCTTTAACCCTACACCTGCCAACACATTGAAAAGCTGAATTTTAAAAACAGGAAACATAACAATGTTTAAAAAAGAAAAAAGGTGTCTGCTGTTTGGTTGTCTATCTTGGGGTAAATAACAGCAAATCCTCACCATAGATCACATCAAAATGGCAGTGCTGGCAGGGAGAATTGGTTAATTGATAGGGGGAAATACAAAAAACATATATTTATCTGTAAAAATGAGAAATATTGTGATAAATACCAATTAAATAATGATGAATAAATGTTAATGACAATGTTTCGAAACACACATAAATGTGCAAATCCATTATATGTACATGCATTCACATATACACTATGTATACATTGCATTATCTTTGAGTGAGGGAAATGTAAATTGGTCCTCCATAAAATGACCAAACTTCTCTAGGACTGCACCGTTCCTGTGGAACTTCCTTCCCTCACCCAGTCTCCACTCCTTCAAAAAATCATTAAAGACTAAACTGATTCCTCACCTGCAGCCGTCATTAAGAAAAACCCTCACTAAGTCTTCAGTGAATACTATTCTACCAATCTACTTCTCTAATACTATCCTTACCTTTTGTGTCACTTTACCCCACTCCCTCTAGCATGTAAGCTCATTGAGCAGGGCCCTCAGCCCCTCTGTTCCTGTGCATCAAACTTGTCTGGTTACAATTACATGTTTGTTAGTCCACCCATTGTAAAACGCTGCAGAATTTGTTGGCGCTATATAAATATTAATAATAATAATCATCATTGTATATGATGTGTCGCGTCTCGGACAACCTGGCCAGCATAACCCTTTACCTTATGTGTTAGCATGATTCATACATATTTATTAAAAATGGTATGATTAATTGTTCTTTATATTAATCTACACTCTTTTCTTTATTTCCCTTTTTTTTTTCCTTCTAATTTTACTAATTTGATCACATTAGGCTTTTCTTTATAACTAACCAAACGTGATGCTTTATCTGTTTTTAATAACAAATTAAACATTATGTTTTAGATAATCTCACACATGTAGGGCAATTGCTCCACTTTATGTACTCTCTACCTAGGGTTACCCCCTCTCTTGCCCTATTTATTCTAGATTGTTAATGTTCCAGATTCAACTCCTATATTAATCATGCATATTATATCTAGGATGAATTTTGTGCCAACCTTGCCCTTGTGAATAACATTTTGAGTTCATTGTCTGACTTTCTACCACAACAAGAGGACATAGTCTTAAATTAGAGGGGCAAAGTTTTAAAAATAATATCAGGAAGTATTACTTTACTGTGGATGCATGGAATAGCCTTCCAGCTGAAGTGGTAGAGGTTAACACAGTAAAGGAGTTTCAGTATGCGTGGGATAGGAATAAGGCTATCTTAGCTATAAAATAAGACTAGGGACTAATGAAAGTATTTAGAAAATTGGGCAGACTAGATGGGCCGAATGGTTCTTATTTGCTGTCACATTCTATGTTTCTATATTTCTATGTTTCCCTTCTACATGATTTGATTAGGCATTGATGATTCATTTTTTTTTTACTACCTATATAAAAATATTCTGATCGTGCGAAGGTCCGTTGTGTGTGACCAGTTCTGAATTAGTTTTTGGGCCAAAGGAACTGAGCACAATGAGACAGGCGGCAAAGCTGAATTTGAACTTAGCGGCATGAAGAATTTGGGAAATGTTATCGCATAGAACGGCTTTTAATACCATCACATGTGTTCTACACGAACAGAACAGCGAGAAATTAAAAAAGCCCTAAGCTAGAGGAGATTTGTCAGAAGTGCAAATTTATTTTAAAAAGATTCATGAGCAAATGAAATAATTTATAATGCATTGGAAAAAAGTTTAAATGTTGAATAATAATTGTGTGAAGGGGCAAAATGGTATTCTTGTATTTATCAGGAAACTTTGAAATGTGGAGATTTGGAGTAGCGTTCATTTGTTCTCATATGGGTAAATACACACACAATAATGAGATTTTTGTCCTTCGCTTTGTTCTTAGCTATTTTGGCACCTTCCAAAATGACTCTGTGGTTTGGGCTTTGATTTTTAATAAGGCTAGCGCAGAATTACTTTTAAATTTGTTCTGCAAATCTGCATATCACAAAGATTATTTTTTAATGATTTCTGCATACGATTCCTCTAATAAAAATGGAAACACTTTTTTATTTTAATTTTGGTGCTGTGACTAACAAATAGTGTTTTTCTCTAATTTAACCTTTTGAGACTTATAAAAGAGCATATACTTTTTCAATATAAATAGAAATGGTGTCAACTCAGAAAAGTAAGTCCAACACCAAAGTAGGTAAGCACTCACTATTACTTAAACATATTTATTCAGATAAATTTAAGATCAGGGTTTCAGTCCAATATCAATACATTATCTCAATTAAATCACAAAGCACTAATAATGACATATGTATATGAAACATGCAGAGCCCCTAATCTCAAGGCAGCAATGGGGTATATATTTTCTGATTTGCCTAAAATAAGTATGAGTTACATTTGTGGGCAACAACTCATATTTGTAACTGCTACTATCAATTCAGGCCATCTCTTAAAACTGGTCTGCTGGGAGAGTGGCTGGAAAGAAAGAGACAATGATATCTTCTCACCTCAACTCCTTTTCTATGACTGAAATGAGTCCATTGAGCCTGATGTCACTTATAATGGGTACTTTGCATGAAGAGTGTGCCTCTGTCAATTGCATCTTTAATAAAGAGGGTGTTATTGCTATATTAAAGAATCTTATATACTCATTTCCACTTAAGACACAATATACTATAATCTATACTCTTCATGCCTGATATGTCAAATATATATTTTTGATTTGTCCTAATTCATTTTTTGTTGGTAGCAAGTGTCCCATTGGGCAAACAGCAACAATATTTCCTATATTTTATGTGAGCTTAGACAGTTGTCTATGCTGTTATTAAAATATACAGTATTCTTTATAACTCCTATGCCAGGTCGTCTATTTTATTAAAGACTGCAGTATGCCACAGAACTGCCAAAGCTGCCACTTTGTCATATCTTCTCCAGGGTTGAAATGGTGATGTCCTGATTTGGTTGATAGTCACCAAAACAACATTAGCTTAATGAAGCCATTTTGATGTATAGATCATGCCCCTGCAGTCATACCGCTCAATTTTCTGCCGTTCATTTTGTTTATACAGTCTGTGGCGAAAGTGACATCGCCACTGGTTTTTGGAGGGGACTACTTGCCAGCCTTTTACCCTGTAACTATGGACCCTGCAATAGAACTGGCTAATATACTTCAAATAGGCTCTGTTCGTGCAATCGTGACTATATGGTTCTGATGTAGATTAATTTAGAAATAAACAAAAATGTTTAAAAGTCTATCTGTTCCTGTCCAAATCTGAGATGAATAAATTGCGTATACGCAGAAGTAAGTTCACACTGACACATGCAGTTCAGGTTAAAAACACTTCAGGAAATTTATTAGCATCTAGTTAAAAAGCGGGCACGCAGGCCTTTTTATATGCAAAATGACATCATCATTGAATATCAGATAATAACAAATAAACATCATTAATTGGGTTAAATGTTAAGTGGCTATGTCAGTGTCCACCCATTAATATTATTAATTGGCTCAGAGATTTGAGTGACTAGTGAGGCACCCTCCCATCATGGGATGTCGTCGCCATTGCTCTTTAGCACGAGGCTTACTCGGTGGAAAGGGGGGCTTGGGCGTCATTTTACGTAGTTAGTGATGTCAGTCTCGTGGTCTGTTCCAAGGTTCTTTTATGAATAGAACATTTCATTTTGTCGCTGTTCTCCTGGCCTTGGATTATACTATGTTGCAAGTCAACGGAGATCCGCTAACTCCGGGGCTAGTTATGTCCTTAGAGAGAGAAAATACAATCTCTTATTCATTATACTGAATACTGTCAGGAAATTCTGTCATGTAAGGTGAACAAAATGGAGAATTCTGTCATAGTGTGAGATTAAAATGGAGTTAGTACAATAATTCAATACAGGTTCAGTAAAGATTTTAATAATTCTACATCAGTCCCCCCTATGAAATGTTAGATTCTAAAAGATAATCTTTATTTGTTAGTATCAGAAGACGTGTTAGCCCAAAGGCACAGAAACCCCGTGACCCGCTAGCTAGGTGTTATTGCAAAGTGCAAAGCTGTCCCTTCGTCTGTCCCTAATTGGCTAACTCATCTGTCCGCTGGGCACTCGAACACTTCACTCCATGGGTATCCCGAGGTGGCTAACCCACCACATCTCCGCACGGTAGACTTCCCAGACAGACAGATGCTGTCCCTAAGCTGGTCCCTTCCTAGAACTCTTGCACTCTATCAATAAACGGGATAGATTGTAGCGGTATACAGGGCGAGTTGACTTTTTTGTAAATCTTGGTCATCAACTGTGAGGTGTGCGTAAGTGGGTGCCGCTTGGTCTACAGTCTTCAAGAGGAGCTTTCTCAGACAAGGGAGGACACAACAAACGAGAAGAGCAAAGATAAAAAGGAAAATTAGTATTGCTATACCAATATGCATCAAAGCTTTTTGCCATCCTGTCATCCAACCAAACCATCTCTCCCAGGGATCTTTTATCCCAGAGTTCCTCTTTAGCTCCTCAGAGAGCTCTTTAAATTTTTCTATAGCTAAGGTTACTTTACCATTGGGGCCTGTGTTTTCTGGGATGTAAGTACAACATGTCATGGTGTCAGGCAGAATTTTACATACCCCTCCTTTGAATGACATTTGGGACGTAGCCTGCAGCTGTTCGGCCAAACCCTGAAGGGCATCCCTGGTGTAATTAACAAACCGTTGTTGGTTGTAGTAGATGTAATTTATCCAATTTAAATTCTTGTTTGCAGTGACTATGGTAAAAAGTGATTCAAATCCTGCAGCAACTTCATCCCTGGCTTTAAACTCATTGGGCACCCCCCTAGGTACCCCAATGGCATCAATGTAAATATGAGGGTCAAAACTGCCTTTTACTGGGGCTTCACGCTTTACCTTGGTTGGTGAGTGTTAGGACTCATGAGTATCGGGGTGTGTGTCAGAGATAATATGTATGGGCATGATTGCTTTAGCCAGAGTACACTCCCCCCACCATTCTTGATCCATTCTTGATCTCAGCTGTAGATCCCCACACAACCAGTAAATATCCCCCAATGATCTAGTGTGGAATTGTAGGAGGTTCATAGAGACAGTTCTGTAGGTGGCACAATAACCTTTAGAGAAGTTACCCACAAATTTACCAATTCCATCATAATTAGCATAACAGGTATAATTACCTTTATAGACGGTAACACCATCTGGGGGTTTGCAATCTTTGACTAGAAGAGGATACTCTACTGTCCATGCTTTACATATGGACCTATTGAAATTGTAGTGATAGGCAAAAAGACTCAGAACACATTCTTCTATATCTACTGGCAAAGTTAAAGGCACAGTGCCCAGGTGCGGCCGGGCACCACCACACACATAGCATGCGGTTCTGTTATGTTTGTTGGCATTATATTTCATCCATTCTAACCATAGATTAACATCATTGAAACCTGTTTCAGCGGCCATGGTATCTTCAAATGTTGGATTTGCAATGGCCATCATGTCTTTAAAAGATTGGATGTGTGGTTTCAACGGATTTGAGACCATGTGGGTGGTCCCTTTCCACTCAGGAGAGTGGCACATATCTTTAAGGTGGAAATGTCCTAATTTATTATAGGAACCCTTCTTCCAGTACATTCCCATTACATACTGGTCTGCATCCGTTGGGCTGGGATGCTCAATGTTTAAGATTAATTTCATAGGTATGCCTCCTCCGGGCTTTCTTAGAGTCATTCTCTGGAGGAGGGACCTACCGTGATCATCAATTTTAGATAAGGCACTTTTTGGTTTGTAACCCCAGGCAGGCCCGGCATTCCATCCCGCCGCCCCCCAATGGTTACAGTTGTGCCCCCATTGTTTGTCAACTACACAAACATAGGGATCTTTTGAATGAGGGATATCTCTATAGATATTCTGAATCTGTGACGTGGGAAATGGGCATTCTACGATGTCACAGTAGTCAAAAGTATAAGTAGCCACACGGGTACATGATGAATTATACCAGAAGGTGTACCCACTAGCATCTTTAGTGATGGCTACTTGTTGAGCTTTAATTAAGCTGATTAAGAAGATACTGTACCAGAGGTACATGGTGGTGCGGTACTAGCTTCCTCTGGGGCAAGTACTTTCTTACAATGGGAAGCGTGGATCCAATGTGGCCGGCCGGCCAATTTGACGGAGGTTGCGGTGATTAGGAGAACTTGGAATGGCCCGTCAAATCTTGGTTCCAAGGTATGTTTCCGCACAAACTTCTTGACCAGAACCCAATCTCCAGGAAGCAGGCTATGGGTACCTGTATCCAAATCGGGATCTGGAATTGAAGAGAAAACTTGGGCATGTATTTTGTTCAAGGCACTTGCAAGTTCAATTACATAGTCTACTAAAACATCAGATTGAAGCTGTAACTGTTGTGGGTAATAACAACCTAGTCTGGGTGCGGTCCCAAATAGAATCTCGTATGGGGATAGTGAATGCTTCCCTCCAGGTGTGTGCCTAACACTAAATAGAGCTATTGGTAGACTTTCTGGCCAGGGCATCTTTGTTTCTTGTGACATTTTAAGCATTCTGGCTTTTAAGGTGCCGTTCATGCGTTCCACTTTCCCACTACTTTGTGGGTGGTAAGGGGTGTGAAAGGCTAGGGTCACCCCTAGAGCAGTCCAAATCTCTTTAGTCACTGTTGCTGTAAAGGCTGGGCCCTGGTCACTTTCAATAACTTCTGGAAGTCCAAACCTACATACAACATCTGTAAGTAGACGTTTTGCTGTTGTTTTGGCAGTGATATTGGCTACTGGGTAGGCTTCTGGCCTGCCTGAGAACATGTCCACTATCACTAGTGCATATTCATGGGGCCCGCTCTTGGGTATTTGTATATGATCAATTTGAATTCTCTGGAATGGGTACATGGGCTTAGCCAGATGTTTTGTAGGCACTTTGATTGGCTTCCCTGGATTGCATTTTGCGCAAATGGCACAAACCCTGCAGAAGTTAGTGATCAATGTTGTTATTCCAGGGGCTTCATAATACTTCTGGATGAGGGCGGCCATTAAATCTTTTGACAGATGTGCTGGTCCGTGTGCCCATTGGACAACTGCTGGGTATAAGTTTTTTGGAAGGCAGAATTTGAAATTGTTATAGTATATTCCGTCCTTTAAGACAGCCCCTTTCTTCTTCCATTTCTGGATCTCTTCAGGGGTAATTGCGGCTTGCTGTTCCCGCAAAATCCTTAGATCAGTAGGAAGGGTCTGTAAAGTAAAAACAGGAACTTCTTCTTGACCGGACACTTCTTCGTCCACTTCCTGCAAATTTCTTGCTGCTTGCTTAGCAGCCTGATCAGCCAGATGGTTGCCCCTTGCTTCATCTGTATCCAACTTTCCATGTGCCTTGACTTTCAATACGGCCACTTCTTCAGGGCATCCATTAGCTCTTTGATTGCAGAGCTGTGTTTGACTGGTGTGCCGGCAGTAGTAAGAAATCCTCTTGTCTTCCATATGAGGCCGAAGTCGTGTGCCACACCTAGGGCATATCTTGAATCTGTGTAGATGTTGGCACGTTTTCCTTCGGAGATTTTGCATGCTGAAGACAGGGCTTGTAATTCAGCTTCTTGCGCAGACATTGCTGGTGGTAAAGATGATGACTTGATAACTTCATCTGTTGTGGTTATGGCATATCCTGTGTGGTATTTTCCTTCTTCATCAGCATATCTTGAACCATCCACAAACAGAGTGAAATCAGGATTTGTCAATGGATTCTCATGCACCGTTGGTAGATGTATGGTCTCCATTTTCATCTGTTCAAAACAGTCGTGAGGAGTCTCTGGGTCATAGTTGTTTACTATGACCAGGCTTTTAAAGTCATTTTCCAGGAAATGGCGTGGCCATGCTTCAAGTAGGTCAGTTGTGGGGTATTTGGCAATGCCATTTTCCTGTAACTTCGAGTCATCCATGGTGGCCCATAATTTCGCCATGGGCCCGAGATCATTCCATGATTTTGTTTTCAACTTGGTAACAGGGACATGTGGAATAGCAGTATCCCAATGACGGTATAAATACTTGAGTTCTGAAGGTAGTTCGATCAAGACCATGCTATTGCCTTCAGAATCACAATAGAAGTCGTGAGCAGTGAGTTTCACCTCCACCCAGTGATAGAGTTCATCTTCATAGCAAGGTTCAGGAGAGATGTTCGGCTTGTACCATGTGGTACAGAAGGCATATCCTGGACCCTCACAGAGAGGTTTTTGTTCTTTATAAAAGGTTAAATCAGGATGCATCCTCTTGATGGTTCCAGTGAGGAGAAAAATATAGGTTTCGTCCATGATAAACCCATAGTGGATACCCCCCTCAGGGAGTGGAAGAAGAGTGGACGGATTAAGAACTTGACACCTTTGTATGGTGATGTTGTCAGGTAGCAGGAGGTGACACTGTAAACACAGGTGTCTGGCAGGAGACATATGTTTGAGCTGGACTTGGTTGATAATGGCAGAAATGTCATGAGGTGCCAATACGACCAGAGGATGACCAAGGACCAGGTCTGCAGTTTTCTCAATAAGTTCTCTTGCAGCAAAAACAGCCCTAAGGCATGAAGGGGCCCCTCTGGCCACGATATCCAGCTGACAGGAGAAAAACCCAATAGGCCTTTGGCGGCCTCTTAACTCATTTGTTTGGGTAAGCACTCCTGTGGCGTGGCCTTGTCTTTCAGAGACAAATAATTTGAAGGGTTTGGTGTAGTCTGGTAGGCCCAGAGCAGGAGCAGATGCAATGGTACGTTTCAGAATTTTAAAATTGTCCAGTGCTTCATTTGTCAGGCAGAATGGGTCTGACTTGAGTGCATCATAGAGTGGCTGCATAAGCAGAGAGGCTTCTGGGATCCATGCTCTGCAATAGGAAATGAGGCCTAAAAAAGCATGGAGAGATTTTGTGGTTCTTGGAGGTGGAATCTCCAGTACGGCTCTGACTCGGTCCCGAGTGAGATGTCTGGTGCCTTGAGATAGGCAATGTCCAAGAAAGATTACTGTTGGCTGACAGAATTGCAGCTTGAGATGTGAAGCTTTGCATCCTTGTTCTGCTAGGTAGCAAAGGAGACTAATAGAACAGTCTTCTGTTGTAGGTATGTCATCCCCACAAAGTAGGAGATCATCCACATACTGAAGTAGGACAACTTCTGGGTGGTCTGTTTGCCATGGGTCCAGGATGGAGCACATGGCTTTAGCAAATTGACTTGGATAATTTTGTGCCCCTTGGGGCATGACAGTCCATGTATACTGTTGCATTTCATGAGTGAGAGCAAACAGGTATTGGCAAGTCGGATCCAGTGGAACACTGAAGAAGGCATTAGCCAGGTCAATGACTGTGAAGTATTTTGCAGATGGTGGAACTCCAGATAGCAGAGTGTGGGGGTTTGGTACAATAGGGGTGTCCAGGACAGTTGCTTCATTGACAGCTCTGAGGTCCTGGACCATTCTGTACTTCTCTGGTTCCCCTTTTGGTGTTTTCTTCTTCACAGGAAATAATGGGGTGTTGCATTTTGATTCACACTTCACAAGAGCACCTTTCTCCAAAAGTGCTTTGATTTGAATTGAAATAGCTGCAGCCTGAGCTGGCTTTAGAGGATATTGTGGTTTTCTTGGTAATTTTGCTCCTGGAATGAGCTTTACCACCACAGGTGGAACTCTCAGATGACCTATGTCTTCTGGGCCTTTGGACCATAATTTTGCAGGTACCTTTGTTTTGATGATATCCGAAAAATTGGACCTCTGCTCTTTTGCTTCCCCACGGGGTTCATCTAAATGCAGCACTAGAGGTAGGGAGCACAAAACTGAGGTATCTGATTCAGATAGGGGAGTAGACAATTCTACTTGACCTTCTGGGGTGAAGGTAATAGATGCCTGCAGGCGTGAGAGGACATCAGCACCTAACAGGTTAATTGGGCATGTGGAGGATACTACAAATCGAGCAAGCAAGTTTGGGTAATTGCCAACTCGCAATGGGGTTGTTAAAGGACTGTGCCTTGGTTGGCCATCCACTCCAACACAAGAGACATCTATTTCTGATAGGAATGAGGCATCTGGCAGGTCTTGTTCTCTCAGAACACTTCGGGCTGCACCTGTGTCAACTAAAAATGTGGTTTCTCGTCCTTCAATGGGTAAAGTCACAGTGGCAAGTGGCCCCCCTTGTTCCCTGTAGACACTGCCATGGCAGGGGCATTAAGCATCAGCGGGTTTGCTCTCCTCTGTATGGGCTGTGTTACTGACTCAAACCCCTTTCTATGTCATTAGCCATAGCTTTTTGCAGTCTGAACATGTCTATCATTATAAATAATGGTTAATAGTAAGTTAAGTAAAGTTCCTAAATGTCTTTGGATAAAACATTAACTATTGCGGTACTATCATTTATATTAATTAGACTATAACAATTATACCACCCTGTAACTAAAATAAACAACCAGTAGTGGCTGGGTTAATAAAACATGTCACTAATCCTTCTAATGCTAAACCATCATTTAAAGTAAAGGATGTTACTGTAAACATAAGATCTGTAACTAGCAAGATTCGATTAAGTAAAGATACAATGTTTAAAATAACTTGCATTATTTGGCTATTTCCCTTGTTGCAAGATTAATCTGGATAATCAGCTGTTATGCTCTTATATTTGTGTCCAACAGATCTCATTTGTACGTCACACCACAGTTGCAAATTACATTTTAGCAACCTTCTTTTTTTTTTTTTTTTTATATCACGGACACATTGTTGATACAGGGAAACAAATGGCATGATTGTTTTAGTAATTATAATGTTTCTGTTCATAATATGTAGAGTGTAAGGAAAACAACATGTCTCTAAATGGGACGAGCATAATAGGGGTAGGCCTCATGATGGAGGCAGCCATGACAGGGGCGGGGAAGGAAATGACAGCAAGGGAGGAAGTGAGAGGGGTGACGACAGAAGGACAGAGACTTATACGTTTGGAAACCAGAAATCTTTGACGGGAGAAACGGACTGGAGGTGCAGGGAGCTGCAGAGAGAGGATGAGGGTGACGAGATCTGTAGGACTGATGGGGGGGGGGAAGAATAGGGATCCATCAGCATCCAGTAACACAATTATTATGATATACATACAGTTCTTAACCCTTTATGATTTATCTCTTCCTCTACCCAACCCTCCTGCTGGATAGCCTTTCTACTCTGTACCATGCTTCAGCAGTACGCAATAAATCATTATCTGTAAGCTTGCCTTTCTTCTCTGTCAGTAATCTACGCCAACTTTCTGGTTGTAATCTACCACATGAAGGCACAGCAATTTTACACACTTTAGCAATCTTTGCAACATTTTTAACCAGTTCTTCACCTTCTCTATCTTCAACTAAATCACACGCGAGCCAGCCCCTAGCGGGCTTACTCGTTTCCTGTCCCATATCCCCCTATACAAAGCGTCCCAAGTATAGGTAAAGGAAAATGAAACAGAACGTCTACAATGCTCGACTGCCACTAGGTAGGGTGGGTCCCTCCCAGTGCGTCTTCCCAAAACGTAGACCAGTCACTGAATCCGTGTACCCTCGATGGTAACCACGGATTGGAGCGGGGTGAGAAGTGTGTGACCAATCACTTCTCTTTCAAGAGAAATAGGAGTGGATAGTGTAAATAGTACAGGAAGTAAAGTAAAAGTAAACAGTGAAAGTAGAGACAGACCCAGGAGTTTGAATGACTCCACACTTAAGACAACATTTAATACAACATTTCAATTGAAATACAGTGCATGCATCAACAGTAATCCCTTTCCTTTACTCTTGTGGCCACCAAGGCCACCTCCCTCAATCTCGTAGTGTCCCCGCTCGGAGAACAACTTTCGTAAGTTTCACTACCAGCGGCCAAGGATAACGACTAACACCGGCCCGAAATCCATATGCCTCCCTCGTTACAGCAGTCCACTAAGTGTGGCCACCTCTATCCTCACTCCCGTAGTGCTCCCTATGGACCCACCCACAAGTCACACTACCCCGTGGTGATGGAGACAACAATGCCTGCCCGAATCCACACACCACAAATAAATTGGAATGCCACCAGCCTCAGCGCTCGAAGCTGGAGGGTACCATAACCTCTGCAAGCAGAGCAACGTACACAATGAGGCTAGCTAGAATATCAAAGTGACGTAACCGGGAAACCCCAGGAGGCAAGTCCCCTCCACAGATCCCCGAACCCTTCTTTTTCCTTACTACTGTTAGCTAGACAGTACCTAAAAGAAGTAAACAGGAAAACAGGACCCCTTTGGAAAGTCCCCACAGGTTCCCAACAGTCTGGGCCAAGTGACTCCTAAAAAGGGGTAAAAACAGGCAACAGAAGACCCCCAGGCAACCACCCACGGGTCCACCCCCCTTTATCCCAAAAGAGGGAAAGAACAAAACATATACCACTAGCACACCCAGGCAACAGATAGACTAAATGCAGGTAAACAAATGGGTAACAAGACACCGGGCAAGATATTACCTGTCTTTGATGCCCTCCCGGGAAGCAGTCACAGACACGTGGACGGGTCAATCAAAGGGGCTGGAACATACCGGTGGCTCCTGCAGAAGTCTCTACCGTGTACTCAGAGGTGATCAGTCTCTCTTCCTTCCCCCCCGATTCCCCCGTCCAACAGCGTCTTCCTTAGGACGGCTTACCGGCCGGAGGCCATAGCCCGATGCCCCACGTTGGATGGACGCCAGATTGATGTAGATTAATTTAGAAATAAACAAAAATGTTTAAAAGTCTATCTGTTCCTGTCCAAATCTGAGATGAATAAATTGCGTATACGCAGAAGTAAGTTCACACTGACACATGCAGTTCAGGTTAAAAACACTTCAGGAAATTTATTAGCATCTAGTTAAAAAGCGGGCACGCAGGCCTTTTTATATGCAAAATGACATCATCATTGAATATCAGATAATAACAAATAAACATCATTAATTGGGTTAAATGTTAAGTGGCTATGTCAGTGTCCACCCATTAATATTATTAATTGGCTCAGAGATTTGAGTGACTAGTGAGGCACCCTCCCATCATGGGATGTCGTCGCCATTGCTCTTTAGCACGAGGCTTACTCGGTGGAAAGGGGGGCTTGGGCGTCATTTTACGTAGTTAGTGATGTCAGTCTCGTGGTCTGTTCCAAGGTTCTTTTATGAATAGAACATTTCATTTTGTCGCTGTTCTCCTGGCCTTGGATTATACTATGTTGCAAGTCAACGGAGATCCGCTAACTCCGGGGCTAGTTATGTCCTTAGAGAGAGAAAATACAATCTCTTATTCATTATACTGAATACTGTCAGGAAATTCTGTCATGTAAGGTGAACAAAATGGAGAATTCTGTCATAGTGTGAGATTAAAAATGGAGTTAGTACAATAATTCAATACAGGTTCAGTAAAGATTTTAATAATTCTACATCAGTTCGTTTACTGAACAACTGAACAACAGAGACCACCTGGGAGCTTGTTAACACCTTGTGAGGAACTGACTCTGCTGGGTTTCGAACCCTGGTTTACATGGTGCTAAACCTCTTCCTTAAGACCAGAAGGCCACTCAAGGCTCAGGGGCTCAACCACGTGGGTAACGAGTGGCTACCTCTGGCAGAAAACATTGCTGATCTGGCTACTAGACTCCAAAACTTTGTAACATCAATATCATTACAGAATAATCTGGCCCATTCATGGAGACCGTCGGATCAGATTCTGCATTGGCCCAGCAGGTTGCTTTTAATGCAAGAACTATGCAGACCCAGGCACAGACCATTCAAGTGCTGCAGGATCAGGTAGCTGAACTGCAAAATGAAGTTCGATCAATGCATAGTGAGCTTACCAGCTACAGGGCACATGATGTTGCGGCTGCTGCTACTACTACTGTTACACCTGCACAAGATGCCCGCTTGCCTCTACCAGAAAAATTTGGAGGAGACCGCAAAAAATTCAGGGGTTTCCTAAATCAATGCCGTTTGCATTTCATGATGTTACCTAACCGTTTTCCATCTGAAAGAGAGAAGGTGGGATTTATTTTTTCCCTCTTCAAAGATGAAGCCCTGGCCTGGGGCTCCCCTTTTCTGGAACAGGACAGTCCAGTCTTGGGAAATTTAAAAGACTTTCTTGAGGCCATGTGCCTAGTTTTTGATGATCCCAATCACTGTGCTACAGCAGAAGCCACTCTCCTTCATTTACATCAAGGGAGGCGCTCTGTGGCTGAATATGCTGCTGAATTCAGACAGTGGGTTACTGATACTACTTGGAACCAATCAGCCCAGAGGTTCCACTTCAGAAGGGGTCTCTCAGAAGCTATAAAAGATGAGCTAGCTCGTGTTGATCTTCCTGTTGAGTTTGATGCATTTGTGCGGTTGGCTATCCGTATTGATCGGAGACTTTCAGAAAGAAGATTGGAAAGACAGGGCTCTTTTAAACCAAGTGCTACTCCTACTTTCTATTCAAGAATTTCTACTCCGACCCCACAAACACCTACAGACTCTGAACCTGAGGCTATGCAGGTAGATCTAATAAGAGGGCCATTATCCAATGAAGAAAAACAGTGGCGACGCACTCACAACTTATGCCTGTATTGTGGTAGTGCAGGGCATTATGCCATCAATTGCCCTAACAAGTCTAAAAGAACAATAGCTATGAGTGCTGAGGGTGCACAGATTCAACACCAATCCCAGATTTCAGACCAACTGGATTCTGTCACACAACCCTTGTTTTCTCTGGCTCAGGGTGAAGAAGGTATGATGACTCAACATCCTCATTTAGTGGTGCCTATCACTTTGCAATATGGTGATAATAAAATTTCAACTACAGCTATGATAGATTCCGGAGCAGGCGGAAACTTTATGGACATTAAATTTGCAGCAGGAAATAAAATTCAGTCTATCCCTAAATCTTCACCTGTGTTAATGGAAACAGTAGACGGTTCTCCACTTACGTCAGGCCCGGTTACACATGAGACTGTGCCCTTAAAATTGATTCTGGAAGTGAATCACCATGAGTCTATATCTTTCCACCTAATTTCCTCAACACAGTTTCCAGTGATTTTGGGTATACCCTGGCTTGCTCTGCATAACCCACAGATTGATTGGAAGACTAGAACTTTGTCCTTTCCTTCAGAACACTGCTTAATGAATTGTCAACCCTCTAAGGCGACACCTGTTACCACAACAATTAATGAAATGGTTGCTACAAACTTAACTAAGCTTCCGCTACAATATTGGGATTTTGCAGATGTCTGTGATCAGGGCCGCCACCAGAAATTTTGGGGCCCCTAACTCAGCTCAGGGTCTGGGCCCCCTGGGGCCCGCCTCCAAATACCGCCCACTGGGTCCGCCTTCAAATACCGCCCACAGGAATATACACACAGACACAAACACACACACTGATACAAAAAGACAGAGATACATACTAACAGACACACATACTGAAACAGACATACACGCATACAGGCATACATACTGAGACATACACACAGGCATACATAGTGACAGACAGACACATACTAACATAAATACAGACACACATGCATGAGGACATAAAGACACATACATACATACATACAGACACCGACATACATACATACACACACAGAGACATACTGACAGACATACAGACACTGTCATCCATACATTCATAATGGCATACAGACATAAACAGACATACATTCATAATGGCATACAGACATACATACATTCAGACTGACATACATGCATATATACAGACATACATGCATACAGACATCCATACACATATACACACAGACATACGTTCATAATGATATGCAGGCATACATTCATACTGACATACAGACATACATATATAATGACATACAGACATACATATATATACATAGACATACATACAGACAGATATACATACATCCATAGACATACATGCATGCATACAGACATACATAGACATACATGCATGCATACAGTCAGACAGACAAACATAGACATACATACAGACACACACACACAGACATACATACAGACATACATACATAGACATACATACATACATACAGACAGATATACATACAGAGACAGACATACATACAGACAGACAGACAGACATACATAGACATACATGCATGCCTACAGACAGACATAGAGACATACACATACATACAGACAGACATACATACAGACATGCATTCAGACAGACATACATACAGAGAGATATACATACAGAGACAGACAGACATACATACATGCATGCCTACAGACAGACATACACATACATACATACAGACAGACAGACAGACAGACATGCATACAGACACACACACACAGCTCATTTTCCAGCCACCCTCCTGTCTCTTACCTTTTCTTTGCAGGAGGGTGGCTGGGGATGATGGGAGTCGGTGCGGCTCTCTCTTCACTGCCTGGCTCTCCTTCTTCACCGGCGCGCGCTCCTCCCGCGCGGAGTGGGCTGGGAGGGGCCCGGTCGCGGCCACAGCGCTGACCGGGCCACTGAAGATATAGGGCCCATCGGGTGGCCCTAAGTGTGTGGGCCACCCGATGGTCCCCACATGTGGGGGCCGGGCGGCCGGGCCCCCCAGGGCCGCCGGGCCCGTGACAACCGTTATGGTTGTCACCCCCTGATGGCGGCCCTGTCTGTGATAAGAAGAATGCTGATCAGCTTCCACCTCACAGGCCTTATGATTGCCCCATAGAGCTGCTACCTGGAGCTGCTATCCCATTTGGCCGTATATACTCCTTTTCTGAGCCTGAATTGAAAGCACTTCGTGAATACATACAAGAAAATCTTGCCAAAGGCTTTATTCGACCATCCACTTCTCCAGCAGGAGCTCCTATATTCTTTGTAGAAAAGAAAGATGGCAGTCTACGACCATGTGTTGATTACAGGGACATTAATAAAATCACTGTTAAAAACCGTTATCCCTTGCCTCTCATTCCTGAACTTCTGGAGAGACTTCGTTCAGCTAAAATATTTACGAAGCTTGATCTACGGGGGGCATATAATCTGGTTCGCATAAGACCAAATGATGAATGGAAAACAGCTTTCAGAACCAGGTACGGACATTACGAATATCTAGTAATGCCATTTGGGCTTTGTAATGCCCCTGCAACTTTTCAGCATCTAATCAATGATGTACTACGGGATCTCCTGGATCAGTTTGTTATGGCATATTTGGATGATATCCTGATATTTTCTGATAATCTTGAAAATCACAGAAAACAGGTCTGCATTGTTCTTGAGCGCCTTCGTACCCACCACCTATACATTAAACTGGAAAAATGTGAGTTTGAACAAACAGAAATTCAGTTCATGGGGTATGTAATAACTCCTAAAGGTTTAAGTATGGACGCAAGTAAAATTAAAGCTGTGCTGGACTGGCCCATCCCCAAGAATGAAAAAGATATACAGAGATTTGTGGGGTTTGCCAATTTTTACAGGCGTTTCATTAAGAATTTCTCTGCCGTTATTACACCGATCACTGAACTTACACGTAAAGGGACTCCTTTTCAGTGGTCCAATAAGGCTGACACTGCATTTTCCAGATTAAAGACTCTGTTTACATCTGCCCCTATCTTGGTACATCCTCAGCCAGAATTGCCATTTACTGTAGAGGTAGATGCTTCTGATTCAGCTGTTGGGGCTATACTGTCTCAAAGGACTGGACCTAAGATGTTGTTACATCCATGTGCCTTCTATTCCCGCCAGATGTTACCAGCAGAAAGAAATTATGACATAGGGAATAAAGAACTTTTGGCTATAAAAGCTGCCTTCACCGAATGGAGACATCTCTTGGAGGGAGCCACCCATCCAATTACTGTCCTCACAGATCACAAAAATCTGGAATGTATCAATCCGCTAAGAGACTGTCAGCCAGACAAGCACGCTGGTCCCTATTTTTCTCAAGGTTTAATTTTTTTATTTCATACCGCCCTGGTTCCAGAAATGGCAAGGCGGATGCCTTGTCTAGGATAGCTGACCCCCTCCATACTACAGTAACCAAGGCCACCATCTTGCCGGAGAGCAGATTTTTAGGAGTTACCTTTCCTTCTGATCTAATGTCTCGCATTAAAAAGGGCTACTCTAAAGATCCAGTTTTTCGTGATCCTCCTCGTGATCTTCATATGACCATGCTTAATGGGTTTTGGATTTTTCAACAGCGTCTGTTTGTTCCAGAATCAGTGCGACTGGACGTTTTACGCCTCTACCATGACTCTAAACCAGCAGGTCATCCAGGAATCCGAAAGACACAAGAACTACTTACCCGATCCTTTTGGTGGCCTAAATATTATGAGGATGTTAAGAAGTATGTGTCCTCTTGTGATGTATGTGCCAGACATAAGACTCCTCGCTCATCCCCTGTTGGCTTGCTTCAGCCTCTTCCGATTCCTCATCGTCCCTGGGGATCTATATCCATGGACTTTATTGTGGAACTACCTCCCTTTAAGGAACACACTACTATTCTTGTTGTTGTGGACCGGTTAACCAAGATGAGTCATTTCATACCAGCTCGTGGTCTCCCTTCAGCTAAACAGACTGCTGACCTTGTTATTCGGGAAATATTTCGCTTGCATGGAGTGCCTGATGAAGTAATTTCTGACAGGGGAGTGCAGTTTACATCTCATTTTTGGAAATATTTTTGTTCTATTCTAGGTATTAATGTAAATCTGTCTTCAGCTTTTCATCCACAAAGTAATGGACAGACTGAGCGAACCAACCAGACTTTAGAACAATATTTGCGGTGCTATATTAGTTACCTGCAGGATGACTGGCTGGATTTTCTACCCACGGCGGAGTTTGCCTATAACAATGCCCAACACTGCTCCACTTCTCTGAGCCCATTTTTTGCCAATTATGGTTACCATCCAACCTTTCTAGTGAGTCTCCCAATTACTACTCCCATTCCTGCAGTCACTGACCGGCTAACCGCCTTACGAGATTCCCAAGAACTGTTGAAGGAGACTCTTTCGGAGGCTCAGGAATGTTACAAAAGAGCTGCTGATAGGCACAGAAAGGAGGCCCCAGTTTATCATGTTGGTGACAAGGTTTGGCTGTCAACAAAGAATCTTAAGCTTAGGATTCCTTCTCATAAATTGGGTCAAAAGTTCATGGGACCTTTTAAGATAATCGCTCAGATCAATGCAGTCACCTTCCGTCTGCAACTTCCAGATTCCATGAAAATACATCCGGTGTTTCACGTGGCACTGCTTAAACCTTTCATGAAAATACTTTCCCTGGTCGAGCCTTGCCTGCCCCACCACCAGTCCTCGTGGATGGTGAAGATGAATACGAGGTGGAAAAAATTCTTGACTCCAGGATCTTCCGCAACAAGCTTCAATACTTGGTTCATTGGAAAGGGTATGGTGAGGAGGATAGATCATGGGAACCAGTGGACAATATTCATGCTCCTGATCTTCTTCAGTCGTTCCATGCACAGTACCCTGCTAAACCAGGAAATAGGGCATCCAGAGGCTGCGCCTGTAGAGGTGGAGGTAATGTGAGGAACTGACTCTGCTGGGTTTCCAACCCTGGTTTACCTGGTGCTAAACCTTTTCCTTACCAGTACACCAGCCTGCCTTTTGCAAATTTACCTGAGATCTTATACCATTGCTTGTAGAGTCAAGGTTATCAGTGACAACTCACTTCAGCTGTGTCTGGTCAGGTGTCTGGTTCTTGGCCTATAAAAGCCACTTCCTGTCTCTGTACCTTTGCCAGATTATTGTGGTTCCTGTACTCTCTAATCAAGCGTGTTCCTGTTTCTCCTTCCTGTTGCTGAATTTGGACTGTTTTGACTTTGCTGCTTCTCCTTCCCACTGACCTCGGCTTGCCTCACTACGATTATCATCTTTCTGTTCCAGTCTCCCATCTCTGCTTAAGACCAGAAGGCCACTCAAGGCTCAGGGGCTCAACCACCTGGGTAACGAGTGGCTACCTCTGGCAGAAAACATTACTGATCTGGCTACTGGACTCCAAAACTTTGTAACATCAATATCATTACAGCCAGCCCCATAACTTATTGTGCTTGTAGGGCTTATATATTAAAGGACCACTATAGTGCTCTGAGGGTGCCCCTGCCCAGCTCTGGAAGGGTGAAAGGGGTAAAAACTTACCTTTTTCCAGCGCTGGGCGGGGAGCTCTCCTCCTCTGATCCTCCTTCTCTCCTCCCCATCGGCTGAATGCGCACGCGCGGCAAGAGCTGCGCGCGCATTCAGCCGGTCACATAGGAAAGCATTCATAATGCACACAGTCACACACACACACAGTCACAGACAGTCACACACACAGACAGTCACACACACAGTCACACACACACAGACACACACACACACACACAGTCACAGACAGTCACACACTCACAGACAGTCACACACTCACAGACAGTCACACACTCACACAGACACACTGACCTTCTTCCCTCCTGCTTGGAGCTCCTGGAGGCTGGTTGTTGGGGAAGCAGGGACTCCTTCCTGCTTCCCATGCTGCAATTAGCCGGGCCCCGCCACACAGTAAGCCCCGCCTCCGCCGCACGCTAAGCCCCGCCTCCGCCGCACAGTAAGCTCCGCCCCGCCACAATTTTTTTTTTCTTTTTTTTTTTAAATGATCCGGGCGGCCATGTGTGAGCCGGCCGCCTGGCTCCCCCTGCTCCCATGGGGCTATGTGCGGCCGCACAGCTCACACACGGCCGCCGGGATCACAGGAGCTGTCAGACCGGCCCCAGGTGCCGCGGCCCACCGGGAAATTTCCAGTCCGGCCCTGGTGAGAGACAGAATAAAAAAAACAAACTCCAGAAAAACGCACGTCAAAAAAGTTATAAATTGATTTGCATGTCAATGAGTGAAATAAGTATTTGATCCCCTATCAATCAGCAAGATTTCTGGCTCCCAGGTGTCTTTTATACAGCTAACAGGCTCAGATTGGGAGCAGTCTCTTAAAGGGAGTGCTCCTAATCTCAGCTTGTTACCTGTATAAAATACACCTGTCCACAAAAGCAATGTCAGGGACAAGATTGTAGACCTACACAAGGCTGGAATGGGCTACAAGACCATCGCCAAGCAGCTTGGTGGGAAGGTGACAACAGTTGGTGCGATTATTCGCAAATCGAAGAAACACAAAATAACGGTCAGTCTTCCTCGGTCTGGTGCTCACCTTGTGGAGTTTCAATGATCTTGAGAACGCCCAAAACTACATGGGAGGATCTTTTGGTAACACACTATGCCGTGAAAGGACTGAAATCCTGCAACACCCGCACGGTCCCCCTGCTCAAGAAAGTACATGTACAGGCCCAGCTGAAGTTTGCCAATGAACATCTGAATGATTCAGAGGAGAACTGGATGAAAGTGTTGTGGTCAGATGAGACCAAAATCGAGCTCTTTAGCATCAACTTAACTCGCTGTGTTTGGAGGAATGCTGCCTATGACCCAAAGAACACCATCCCCACCATTTAAACATGGAGGTGGAAACTTTATGCTTTGGGTGTGTTTTTCTGCTAAGGGGACAGGACAACTGCACCGCATCAAAGTGATGATGGACAGAGCCATGTACCATCAAATCTTGGGTGAGAACCTCCTTCCCTCAGCCAGGGCATTGAAAATGGGTTGTGGATGGATATTCCAGCATTACAATGACCCAAAACACACAGCCAAGGCAACAAAGGAATGGCTCAAGAAGAAGCACATTAGGGTTCTGGAGTGGCCTAGCCAGTATCCAGAGCTTAATCCTATAGAAAATCTGTGGAGGGAGCTGAAAGTTCGAGTTGCCAAACGTCAGCCTTGAAAACCTTAAAGGAACACTATAGGGTCAGGAACACAAACATGTTGTAACAAGTGCTTACCTTTCCCCGCCGGTCCCGCGCAGCGCCGGGTCCTCCTCCGATGCTTCCGGGGGCGGCTCAGACATTCTGACGCCGGCCGCTCGGAACACGGCCACATTTATGACGCGGCGCATGCGCGCCGAAGTCAGTGTAAAAATGGCGCCAAAATTCAAACGTGGCCACGCTCCCGGACTTTTTGGGGGCGTGGCTACAAAATTAAAGCCATAGAACCCACACTATAAAAGGGCTATCATGACACTTGTCAGATTCCCTAGTGTGGTTCTTGTTTAAAGTCCCCCTAGTGCTATCTTGTCTTATTGTCCTTCCTGGTATTAGACCCTTGGCTATCCCTCTCTGTCTATTCTGTGTTCTGGTTTCCCGTATCTTGGCTTGGATTATCGTGTGCCCATCTTCCGTATTCCCTTGACCTCTGGCTATTTCTCTTGACTATTCTCAGACGCTAGTCCGGCCATTCTAAGGTCCGGTAACCGTCTTTCTGTGGGTTTTCACGCTGTGTGAAGGGGTTACTGTTGTGACTTTGGTCACTGTCGTGACATTACACTAGGGCCATGGACCCTGCAGGTGTTAACCCTCTCGGACCGGCACCTGATGACCGGTTTGAGGAACTGGACCATCGCATGGACCAGTTCGCTATTGCAGTACAAACCTTGCTTGCTCGTACTGCCCATCTCCAACCGGAGGAGCAAACCCCAGTACTCAGACCTCAGGAACAACCCATGGAAATGGTTACTATGGGTACTCCTAATCATGCTACCTCCCCTCTCCGTTACGGGGGTGATCCTAAAGGCTGCCGAGGTTTTTTGAATCAAGTCAGTATTTATTTTGAGCTTCATCCGAGAGCATACCCTACAGATAGGGCAAAGATAGGTTACATCATTACTTTATTGGTCGATAGGGCATTGACTTGGGCAAATCCTCTGTGGGAGAACGATAACCCGGTAGTGTTTAACTATGTAGAATTTGTCGCAGCTTTTAGGAGGGCTTTTGATCCTCCAGGGAGGAGAACTAATGCTGCCAAAACCTTGCTACGTATGAGACAGGGTTCTCGTTCTCTTGTTGATTACGCTTTAGAATTCCGTACCCATGCGGCTGAAGTTAGATGGAATGAACAAGCGTTTATTGACGTATTCATGAACGGGCTTTCAGATAAACTCCTAGATGAAGTTGCCACTAGAGACCTACCCAATGTGTTAGAGGAATTGATCACATATCTTTCCCACATTGATGAGCGTCTTAGACATAGGCAGAATACTAGAGACAGACCTCGACGGGTGCCAGAACGCTTAGCGTTAACCTATCCTTCATCCGAGACAACAACAGTCGCTCCTCCAGAACCAATGCAACTGGGAGTCACACGTTTGTCTGAGGATGAAAGACAATACCGCCGTAGGGAGGGACTATGCCTATACTGTGGCCGAAAGGGACATTCTCGTTCAACCTGTCCTAACCGGCCGGAAAACTCCCGCACCTAAGCCCTCATGGAGGACAGGCCTTGGGTGTAATGTGTATGTCCTCCTTTAATGATAAAAAAGATCATAGGCTTCTTCTACCTATTGTTATTGAGTGGGAAAAGAAAAAAGTGCCAACCATTGCCTTAATAGACTCTGGGGCGGCCGAAAATTTTATTGATCATAAATTCGGTCAGGAACATGCTTTCCCATTTCAGAATAGATCAACACCCTTGGCCGTTGAGGCCATAGATGGTAGACCATTATCTATCCCGTTTATCACACAAGAGACTCTTCCAGTGGTATTGTCCGTAGGTTCCCTGCATAAGGAGGTTATTATCCTGCAACAAGTCACTTCCCCCATCTTTCCGGTTATTCTTGGCTTTCCTTGGCTCTCTAAACATAACCCTTCTATAGATTGGGAGAAAAAGGAAATTGTGAAATGGAGTGAGACTTGCCGCAGAAAATGTATTACCCCTATTAAACATGTAGGTCTCCTTAATGTACCTACTATGGAACCTTTAACCACTCTGATACCCAGACAATATTGGGATTTAAAAGCAGTTTTTGAGCCAAGAGAGGCAGAAAAATTACCTCCACACCGGTCCTATGACTGTCCCATTGACTTATTACCCGGCACTATGCCCCCTAGAGGCACAGTTTATCCCCTCTCGGTAGCCGAGAATAAGGTATTAGAGGAATATATCACGGAAAACTTAAGAAAGGGGTTTATCACTAAATCTTCCTCCCCTGCTGGCGCTGGGTTTTTTTTTGTTTCCAAGAAGGAAGGGGACTTAAGGCCCTGTATTGATTATCGGGGTTTAAACAAAATAACTATACGTAACGCCTATCCTATTCCTCTAATCACAGAACTTTTCGATAGATTAAAAGGGGCAACTATTTTTACGAAATTGGATCTGAGGGGGGCATACAATCTAGTTAGGATTAAGAAAGGGCACGAATGGAAGACTGCTTTTAATACTCGCTATGGTCACTACGAGTATAGGGTCATGCCATTCGGGCTATGCAATGCCCCATTAATGATGTTTTAAGGGACTATTTACATATGTTTGTTATTGTCTACTTAGACGACATTCTAATCTACTCCAAGAATATTAAAGACCACCATACTCACGTTAGGTTGGTTCTTTCTAAACTCTTAAAAAATGGACTTTACTGTAAATTAGAAAAATGTCAATTTGATATAGACACTGTGCATTTTCTGGGTTACATAATTTCAGGGTCTGGATTCCAAATGGATAAAAAAAAACTAGAAGCTATCCTTAATTGGCCCTTGCCCGTTGGACTCAAGGCTATCCAACGCTTTCTAGGGTTTGCCAATTATTATAGAAAATTTATTAAAGGTTTCTCCTCTATCACTGCACCTATCACTGACATGACCAAAAAGGGGCGAAATTCTAATGAATGGAATCTCGAGGCCAAGGAAGCTTTTGAAAGACTTAAATTAGCCTTTTCTTCTGCACCGGTGTTGAGGCATCCCAATCCCTCTCGTCCATTTATATTAGAGGTGGATGCATCTGAAACCGGTATTGGAGCCGTACTGTCTCAACGTCCATCTGATGATCAACCATTGCATCCCTGTGGATTTTTTTCTAAGAAATTAACTGAGACAGAAAAGAGATATGACATTGGGGACAGGGAGTTATTGGCTATTATCTCTGCCCTCAAGGAGTGGCGCCATCTGTTAGAAGGGTCTACCATTCCCATCACCATCCTTACGGATCACAAAAACCTTTCGTATTTTGGAGAAACTAAAAGAATGTCAGATAGACAGATTAGATGGTCTTTATTTTTAACACGATTCAACTACATAGTAACTTACAGACCAGGATCAAAGAACACTAAGGCTGATGCCTTATCCCGTCAATATGAACATTTGTCACCTACAGTAACGCACCTCTCTTCCATTATCCCATCCAACCATATAATCGCAACCGTCCGTGCCAAAATCTCTTCAGGGTTAATGGAGGAGTTATCTAGGTTTCAGGATCAGACCTCATTGACTATTCCCAGGGGAAAACTATACGTACCCCTGTCTTATAGGAAAAAGGTCTTATTCCTTGTACACAGCTCCAAATTAGCAGGACATCCAGGTATTCACAAAACTGAGTCTTTACTCGAAGAACAGTTTTGGTGGCCTTCATACAAGAAGGATGTTCGCGAGTTCATTCTTGCTTGTAGGGTCTGTGCTTCCACGAAATCATCCAAAGCTCGTCCTTTGGGCCTCCTTTTGCCATTGTCCATTCCCGATAAACCCTGGACAAGTATTGCTATGGATTTTATAGTAGATCTGCCCTCTTCCAGGAACCATAAGGTTATATTGACTATAATCGACAGATTCTCTAAAATGACTCATCTCATCCCACTAATCAAATTACCCTCCTCTTCTGAACTGGCCTCTTTATTTATAAAAGAGGTAGTACGTTTACATGGCATACCTCAAGATATTACATCTGACAGGGGTCCACAGTTCATTTCACGGTTCTGGAGGGCATTTTGTGACCAATTAGGTATTGTCCTTAACCTTTCTTCTTCTTATCATCCCCAATCCAATGGGGTTACGGAAAGGATGAATCAATGCCTGTAACAATACATCCGCTGTTTCATTTCTGAGCACCAAGACGATTGGGTGGAACTACTCCCATGGGCTGAATTCGCCCATAATAATCTAATACACGAATCCACTCAACATAGTCCCTTTTTTATTAATTATGGGTTTAATCCTCCTACTTTGCCGAGTTCTTTTTCATCTACAGGAGTGCCTAGTGTTGACAGCACCCTTCACAATATGAAAGAAACTTGGCTTGCAGTTAAACATATCTTAAATCAAAAGACTCAGATTCAAAAGAAGAATGCGGATAGACGACGTAGGGCTGCTCCTACGTTCGTGGCGGGGGACAGGGTTTGGTTAAGTACCCGTAACATAAAGTTAAAGGTACCCTCGATGAAATTTGCTCCCCGTTTCATAGGCCCGTTTCAGATACTCAAACGCATTAATCCGGTCTGTTATAGTTTGAGATTGCCAAATACTATGAAAATTCCTAACGCTTTTCATGTTTCCCTTCTCAAACCGTTCATTTGTAATCGTTATACTCAGAATATCCCCCTCCTCCTGCCGCACCCGTGGAGGATCATGTCGAATACGAAGTTAAATCTATATTGGATTCCCGGATTCCCGGGGTAAATTGCAATATCTCCTTGATTGGAAAGGGTACGGTCCTGAAGAGCGATCATGGGTCGATGCGTCTGATGTTCACGCCCCTCGTCTGGTTCGTCTATTTGAGAGGCGGCGCTCTTGTGGGTTCAGTTCCTCCCGCCCTGTGGGCGGTTCTCGAGGAGGGGGTACTGTAACAAGCGCTTACCTTTCCCCGCCGGTCCCGCGCAGCGCCGGGTCCTCCTCCGATGCTTCCGGGGGGCGGCTCAGACATTCTGACGCCGGCCGCTCGGAACACGGCCACATTTATGACGCGGCGCATGTGCGCCGACGTCAGAGTAAAAATGGCGCCAAAATTCAAACGTGGCCACGCTCCCGGACTTTTTGGGGGCGTGGCTACGAAATTAAAGCCATAGAACCCACACTATAAAAGGGCTATCATGACACTTGTCAGATGCCCTAGTGTGGTTCTTGTTTAAAGTCCCCTGGTGCTATCTTTTCTTATTGTCCTTCCTGGTATTAGACCCTTGGCTATCCCTCTCTGACTATTCTGTGTTCTGGTTTCCCGTATCTTGGCTTGGATTATCGTGTGCCCGTCTTCCGTATTCCCTTGACCTCTGGCTATTTCTCTTGACTATTCTCAGACGCTAGTCCGACCATTCTAAGGTCCGGTAACCGTCTTTCTGTGGGTTTTCACGCTGTGTGAAGGGGTTACTGTTGTGACTTTGGTCACTGTCGTGACAGAAGGTTTGCTGCCTGTTGTATCCTGTTGTATCCTGCTGCTACTTAACAACATAAATTAAACAGGCCAGAGGGCTTTGAAACTGGACTTTGTCTTGGCCTGGCTTCCTTACCCTAGAGGGCTGTGCAGTAGGCATGTGCATGGGGAAAATATTCGGCTCGGTTCGGGACTTCGTCAGTTCAGGACTTTAGCAGTTCGGCACTTCGACACTTCGGAGCTTCGGCAACTTCTGCACTTCCACAATTCGGCACCTCGAACCTTTGCCACTTCAGAACTTAGAAACTTTAGAACTTCGGCACTTTGGAATTTTGTCAACTTTGCACTTCGGAACTTCGGAACTCCGGCATTTGACTCATAACACTCTGCTGGATTAAGTAGCCAATCAAAGAGTTATGAGTCAAATTACACAGTGTGAGAAAATTCCAAATAACTTTCCCACGCTGTGTAAAATGACACAGAGCACTCTGATTGGTGGATTTCAAACCAACCAATCAGAGTGCTGTGACAGGTAAATGTAGAGACTTAAATATCAGTCTCTTCATTTACCTGTCAGAGCACTCTGATTGGATGGCTTAAACCCACCAATCAGAGTACTCTGAGCCTAATTGCAGGGCGGGGCAAGGCTTTATAAGCCTTCCCCCGCCCTGCAGAGCTCAGTCTGTGCGGAGCCCTCGCCAGGTGAAGATTTTTTTTTTGCGCTCAGGTTTTTGTTTTTTTAACTGCGTCGGTTATTATGGGGGCCAGGGGGGAGGACATTAGGTGTCCCCCCTTATTCTTGTTTAGGGCCCCCACCCACCGCTCAGTGGTGGGGGCCAGGGGGGAGGACATTAGGTCCCACCCTTATTCTTGTTTAGAGCCCCCACCCACCACTCAGGGAAGGGGGCCAGGGGGGAGGACATTAAGTCCCCCCTTATTCTTGTTTAGGGTCCCCACCCACCACTCAGGGGTGAGGGCCAGGGGGGAGGACATTAGGACCCCCAATTTGTATTTAGGGACCACACCCACCGCTCAGGGGTGGGGGCCGGGGGGCAATAGGTCATGATATAGCGAGTAGGGGCATACTTTACTAATACTAAGTAATTTTTACTTAGTATTAGTAAATTTGGCTGAAAGACCAATTCAGGTCTTTCAGCCTTTTAGTAGATAGCTCCCTAATACCGTGGGAAGTAGGAAGTTATCTACTTATTCATTCCTGTCATTACATGACTGGCTAAGTAACGTACATTTTATAAGAATGTGTGTTACTTGATTGTTGTAAGTGTTGCAAACGCTTACAGCCGAATCCTGGCTATGTTTGTATACTTTTTATTTAAAATTGTATACAATGTAACATTCTTCTTCTTTCACTGGGTAAGTATATTAGTACTTAGGCAATACTGTGCTTCGGAACTTCGGCACTTTGACACCTCTGAACTTCAGCAACTTCTGCACTACTACACTTCGGAAATTCAGTAATTTCGGGACTTCGGCAATTCATCATTTCGGCAATTCCGCTATTCGGACATTCGGAAGCACACGAATGTCCGAATTACCCGAAATTCGGCTGAATTTTAATTCGGACTGAAATGAATTGCACATGTCTACTGTGAAGTTGCCAAAAGATCCTGGACAAACACACACTGGGAAGTAAGTTTGTCACAGTGGAAACAAAAACAATTACAAGAGCAAAATAAAATGCTGAGCTAACATTAGGCAGAGCATTCCCCGGTTTCTGAATATGTGGTTTAAATTGTGTACCCCAGTTTTCGCACTATTGTTGTATATATATTTATTGATTGTATTATTTTGCTAAAAAATCAGACAAGTATTTGCTTGCCACTCTTGATGCTTTCCCTGTATATACCTGTGTGAAGCCATTAGTTTGTAATCTAGAGCAGTGGTGACCTGCATCGGAATATCTTGGATCGTTGGTAGGAAGGTTTGTTTCCATTTTCTAGCCAGAAGTGTTGTGTTGAAGTGAATATTAGGTCTAGGAGTTTGTGTCGCATAGGGAGATGCCTGGGTAGAATGTACAACATAAATACCTCTGTGATGGTGTTATAGCTATGTCTATGTAGTCTCTTATTATTTTTGTTACTCCTTCTGTTACAGTCGTGACTTAAATATGAATATTAATTTAATAATTAATATATAATAATTAAGCAACACATAACAACATTAATATTTTTTAGAGTTCGGTATTATGGTCGAATATATAATAGGAAATACACAAAACATTGTAGTATTAAATGTTTATTTAATATAATTATAATAACAATTAAACAAATGCTAGCAGAATGTCAATTTACCACAATACAAAACTACAACATATTACTTACAAAAGGCTATAACAGTTGCTAGCTGTTATAATAGATTACTTACACGGCTCCAGCCTGTTTGGCTGGAGCTATACAGTCAGCTACATGTTCAATCAATGCAAGCAAAGAAAAAAAAGGGGCTGAATTCCTTCTACTATTTGGTTTTATCCAGTAAGTAGGCTGGCCTGTGATGTCACTGCCAGAAGCACATGAGTTAGCACACTGACCCCTAGTGGTGCCTCTAAAGCATTAAGCTCATTATGCTTTACTGACATCTAGTGGTGCGTCTAAAGCATTAAGCTCATTATGCTTTTTTATGACAAAAAGTCATTAATTAATAAATACCATTACACCTTCCCAGTAGTTTATTACTAAATGTTCCACCACACATGAAACATAGTTCCCATCCCAGATCTGCACCTTCTGCATGTAATGCAAGCATTTGGAAAAATAAATGTGCAAGCCTTGTTGGTACTAATTACCATCAATACTGGATCTTCCTCATGAGATAAACATGAGGAGAGTCCTTTGTGGACCATAAATGCTGTTTTCCATAACTCAGGAGAAATCTCTCAGTTGCATGTGACCACTTTCACACAATTTATGTCTATTTTGGTAGCATATTGTGAACATCAACTTTGCGGTAGAGAGAGTCAATGTCGGAAGATCTTTGTTAGGTAACCATAACACATCTGTAGGGGAGCCTAAATTACCTGTGGACTGCGCTATTCTACTGTGAAGGAGCTCTTGTACTTACATATATGCCTTCAGTTGAACCTTCTCCCTGCTGTTTAAATGCCTGTATCAGTTCGGTTCAATATGTATGGAATGAATGTATTCGTTTACTGAACGGAAACCACACACCCTGGGTAGCAATCAGCATTAGAACGCAGAGAAAACCGCGACTTAATTGCTACTAGGTGGCCGCCATTCGACATACGAACACGTGGCGAGAACAAAGGATGGCGGCCATCTTAAAACTCACAAGTGCGGTCAGCGGGGCTTACGCATGAATTGCCTGGAACTAATTTCGGCACGGCAAACATGCGAACGCCCAGTCCCCATGGAAGTCCTGGATGAATACGTTCCCCTCCACGAATCAAACTGGCGTTCGGTAGATAGCATCTACCAAATGAGGGGAACATTCACATGTAACCAGCTGAACCATACGAACGGTGGTTTTCGTGTAGTTAGATGCGAACGGAGACCGGCTCTTGCTACTGATTCTATGGAACTCTAACTCGGATACCTCCACATGGCAAGCCGGTCAAACTTCCACACGATGCGACACGGAAATTACCGAACAGAAATTCGTGATATTTGGATATGTAACTACCAGTATCCTCAGCTATCCAGGGTTAAAAGTATATTTGTATGTCTTGTAAAAAGTATGTTTCTGAAATTGTTAAAAATGTTAATGTTTATGGCCAGCAGATAATTGAGCTTTGTGTATTGTAGAAACTCAATTATCTAGTCTGGCCCAGAGGAGGAGTTTTGTGTTGCATAAATTGTGAGTTCTGTGTGCCAGTAAATTACTCTTGTTCCAGCATTAAGCTTTGGCTCATGTGTGGATTATTTGGCGATTCCAGTGATATTTCTACTTGTGGAATATTGGGTGATTTTCTTTTATGGAAAGAAGGGAATGCTTGACGGTGATACCCTATACTACCATCACATCTACCATCTGTTAAGTCCCTTGTGGCCCCTGCTAAGACTTGGGCTGCTGTGGCTTCCACCGCAGCAGCCTGTGAGGCGGGTGGCCTGAAGAGACCCGCTCACATCCTCGATCGAGAGCCGCATGCGCTATGGAGGTGGAGTAGCCTGGGGATGCCATGGGACAGTTCGCGGCATCCTGCAACACAAACCACGAAGGTCTTGTTCACGAGTTGAACGTACCTTAGAAGACAGAGGCTCCAGTGGTGTAGCGGGACACCTGCAGCACCCCCAGATGTAAGTAAGGGAAGTAGGCCTTTGAGTGCCGCTCGCGTTGTAGATCATATCTCCCGAATTTCGTTTATCTAGATGGTCTGGAAGTTTAATGGGAAGCAGTACCATCTTTGCCCGGGTTCACGGAGACGATTCTACCTGAAGAAGGCATGGAGGTTCTTCACACTTTGAGAGGCTCTGATCCTGGAACCGCAGCACCTAACTCCTCTACTCCCCAGGAAGATAAGACAAAGATGTGCTGTCTTACCGTTGATCACAAAAGAGCTTTCTTTGCTACTGTTTACCTGTTTTGGCTCTATGTGTGTTCCTGTCCAAAATCCACTATTCATGGATATATGGAAATAAAGCCTCTGATTTCTGGTTCTTGGTTTCCGTTCCTACTGTACGGATTTGATACAGTGGTTCCTAGTTCCAGATTCCAGCCGAAGGTGGTTCTTCTGAAGGTTCCTGATTGCTGACTCTGGAGATTTGTGTGTGGACACTGGATTTTCAGCCCCGTGATTTTTGGTTATTGGTTTATAATTTTTTATTTTGGTCTACTGCTGTAGAGTTTTTTTTAGCCATTTAAAATGTGCTTTGATGACAAAATAATTTTTCTCTCTTTTCCAATTTTTACTTTTTATTTGTTTTTGAATTTTTTTCTTCTCAATTTTTGTTTTCATTTTTAGTTTTTCCTTTTCTCTCAATATATAAATAGCCCTTTGTCCCCAATCTCCTCACCCCCAACAGAGGCCTGTATATTTTTAAGATGGGGATAGTTTTACATTCCCCACTCAAGGCCTTGCTTTTTGTAAATATTTTATTTTAGTTTTTCCCCTTACTAATGGGTTTTCTCCAAGTTTTTCTTCCCTTTTATCATTTATTTAAACAAAATACGTATGTCATCCATATTGTGCTACTATATTTTCTTGGTGTCATAATTTTGGTTAATATATCAGTGATACACGGAGTTAAACAAACATCATTAAGGTGGATCCTAATTACTCATGGGATTGACAAATGTCAAAATATTTTGAGTTGTGCGGTGTATTTGGATTCCTTCACCAATATTTTCTTTTGTTCTTATTTGCTCTTTTTGAGCAATAGAAATGTTTTTTATAACTTAATGTGAGGGGACTGAACACTCCGCACAAACAAAAACTCTTATTCAAAGAGGTGAAATGTAACAAGCCAGAGGTGTTTTTCATTCAGGAGACTCATTTTAAGAAAGATAAAATACCCAATATTCTGAAGAAAGACTACCCCACCCAGTATCACCCTGCATGTTGTAAGAAATCTAAGGATGTCTAAGGATGTCTCCATATTTTTTAGTAAAAATGTGGCTTGCCACACAGATGATGTGACTTTAGGTCCAAACAGCAGATATCTAATCTGGAAAGGTTCAGTAATTAGTGTTGAGTACAGTCTGGTAAACCTATATCTCCCTAACTCTAGGCAATTTCGTTCTTGAAATCGATTGTTGGCAAGGTTTCAGATGGGGTCAGAGGCAGATTGATTTTTGGTGGTGACACCAATTTTATCTTGTGATTCTTGTACAAAATTTTTTCACTCAGACGTCAGCTTGATGATCTCAGCCAATCCAATTCTTTGCCATAAGATTGGCAGCAAAACGCTACACCAATCAGCATCTCCTTATAGAGATGCATTGAATCAATGTTTCTCTATGGGGAACTGATCAGCACACCCAGAGCGTGGAAGCTCTGAATGTAGGTGCAGCACTGACACAGGAAGCACCTCTAGTTACCGCCTGAGTGACAGTCACTAGAGGTGTCACTAGGAAGCAATGTAAACACTGACCTTTCTCTGAAAAGTCAGTGTTTACATTGAAAAGCCTGCAGGGACAGGCTATATACACCAGAACCACTACATTAAGCGGTGTGTGCGCCTGCTAGTGAGTGAACTTGCTTGCATGTGTGTGTCTGGGTGTGCCTGCTAGTGAGTGAGCTTGTGTTTTTATGTCAATGAGCTTATGTATATCAGTGAGACTGTTTGTTTGTCTAAGAGGCTGTGTGTCAGTGAGATTGTCTGTGTCTGCATGTGAGTATGCTTACTGTATAATTAAACGTTTTACTATGAAAGGATCAATATTTTATATTAGAAAAAGCATATGGTAGGAGCAGAAAAAAAATGGGGGATGGGTCTGCGCCGATGTGTACACTGAGTGTTGAGTCCAATGTATATTGTCGTGTCCAAAGTTCTACTTTTGGTGGGGTTCAAAAGGTACGGTATCGTGGAGAGTAGTCCAAATATAAGAAGTAGAAGAGATCTTACTTACAATTAACAGAGCTTAACCCAGCTCTGGTGTGGATAGCTCGCAGCGGTATTATCCCCGCTTACAGGATATTCGGCAAGTGTCCTCTTCTTTGTGGTAGCAGGTGGCCGTAGTTGGGGAAGATAAAATGAAGACAGTAATGGTGCAGTATGTTCTACACTGATAAAAAATATAATAAAATATGATAGATACACTCACATTCGGTAGAGCTTAGGCTAGCTCTAGTTGGTTAGGTGTACAGCGGTATCATCCCCGCTTATGGGATATATGAGGAGTGATCTTGATCGGAGTATCAGGAGCTCGAAGAGAAGGTAAAACAGTGATAGTGCTCTCAATAAAATCTTGAATGGTAAAATAAAATAATAAAATATACTCACAGTGTATAGGGCAGGCTAACTGCTCTATGTAACAGCGTAGGTGGTATAATCCCCACCTGGGATTCTTGGAGTATGGTATACAGGACTTAAAATAATAATAAAAAAATATATATATATAAAAAAATATATATATATAAATAGAAAGTTATTAAAATAGCCAGGTAATAAAAAAGATGATGGTTTATACGTAAAAGCGACCAAAATCTTTTATTAACAATATATAAAATAGTATAAAATATCCAAACGCGTTTCACCAATGTAAGGCTTTATCAATGGATAACAAACAATTCTACCTGGCTAGTTAGGGTTTATATAGGTATAAAATAATTATAAAATTGGCGCCAAAATTGTACAACCAATAGTTAAACAGATCGTTTTTACACTTTCATAACAACAATTCTGAATAAAGGTTAGATTTATATAACTTATATAATGCTAATGACATAGGTTTTATACAAAAACGAGCATTTATTACATTGTATTTACATTTTAGAACTGAACCATGTGACGCGCGTCATTAGCGCGACGTCACTTCCGGTTCGGCGAGGTCATGGGACATGTAGTCTGTGGCTAGACTACATGTCCCTAATGCAAATAGAGCCCAACATTGGGCTTACAGGGTGGGAGGGAGGGTGGGAGGAACACCATTGGAAGGGGCACGTGACGCGCGTACCGGACGCGACGTCACTTCCGGTTTCGGAGGGAGTATGGGACATGTAGTCTAAGGTTAGACTACATGTCAATCTCACTGGATATGCTATGGGGTTAGGGAAGGGGGGAGTGGTTGTGAAACCACAGGGGGAAGGATTGCTAGTGAAAACATAATGTCAGCAGCCATCTTGGGAGGGGAATGTAGGCTGGGTGAATAGTTGAATAGGTGGCCATGTTAGAGGTGGCACATCTTTACATAAAACAAAATAGGAGTATTAAAACATAATAACATAATAAAACATATACATATGTAAAATGCTAGTATTAAAATAATAAGGGCATAAGCACATAAAACATTTTAATATATGTTAAAATAAGATATAATAAGAAGAGTGGTAATGTTATGTAAAATATTTAGATAAAATTAAATAAATCAAAGTCTGCATTTAAACCATTTGGAACCAATGTTTTTAAATTAAAGACCCATTCCATTTCACATTTTCCTAAAATATTTTTGATGTTACCTCCTCTCCATGGAATGGTGCATTTTTTTATGCCAATACATTTTAAAAGGCCAGGATCCTTATTATGAATGATAAAATGTTTAGATACCGTATGATTCTGGTATCCATTAATAATATTCCGGCAGTGTTCACCTAAGCGTGTTTTAAGACTTCTTGTGGTCATGCCCATGTATTGTAATCCACATGGGCATTCTAGGAGGTAGATTACATTCTTTGTAGTACATGTAATAAAATCCTTAATGTTATATGTTGTGTTGGTTTTATTAGACTGAAAGTGTGTGGTTTTAGTTTTAATCGACTGATCTGTGCATTTGCATACTTTACAGTGTTTGCATTTAAAGAACCCTTTAATATTAGGTAAAAGACAGGTTTGTGACTTTTGTTTGTTCTCTTTTGTGTAGTTGGAGGTTAGAATAGATTTTAACCTAGGGGCTCCTCTAAAGACAATATTTGGTCTTTCTGGTATGATTTTCTTAAGAGTATCATCATGTTGTAATAGGTGCCAGTGTTTTTTTATAATTTTTTTAACATGGTTACTTTTGTTGTTAAAATTGAAGATAATCGGAAGGTTAAGGTGATTATTAGTGGTTTTTTCTTTGTAATTTAAAAGTTCTGTTCTTTCTTTAATTCTAACTGATTCTATGGTATTATTAAGGTTCTCTATTGGGTAATTTTTTTCTGTGAATTGATTTTTCAAAAAAGCAGCTTGCGAGTTAAAATCTTCTATTTGAGAGCAGTTCCTTCTCAGTCTTAAAAATTTACTTTTTGGTGCACTTTCCAGCCATGGTTTGTAGTGGCAACTTGAGCGGTCAATGGCTGTGTTTGTGCATACTTTTTTAAAAAAGGTTTTGGTATTTAAGATATCATTTTTAATAAAAATTTCCAGATCTAAAAAGTTAATGGTAGTTTTACTGTATTCGTAAGTTAAAATGATGCCTCTGTTGTTACAATTAAGATGATTAATAAATAATTTTAAAGAATCTTCTGAACCGTTCCAGATAAAAAAGAGGTCATCTATGTATCTAAAATATGTGATCAGGTTCGCCCGCCATGTATGCTCGCCCCAGATGGCAGTGGATTCCCAATCTGCCATGAAGAGGTTGGCATAACTGGGGGCGAACCTGGTTCCCATAGCTGTACCTCGTTTTTGTAGATAAAAACAATTAAAAAAACAGAAATAATTGTTCTTTAAAATTATATTAATACCTTCAATAATAAAATCAATTTGAATATTAGGGATTCTATTTTCTTGTGTGAGGATATTATGCACTGCGTTGCACCCTATGTCATGGGGAATGATTGTGTATAAAGACTGGACATCGCAAGTGACTAGAATAAAATTAGGTTGCCAGCTAAAATTGTTTAAAAATCTTAAAAGAGTCATGGAATCCTTCAGATAGGACCTCATAAGCTTGACAGAGGGTTGGAGAAGAGTATCGATATACTGTGATAAGTTGCTTAAAAGTGAGCCTATCCCAGACACAATGGGTCTACCTGGTGGGTTAGTTGTATCTTTGTGAATTTTTGGTAGAAAATAGATTACTGGAATTTCTGGATATTGGATGTTTAGGAAATTAGCTTCTTGTTTGCTTAAAATATTAAGATCTGCACCTTTTTTTAAAAACGTTGAAAAAGTCTCTTTTATATTAGCAGTTGGATCTGATAGTAATTTTTCGTAAACTTGAGTGTCATTAAGTTGTTGGTTGGCTTCCTCAATGTACATAGTACTTGATAGGATAACCAGGCCTCCCCCTTTGTCTGCTGGTTTGACTACTATGGTCTTATCATCCTGTAGTTGTTTGATTGCTACTCTTTCACTTTGTGTTAGGTTATGAGTGTCGAATTTGGTAGGTTTGATTCTTTCTAAATCTTGTATGACAAGTTTTTCAAACATTACAAGCGGTGCGGATTTGCAATGGGCAGGATAAAATTTGGATTTTTCTTTTAAGTTAGTATTGATAACTTTGGCCTCTTGTTGTGAGGGAGAAATGGGGTTAGGAGGTGGGTTAGTAGAAGAATTATGGGCATTAAAAAATCTCTTAAGGGTGGCTTTTCGTACAAATTTGTTGATGTCTAGATAAGCTTCAAAGGGTTTAAAAGAGTGTGTAGGAGCAAATTTAAGACCTTTAGTTAAAACAGAAATTTGTGCTGAGGTTAAAATTTTTTGGGATAGGTTAAAAATGCCACCTTCTTTTTCGATTGGAGGATTTATAATCTCTCTAGTCTCTCTCTTTTGTGATCGTCTTCCACCTCGCTTTCCTCTAAACTTAGATTTCTTTTCTTTGCTCTTGAAGGGTAGGGTGTCAATGTACATGTGTTGTGGTGGGTTTGAATGTCTAAAAAATGTTCTTCATTCTCAATTTCAGAGTCTATTGAAAGTAATTGGTATCTATTCGGGTGTTGGTAAGTGATAGGAGATTTGGAATGGTTGAGATACTCATTACTTTTTTCGTTGGTAAATCTGGTTCCTTGGGGCTTAGGTGATGCTGGTTTAGTAGTAGGACTGGGTACATTATAATAGTCAGATGAATGAAAGTGAGTGGGAGGTATTCTTCGTGAGGTGGTTTGGTATTTTGGTTGATGTTGGTATTGGTAATGGGAGGGATTGGCAGGTCGGTGATGCCTTGGTGGGGGGGTATGGTGATAGTTTGTGTATGGCCTGTTTTGACGTATCCTTGGTGGTGAGTGGTGTGAAAATTTCCTGGTTTTCATAACAGGGTAATTACGAGAAAATTGAGTTCTTTGTTTAGATGGGTATCTAAGGTGATTGGAGTATTCTTTTGATGCATATTGTTTATTTGGTGATAGTGCTTCCGAGGTGTATCTTTTGTTCTGATGGTATGTCCTAACTTGATTATTCGCATAGTCCGACTTGTCCCTGATATATTTTGTTACTTTAATATGTTTGGTATCTGTTTCAATTTTTTCAATTTTGCTTTGGATGAGAATGGAATTTTGTTTGTAAACTTTTGTATCAAGGAATGGAAGCAATTGCTCTTTAAGGTCGTTAATTTGTGAGTCTAATAGAGATAATTTTTTACTTTTTTTCACTATAAGCGTTTCCATTAGACCAAAAGTGCATGTTTCGAGCTTATTGTTCCATTCCTCCATGAACTCACTATCATCTTGATCTGAGGTTGGAGATTTAAATAGTCTCAAACCTCTAGGTGTAATGCGTTCATGAATGGATTTTTTTAGGGTAGCAATTTCCCATTTTAATTTTATTTCTGTACTTAAAATTTTTTCAAGTTTTGTAAAAATTTCTTGTTGGCTAGAACTATTTTGTCTCAGGAAAATAGGACTGTGGGTTTCTGTGTTGAAAACACTATTGATATCAATAGTATAATTATTTCTAAATTCAAATATAGACATTGTAGCAGGAAGAAAAGCCGCAAACTCAAGAGGGAAAACAAGGATAACAAAGCGGGGGGTTGAGTCAGCGCTAGTCAGAGAGGCAGCAGTCCCAAACAAGGATTCCCTCTAGTGTCCTTGGAATACAAATGGTAGGAGCAGAAAAAAAATGGGGGATGGGTCTGCGCCGTTGTGTACACTGAGTGTTGAGTCCAATGTATATTGTCGTGTCCAAAGTTCTACTTTTGGTGGGGTTCAAAAGGTACGGTATCGTGGAGAGTAGTCCAAATATAAGAAGTAGAAGAGATCTTACTTACAATTAACAGAGCTTAACCCAGCTCTGGTGTGGATAGCTCGCAGCGGTATTATCCCCGCTTACAGGATATTCGGCAAGTGTCCTCTTCTTTGTGGTAGCAGGTGGCCGTAGTTGGGGAAGATAAAATGAAGACAGTAATGGTGCAGTATGTTCTACACTGATAAAAAATATAATAAAATATGATAGATACACTCACATTCGGTAGAGCTTAGGCTAGCTCTAGTTGGTTAGGCGTACAGCGGTATCATCCCCGCTTATGGGATATATGAGGAGTGATCTTGATCGAAGTATCAGGAGCTCGAAGAGAAGGTAAAACAGCGATAGTGCTCTCAATAAAATCTTGAATGGTAAAATAAAATAATAAAATATACTCACAGTGTATAGGGCAGGCTAACTGCTCTATGTAACAGCGTAGGTGGTATAATCCCCACCTGGGATTCTTGGAGTATGGTATACAGGACTTAAAATAATTAAAAAAAAAATATATAAAAAAAAAAAATATATATAAATAGAAAGTTATTAAAATAGCCAGGTAATAAAAAAAGATGATGGTTTATACGTAAAAGTGACCAAAATCTTTTATTAACAATATATAAAATAGTATAAAATATCCAAACGCGTTTCACCAATGTAAGGCTTTATCAATGGATAACAAACAATTCTACCTGGCTAGTTAGGGTTTATATAGGTATAAAATAATTATAAAATTGGCGCCAAAATTGTACAACCAATAGTTAAACAGATCGATTTTACACTTTCATAACAACAATTCTGAATAAAGGTTAGATTTATATAACTTATATAATGCTAATGACATAGGTTTTATACAAAAACGAGCATTTATTACATTGTATTTACATTTTAGAACTGAACCATGTGACGCACGTCATTAGCGCGACGTCACTTCCGGTTCGGCGAGGTCATGGGACATGTAGTCTGTGGCTAGACTACATGTCCCTAATGCAAATAGAGCCCAACATTGGGCTTACAGGGTGGGAGGGAGGGAGGGAGGAACACCATTGGAAGGGGCACGTGACGCGCGTACCGGACGCGACGCGACGTCACTTCCGGTTTCGGAGGGAGTATGGGACATGTAGTCTAAGGTTAGACTACATGTCAATCTCACTGGATATGCTATGGGGTTAGGGAAGGGGGGAGTGGTTGTGAAACCACAGGGGGAAGGATTGCTAGTGAAAACATAATGGCAGCAGCCATCTTGGGAGGGGAATATAGGCTGGGTGAATAGTTGAATAGGTGGCCATGTTAGAGGTGGCACATCTTTACATTAAACAAAATAGGAGTATTAAAACATAATAACATAATAAAACATATACATATGTAAAATGCTAGTATTAAAATAATAAGGGCATAAGCACATAAAACATTTTAATATATGTTAAAATAAGATATAATAAGAAGAGTGGTAATGTTATGTAAAATATTTAGATAAAATTAAATAAATCAAAGTCTGCATTTAAACCATTTGGAACCAATGTTTTTAAATTAAAGACCCATTCCATTTCACATTTTCCTAAAATATTTTTGATGTTACCTCCTCTCCATGGAATGGTGCATTTTTTTATGCCAATACATTTTAAAAGGCCAGGATCCTTATTATGAATGATAAAATGTTTAGATACCGTATGATTCTGGTATCCATTAATAATATTCCGGCAGTGTTCACCTAAGCGTGTTTTAAGACTTCTTGTGGTCATGTAGGTCTGGGTCTTGTGATTCTCACAATATAAAGCTCTTCGCTGTAGGATTGATAGTTTTTAAAATACGACCGTTTGAAGATGGCAACCGCCAAAATACTCTGACCTGTGTCAGGCTGCAGCAGCAAGTGATGTCATAGACAGGGCCTTTTGAACACCTGCTAATGTTTTAGAAATGTATGGTTTAATGTAACTGTGCAACAACGTTGCAATTGAATGTGCTATATAAATGATAACAGTTACTCTGCCCACTCCAGTTGAAGACTCCTGGTGGAGGCAAGAACACTTCACACAATTTCCCCAGAAATTGTAGCTTTTCTAGTTATTAAGTGTTCTTGCAAGAACACTTATTGTTATCTCACATATATATTATTCTTATTATAGCCAAATTTGCCACCCTAACTCCTCCCACGGTTTTTACACTACATAGACCAAAATTTACCAAAACGTGCAGATTGTTCCCGATCGGATTGCTATTACTTTGTGGAACGTTTCGCCGAATGGTTCACGGAATATCGTCGTTCTTGTGGTGAAATTTGTCCCATAGGAATGAATGGCAAAGCTAGAGTGGGAGCTGGCAAAAGCTGAAAAATCAGGACATGATTTCTAAACTGCCACCACTCCCTTAGTTTCAGGCCCACCTACACAAATCTTATATCAAAACGTTCAGCTATCCCTGCTGCCACTAAACATGTCAACGGCTAAGCCATAGTCCTGATAGTTTTCACAATATAATCATTTGTTTGCAACTACGCCGTCCATTGACTTTCATTGAAACTTCACTCTGCAAAGCTCAAATTTGAAGTGCAATTTCTAAACTGCGACTGTGCCTTCAATTTTAATACTTCAGAGACATACTATGCATCAAAATGTAGGTCTGGGTCTTGTGATTCTCACAATTTAAAGCTCTTCACTGTAGGAGTTATAGTTTTTAAGATACGACCGTTTGAAGATGGCAACCGCCAAAATACTCTGACCTGTGTCAAGCTGCAGCAGCAAGTGATGTCATAGACAGGGCCTTTTGAACACCTGCTAATGTTTTTATAAATGTATGGTTTAATGTAACTGTGCAACAACGTTGCAATTAAATGTGCTATATAAATGATAGCAGTTACTCCGCCCACTCCAGTTGTAGACTACTGGTGGAGGCAAGAACACTTCACACAATTTCCCCAGAAATTTTAGCTTTTCTAGTTATTATTCTTATTAAAGCAAAATTTGCCACCCTAACTCCTCCCACAGTTTTTACACTACATAGACAAAAATTTACCAAAACGTGCAGATTGTTCCCGATCGGATTGCTATTACTTTGTGGAGCGTTTCACCGAATGGTTCACGGAATATCGTCGTTCTTGTGGCGAAATTTGTCCCATAGGAATGAATGGCAAAACTAGAGTGGGAGCTGGCAAAAGCTGAAAAATCAGGACATGATTTCTAAACTGCCACCACTCCCTTATTTTCAGGCCCACCTACACAAATCTTATATTAAAACGTTCAGCTATCCCTCCTGCCACTAAACATATCAACGGCTAAGCCGTAGTCCTGATAGTTTTCACAATATAATCATTTGTTTGCAACTAACGCCGTCCATTGACTTTCATTGAAACTTCACTCTGCAAAGCTCAAATTTGAAGTGCAATTTCTAAACTGCGACTGTGCCTTCAATTTTAATACTTCAGACACATACTATGCATCAAAATGTAGGTCTGGGTCTTGTGATTCTCACAATATAAAGCTCTTCACTGTAGGAGTTATAGTTTTTAAGATACGACCGTTTGAAGATGGCAACCACCAAAATACTCTGACCTGTGTCAAGCTGCAGCAGCAAGTGATGTCATAGACAGGGCCTTTTGAACACCTGCTAATGTTTTTATAAATGTATGGTTTAATGTAACTGTGCAACAACGTTGCAATTAAATGTGCTATATAAATGATAACAGTTACTCCGCCCACTCCAGTTGTAGACTCCTGGTGGAGGCAAGAACACTTCACACAATTTCACCAGAAATTGTAGCTTTTCTAGTTTTACCTGTTGTGCAAGGCAGCCAGCTGGGTGTGATGACGGCCACAGTGGGAGCTGTGATAGCGGCCACAGGGGGGAGCTGGCTGTGCTGGCTCTGCTCCCCAGCGCGCAGCCTAATTAGACCGGGGACGGAATATGACGTCATATTTCGGCCCCGGTCTCATTAAGTAGCGCGGGGGGGAGCAGAGCCAGCACAGCCAGCTCCCCCTTGCAGTCGCCATCACAGTTCCCCCTACACATCCAGCTGTCTGCCCTGCCCCAGGTGCCGACGGCCCACCGGGAGATTTCCCGGTATGCTGGTGGGCCAGTCCGGCCCTGCACACTGATCTTTCAGACATTACTTGGTCTGATCATGCTCCCATAACGATGTGTATAAAGGAGTCTTTCCAGTCGAACCAAAGAAGACAGTGGTGACTAATTGGTCACTGAGCTTGAGAATAAATTCATGGCTGAATCAGTAATTAATAATTATTTTAGGATAAATTTGGCCTTATATTTACAGGACACCTCATTGTGGAATCCCCATAAAGTGGTTCTTAGGGGTTCCTTCATACAACGAGCTTCCTATCTGAAGAGATTTAGAAAAAGAACTGTATGATTTAAATTGGACAGACAAAACTGGCCCTTCCTAGCCCCTTGCTGCAAAGATTTCAGAAGTTAAGGTTAGAATTAACACTCTTCAGTTGGAATACACAGCTTTGATGTTGAGGAGATTGAAACAGGTTTTTTTACGCTAATGGGAATAGAGCTTCATCACTGTTGGCTTCTAAATTGCACCACAGGATTTCCCAATCCAAAATTGAGCATTTAGTGGATGATAGTGGCATTGAAGTTACCCATCCAGTTAAAATAAGCAATTTGTTTGCAGTGTACTATAAAAAAAATGTAAAATTTGGTTTCCGATACCACTATGATACAGCCCACACCTGATACAATATGCTCTTTTCTGGACAGGGTCTCTTTAAAACAGTTACCTACTGATAAATTGGATACTCTAAATTCTCCGATTACCCCAAAGGAAATTACTGACGCCATTAATGATTCCACAAGGTAAAGCCCCTGGGCCTGACGGTCTTACTATGACGTCCTAGAAGTGTTACTCTGGCATTCTTTCCCACCATTTAACTCACTTGTTCATTCATTATTGGAATACAGGTGGAATGCTGGGGGAAGCTTTGTGCGCACATATAGTTACATTACCTAAAACTGGTAAGGCACCTAATGTCTGCTCAAATTTTTGCCCAATTTCTTTAATTAATAATGATACAAAGATCTATTTAAAAATTTTGGCCAATAGACTTAATCGACTTCTTCCATCCCTAATCGATAAAGACCAGATGGGTTTTGCTACAAACCGTCAGGCTCTGAATGGCACCAGGCGTTTCATTAATTTGATACATCATCTTAAATTTACCCACACACCTTCTTTGCTCCCATGTTTGGATGTGGAGAAGGCGTTCAGTAGGATCCATTGGGACTACCTGAGGGAGGTTCTGTCACGCTTTAACATCCCAAACCCCTTCATCAAGGCTGTGTTTACACTATATAGTCAGTCAACTGCCAGAGTATCTGCGACTGGTATTGTTTCTGAAGACTTTTAATTGTCTAATGGGACCAGGCAGTGGTGTCCGTTGTCTCCACTCCTGTTTGTGCTGGCAATGGAGCCCCTGACTGAGATGATGGTATTGTACGGGGTAAGGCACATAAAATTGGCTTTTATGCAGACAACATCATGTTATCACTAAGAAATCCTATGAATTCACTTACTCCATTGATGTCGATTCTGCAGGAATTTGGTGAAATTTTGTTCTACAAACTACTGCTAAAACTCAAGCTCTCTCCTTTATAGCTGGTTTGATTTAGATATTCTAAAAGACTAGCTTGACTTCGATTGGGCATCAACCTATCTGGGCATCAACCTATGCAAGAACCTGTCCAAGATGCATTATTAGAACCTGGGTAAGGTCTGGTCCGATTTTAGGAATGATCTTGAGGTGGCGAAGTCTTGAAATCTCATGGTTAGGTAGGGTTAATTTGGTGAAAAAGACTCTCCTTACGAAAATTTTCTATTTTCTTAAAGCCATCCCATTTCGATTCCCTTATCTTTTTTTTGAAAGGTTCACTCACTCTGCTGTCTTGAAACTTATCTGGAATAGAAAACCAACCAGGATTATAATATCCATACTACAAAAGCTCAGGGTTAGTGGGGGTGTAGGTTTGCCGGACGTTATTCATTGTTATTATGCTACCAATGCAGCGATGGCACTGAAATTCAACCAAGAACATGACCGTCGTCCTCTTTGGTTTGAGATGGAGGCTAGCAAACTCTCACCACATTCAATTAAAAATATCTTATGATTGCGTTCATCTCAGCGCACAAGGTTGGCGGACATGTGTCTCATGACCAAAACTACTATTAAAGCATTGAATATATTGTATCAGAACATCCTTCTGCTGTCTGGTCTAGAGCCACTCCTCTAGCTGTATTAAAATTAGCTATGCCTGAATTAGACATAGAATATTGGTCCTCTCATTCCATTCATTGTATTAAAGATTTATTTTTATCCTCTACTTTTTTAACATTTGAACAAATCCAAAGTAAATTTAAACTTAGCATTTTTGACGCCATTGCACATGCGCGTTTTGTTAAAAATTAGTTAACATTTTAGGATTTCCAACCAGGATCTGAGTTCTAGAAAATTGGAATTGTCAAATTTAGAAAGAGTTTCTACTTAAACGTTTCCCAAATGACTTAGTAGCACACAAAATAATAATATTAGGCCATCTTCTTATCTCAGCTACAACAGTCATTCCAAGATGTTGGAAATCTGCTACCATTCCCTCTGTTATAGATGTTTTATTGTTATTATTTTATACGGAAAGCGTATTTTATATACGCTTTGCGTATACCATCAGGTACTAATGTACTCCTCAGACACCAACTTGTCTGAATGAGAGAAAGCAATGAGGAGTAAGTACATGTTTAATAATGTTTCTACCTGATGGAAAATAATCAAACCATTTATAATTGACTCATTATTTACCGCGTTTATACTTTAATATATGGCACTTACAATTATTTCATAATATGTGGATGCAAAATATATTCATTCACCTTCCAGTTTTCCCCCTGTTTTTTTTATAATAAGGATTTTCCTACTATGTTAATAAACGTATCTTACAATGTATACACATTATTGATTGTTGAAATGTTGAAAAAATTTACAATTTCTTATTATTTTTAAATTTTAAAAAAATTAACCCCTTCAGGACAGAGTCAAAACGTTCTGATCAAAACAAAACGTAAACAAAAACTGGAATTGGTGCTATATGTCTGTTCACCCGTAATTCACCGCTGTCACATTAAGTGCACCCACACTTATTATATATCATTTTGTTCAGGAGAAACAGGGCTTTAATTTATCATTAATTATTCATATATGGAACATCATTTATTATGAATAAAATTTAATTTTTTTTTAGAAAATAAGATTTTTTTTTTAATTTGTATTTCCGTCTGACATTTTAGTTGTTAATGTCATAATACTGTTAGGTATTACTGCAAAAAAATGCACATATTTGTAATCAGCGATGTCTCACGAGTACAACAGTACCCCCCATTAACAGGTTTTATTGTGTTTTGGAAAGTTACAGGGTCAAATATAGAACGTTCCATTTTCAAATTGAAATTTGCCAGATTAGTAATGCTACCTTTGAGACGGTGTGGTAGCCCAGGAATGAGAATTACCCCCATAATGGCATACCATTTGAAAAAGTAGACAACCCAAAGTATTGAACGTGGGGTATGTTTAGTCTTTTTTAGTAGCCACTCAGTCACAAACACTGGCCAAAGTTAGCGTTCATATTTGTTTTTGTGTGAAAAAAGCAAAAAACTAATATTTGGCCAGTGGCTACTAAAAATGACTGGACATACCCCATTTGCAATACCTTGGGTTGTCTACTTTTGCAAATGGTATGCCATCATGGGGGTAATTCTTATTCCTGGGCTACCATACGCTCTCAAAGGCAACATAACCAATCTGGCAAATTTCAATGTGAAAAAAATGAAATGCAAGCCTTATATGTGGCTCTCTAACTTTCCAAAACACAATAAAACCTGTACATGGGGGGTATTGTTATTCTCAGGAGACTTCAGTAAACACAAATATTAGTGTTTTAAAACAGTAAAACATATTACAACAATAATAGAGTCCATAAAAGTGCTGTGTGTTTGTAAAAAATGCAAACAACATCACTTTTACTTAAAATATCATCGTTGTAATACAATTTACCAGTTTGAAACACTAATATTTGAGTTCAGCGAAGTCTCCCGAGTAAAGCAGTACCCCCTGTGTACAGGTTTTATGGTGTCTTGGAGAGTTACAGGGTCAACTATAGTGCATGCTAATTAAATTCTCTGCACTTTCTCCCTGTGTTGTCAGACATGTCAATCAAATTTTAATTAATCAAATCACATAATTATGTTAAAAGATTACTTAAATATACACGTAGAATTTTAATATATATGCATTTATAGGTATTTAAATTCTACGTGTATACTAATGTAATCTTTTATGTAATTATATGTATTTAGCTATATATATATATATATTTGCGTTTATTTGTAATTTATATATAGATAGATATATATAGAATGTCATTCTAAGTGTATTTTGTTACCAATATATATATATATTAATAACAAAATACAGTTAGAATGAAATTACATATGAATATATAATTTTAATAAAATTTTGTTTCAATATTTTATTTATTTATTTTATTATTTTATTTATTTATTAATGTAATTATTCGTATATATATATAATATATGTGTATATATCTATTATATATATATATAATATATATACATATTATATATATGTAACGTCATTCTAAGTGTATTTTAATACTAATATATATTCTAATATTAGTATTAAAATACACAACGTATGACGTTATATATATATATAATATGTATATATATTATATATACATATATTATATATATATATATATATATAAATATATTTAATTTATTTTAAAACATGTTTATTTATTTATTTTTCATTTCCCACCAGCAGGGGGACTGTCTGATATTTCAGAGAGTCCCCCTGCTGGCAGATCCACAGCCAGCTATAGGGGGCCACATTCGCCGGGGGAGGGCTGCCTGGGCGGTCAGGCAGCCCTCCAGAAGAGGATCGCAGCGGAGGTAAGTAGCTGCGATCCCCTGGGGCTGAAAGTCGTTACGGCATTCTATGCCGCCGCCACCACGGCTTTAAATCCCTTTAAAGCCGCGACGGCATAGAACGCCATAACGGCGTAAAGGGGTTAAAAGAAGTTACGGTATATTATCCATACAAGGGCTTATGCAAAAGCCAAATCATATATCGTACAGTAAGATAAAAGATATACAGAAAGGAAATCTTGCATCGTTATGGCGGGTATTATACAGTGCCATTAAGGTAAAAGAAAAACAAAGGAAAAAACAAATAACTTTCAACACATGACATAACTGTGTTGCAGAGATATGTCATAATTGTTTGTGTTGAAATCCGCACTGTGAAATCGACCGTGCGGCCACGTCTAGCATAGGAGACGGGGAGGTCTGTGTCTCTCTACACTTTGGGGAGCACCACCCAAGCGCACCCCAGAGAGTTCATGGGATATGAAACTTGACCCCAACCGCAGTCCCCCCAGCGGAAAATTTATTGCAATCTATGTATCATTAATGCTAGATCAAATATAAAGAATCTGTTGTGAAGACAGGAAGCCATTCCTGAATATTCTTAATGTGCAGAAAGGTATTGGTATAAAGCTGGATAAGCATGCCATACAGGAAGTGTTGATCTTAAGCTGCAAGCAGCCCATCTTGGCCCCCAAACTCTACCAATTTTTATAATTTCAAATCCAGGTTCTTCAGAAATTTTGAAAATTTCCATTTGATTTTTGTTTGATTGGTGAAAAAATCATGTAGATCAGGGCTGCCCAATAGGTAGATTCCCAGATGTTATAGAACTACAACTCCCATGATGCTTTGCATGCCTTTAGAATGCATTTAGAATGACAAAACATCATGGTAGTTGTAGTTCTACACCATCTGGGGATCTACCTATTGGGCAGCTATGGTGTAGATTGCATCTATAGACATTTTGAAGTGATTCACTTGTTTTACTTGAGTGATAGAATCACCAGTGCAACCTTTCAGTTGTGCCACGATAAACAGTGTTCATTTATTTATTTTTCTTAGAGAAGCTTGCTGGTTGACTTTATTTTTTTCTGATGTTTTGACACTGCAGCCTTTCCATTCCTTTGATACATGAGCTTCTTTTGTGTTTATGTAATGAAATTTTGAACAGTGTTCACAACCCAGTTTCTTGATAGTTAGTCAAGCCATTATATTTTTTCTAAATTTCCTCAACCTGCTTCATTTTCCAGAAATCAGGAAGAGCAGTTGTTTGACCATCTCTTGTATTTGAAGTGGATATTTCATAATCTCTTGCTAGACGTTCTCTGAGATCTTTACTCCCGATTGAAAATGGAGCTGCTGATTCTTCATCTACGATGTGTATAGTTTTACAAATGGATACTTCATCATCTGCTGGTACTACAGATTCTCTGGAATCTTTACTCCAACTTGCAGATGGAGCTGCTTAATTTTTTTCTTTTTTTTTTGTGCAGTGTTAAAAGTGGATATTTCATTATTTCTTGGTGTTTGACGTTCACTGGGATCTTAATTTGAAATATCAGATTGCTTTTTTTTTTAATATTGTAAAAAAAGCTTCTGTCACTTCATTGTTGATGCAGAGTCTGTGTAGAATATTACTAAACATTTTAATTTTCAAACCATTAAATAGTGTAATATAAATGAGAATGGCATACTCACAAATATGACTTCTGTGATTACTGAGGAGCACAGATGCCATGTTCAGGAGAGGTCCAAAATTCCAAATGATCTCACAAGAAACCCAAATAAATATTGCACCACTCTCTGCTTAATGTTTTACACTGCTTAGATCAAGCATTTACCCTTACAACTCCTGACCGTTAAATGTCACTTGAACATCTGTACACATCAATATTTCCTCAGTAGTTATCAATATCAGTTCCACAGTATTCTACTTAGACATTAGTACTACAGTGCATTACTGTTCTTGAATATCAATACCGTACTTCCATCAACAACATACTAAAAAAATAAAAATAGAATACTACAGGCAACACTTGCTAACCCAGTCTGACCCCCCCAACACACACACACACACACACACACAATAAAGAACAAATGCTTTAATCAATAAAGAAGGAATTGAGATGGGATTTTCAGGCATAAGGCCAAACTAGCCAAGTTGGAAAAATATTTAACAACTCAGCTACTTTGTCCTTAAGCTTGGAATTCCCATCTCAATTTCCTGCAATTCCCTGTTTATTGAGTAAATCCTGAAGTCAATTTTGTCATAAACAGGAGACAGCAGTAGTACACACAATTTAAAAAAACAAAATTCTCAGAATTTGCAGATTTCATCAAGCCAAGAACATTTTTGTAAATGTACACAGCAATAAAACATACCAATTTAAAAAGCAATAAATACTTTGAAACTACCTTGCAAATTGCAATGCAAATGATTGTAGACAAGCTTTCTCTACAAAGATAAACCTACTAAAAAAGTGGATGCCCCTGATTATTCCTCTTTTTCCAACACTTCAACATGAAGCAAAGCAGTAATAACATAAATAATACCATGCAAATAGCTAGATAATGCAAATTACAAAGCTTTTTCTATTTGTTCTATTGATCACAACCTCTTCTAACTCACACACACTCATCCAGTCTCAGCCCCACACTCACCCAGTCTCAGCCACTCAACGACCTTGTGTCACGCTCAGGGCCGCCATCAGGGGAAACTGTAATAGTGTAACAAGGTAGTACTGCAGCATAGCGTGGGGTAGTTTTTCCAAGTTTAAATTCACCACCTTTAGGTCAGCTCCCTAATTGGCGGTACTTCAACGCTATATTTAAGTAGGTGTCAATCGTACAGTGTTGAAAACTACCTATAGGATTGTGGCTCTTTTATAGAGTTGGTGTTGAATTTGACACCTGCTGGAATACAGTGGGTCCCCCAAGAGAAATGCTAGGTATAACGCTGCGTTTCTCGCTCATGTGTTACCCCTTACTTCTCGAGCCGCTAGCATGGCTAATTTCTCGCTCATGTCTTACCCCTTACTCCTCAAACCGCTAGCATGGCTCAGATCAGCTCCTTCTCACAACGTGTGTACATGTGTTCACGTCATCACCCCCAGGTGCATTGGGGATTTTTGACTTGATATTTCGTATTTGTAAGAAATATCCGATATTACGAAATACAGTATATTCTCAATCTGATGATGCCGTATAGAAAATAGAGCTCAACAAACAGTGGATTAACATTTCCCTGTGTGGTCTGTCTCTTTCTGATTTTAAAATTAGCTATGTTGTTTCCATCTCTTATGTATCCAGTCATAATAACATTGTATACCATGCACCTCTTTTGCAACATATGTCTCCACTGCTCCACGATACCCTGTCTATCGAATCGTTAAAGATAAGACATCGGGTGTTCAAATAATTTAAAGGACCACTATAGTGCCAGGAAAACATACTAGTTTTCCTGGCACTATAGTGCCCTGAGGGTGCCCCCACCCTCAGGGTCCCCCTCCCGCCCGGCTCTGGAAGGTGGAAAGGGGTAAAAACTTACCTTTTTCCAGCGCTGGGCGGAGAGCTCTCCTCCTCCGATCGCCTCCGTTAAGCCCTACGGCGCTGCAGATTCAGCGGTCTCATAGGAAAGCATTTACAATGCTTTCCTATGACGCTGGCGTGCTCTCACTGTGATTTTCACAGTGAGAAGCACGCAAGCGCTTCTAGTGGCTGTCAATGAGACAGCCACTAGAGGATTAGGGGGAAGGCTTAACCCATTCATAATTATAGCAGTTTCTCTGAAACTGCTATAATTATGAAAAAATGGGTTAACCCTAGAAGGACCTGGCACCCAGACCACTTCATTAAGCTGAAGTGGTCTGGGTGCCTAGAGTGGTCCTTTAAGTGATGAACAGTCCAAATCAGTGTACCAAGACGTATTTTATAACAGTAATATGTATTAATATGCATAAAGTCAATAGTGACAAGCTTCAATGGTTTACAGTAAATGTGTCTTAAGGAACCGAAAAAATGTATTTTTTTAGGATTTTAAGGATTTTTATTGCCTAGTGTGGCATTTGAGGATTAAGTATTTAGTTATTTTACAATATTTATGTATGTTTTTTAAATGTAATATGACTTTGCATTCCATCAAAAATGATCCTTCCAAAGGCAAAACAAATTACATTACTTACATCACAATCCAAGGCTGCCATCAAAGGGTAAAGTTAATTCTAAGCTAAGTTGCCGAGCCAGTCCCTTGTGCCCTGTTATATGATGCTATTCAGTTGCAGTGACATTGAAAGCAGAAGGGGCAGTTGTTCCAAAGACATGGTTTAACGGGATGCCAAACGGTTGGATTCTTTAAACAGATCGATCTAAAAATGGTGAAAATTAATTTGCAAGAACTTAACCAGAGAAAATATATTTTTTTAACATGTTATTGGAAAATTTCCATTTGGTTCTAGGCAGAAGCTCAAGAACAACCAAGTACTGATGGGAGGGGTGGGGTGGTGGTGGACACTTGGTTTAAATAGATGTAGCCATGTCACATGACCAGGACATAACACATACTAATGGACTCAGCATCCTCTTGGCATCACCATTTTCCCTGCTCTGCCCCTTAGAATTTATATTTTTACATTTCTCTGTCCATTCATTTAGAAATCCATAACAGTTTTAATAATTCGTCCAATATAAAAAATTTGTCCCAATGCTCCTTTATAACTCCAGAGAGCAGTCTTAATAATTCATGCTCAGACGATCCACACTGCACTGAGCTATTTGTTTTTTTTCCTAATTGAAGTATCCCCATGGGTTCAGTATCCCTATAAACAGCGCATTACCGACCTGATGGTGTTTCTGTCACAGAGATAGCGATTAACCCCATGGGAGCAAGAGCACAGCAGACATTGTAGTCACATTTCTTTGTGTGATCAGTCTCTCTTCTTACAACTAAATAAGCTAGGTTGTATCAACCTCTTATGTATCTTTTTATAATAATATTATACACTATACATCCTGTTTGTAGTATATGTCACTAGCACTTCACAATATCCTATCAATCTCATTCCTCAAGTCATAAAGACAAGGCGCTGGGCACTTGAAGAATTAGTGAACATGTTTATATCAGTATGTTACGATGGTATTGTATAATAGCATATTGTATTATGTATATACATTTCACCAAAGACTCATTTTAATGGTTTACAGCAATGTATTTTAGGATCCTATTGACTTTAAGGATATTTTTGTGTTTTAGGTATTATTTGTATTACTTTGTCCTTTTGTTTAGTATTATTTTTATGTTGATACAATGTGTAAGTAATATATTAATATAAATGCATATTTTAACAATATAGTGATGTTTTAATGTGATGTTAAACTCTAATTATTGTATATAGATTCTTTTTAGCATTATACATAGTGAATATGATACCAATGTAAAAATATGGTCTGCCAGGTGAGATATAGAAAAGTGACAGTAATGGTAGGGTTAGCAGCCCAATACAAGAAATTATCTGCAACTATATAACCACACAACACCCCTTGGATGCTTACCTCTGATAAAGTGATCGGTTGTTTCACAAAATGCATAAGGCAGCATCTCACAAGACAGGAACAGCGAAGTGGAACGCAAACTGAGTCTGCAGTGGAACGCACGCCAGCATCAAGCAGTGGCTGCAGACACATCCTGAAAGACTTAACCTTCTCCCTAGCCGGGAGTTGGGATGAATGAGGGGATCCTGATGCGCACTTAGACCACCTTCCTTGCGGGGAACCGCTTCTGCATATATTCCTGTGAGTGTATTTTATTCCTTTATTTTAATAATAATATTATTTGCAGAGAGCACTATGTCTCTGTCTTCTGTATTTTAGATTCATCGGATCATCCATCATCACATCACAAATTATTTAAGGACATCTACTTACCTGTATATATACTTTATCCACTATAGTATTTTTAGCTTCTTGGGATCCCCTGTCTTTTTCCTCTATATCAGGAGTATCCCAATCTCATAAGTGTAAGCTGAAACATTTTTGGACTGTACATTATTATTATTATTTTATTGTTTATATAGCGCCATCAGACTCCGTAGCGCTGTACAATGGGTGGACTAACAGACATGTAATTGTAACCTGACAACTGGACGTACAGGAACAGAGGGGTGGAGGGCCCTGCTCCATGAGCATATAAGGACAGCACCTTTGTTTCATATGCATAGATTGAATTTTAAAGACTTACATATATCTTAAGTCTATTTATTATTTGATCGTTGTGCATTACTACAGTTTTCCAACTTTTGGTTCTGTTTACGATTCATCTATTTTCCACTGTTTAGTGAGATTACCTTTTAGATTTACTTTAACCGACTCATGGTGGAAAGTTTGTGTGTATGTACTCGCTGCTTTCACATATTAAGCACAGCTTCTACTTCATGTGGGAGAGGGACATGGATGGCATAAGGGGCAGAGCAGGGACAATGATGATGCCAAGGGATGCTGAGTCCATTAGTATGTGTTATGTCCTGGTCATGTGACAGGGCTACATCTATTTAAACCCAGTGTCCACCCCCCCCACCCCTCCCATCAGTACTTGGTTGTTCTTGAGCTTCTGCCTAGAACCAAATGGAAATTTTCCAATAACATGTTAAAAAATATATTTTCTCTGGTTAAGTTCTTGCAAATTAATTTTCACAATTTTTAGATCGATCTGTTTAAAGAAACATGTGGTGTTCCGTTAAACCATGTCTTTGGAACAACTGCCCCTTCTGCTTGCAATGTCACTGCAACTGAATAGCATCATATAACAGGGCACAAAAATAATCTAACTGCTATTTTGGGGTCAAGAAGGAATTTTTGCCTAGTTTGTGGCAAAATTGGAAGCGCTTCAGACCAGGTTTTTTGCCTTCTTTTGGATCAACAGCAACAACATTTGTGAGGTAGGCTGAACTTGATGGACGCAAGTCTCTTTTCAGCTATGTAACTATGTAACTATGTAACTATGTAACAAGGGACTGGCTCGGCAACTTAGTTTACAATTAACTTTACCCTTTGATGGCAGCCTTGGATTGTGATGTAAGTAATGTAATTTGTTTTGCCTTTGGAAGGATCATTTTTGATGGAATGCAAAGTCATATTACATTTAAAAAACACACATAAATATTGTAAAATAACTAAATACTTATTCCTCAAATGCCACACTAGGCATTATTCTTACTATTCTTTACTTGATTTAACTTTCATGTTATCTACAAACAAGGATCCAAGAATAGCAAGGCTATTGTTTATTCCCTGTATTGGCTGTTTTCCAAAGACATGCTCTTTGAAAAGCCTGATATAGTACTCACTGAAGGTAATTTCCTGCTAACACTTCCATGTTTTGAATTAATTGAACACATCACTGTTCAAACAAATCACTGCAGCTGTGGAAAGGATGCCTGAAGAGGTTGTTAAAATTACTTACACTCTTAATCACTTTGAAGGGTTCTACTTTCATTCTAGAGAGTTAATTGCTGAGCTATACCAGTTCCAAGTTACATTATTATTCCACATTTGTTAATCACTTTGTGGTCTTCACATTGACCACCAAATTGTCCTAAACCTGCAATATTATTTGGATTTGCAGTGGAAGTTAAAAAGAATTCCACTTGTACCACATTTGTGAAAAAGTTACTGCATTCCCATAAAATGTAGTTACTATGTTGTTTATTAACTGCAACCACCACAGAGTTAGGTCAGTGTCAGATGGTTCACATGTAAGACTACGTATATAATAAGAAGAGTTGAGCGAACCCGAACTGTAAAGTTCGGGTTCGTACCGAACATTACGATTTTTTGACCCCGAACCCGGACATTTCAGTAACAGTTCGGGTGTTCGGCGATTTTATGGCGCAATTTGAAAAGCTGCAGGGCAGCCAATCAACAAGTGTTTGACGCGTGTGCCCTTAGAAGCCATCACAGCCATGCCTACTAATGGCATGGCTGTGATTGGCCAGTGCAGCATGTGACCCAGCCTCTATATAAGCTGGAGTCATGTAGCGCAGCACGTTACATGAGCTCTTACTAATGTAGGGAGAGGATGCTGCAGCTGTGAGGGACAGATTAGGAAATAATTCTTGTGCTGAATCTGCAAATTACAGCAATTATTTTTGTGGGTGCTATACTAAATTTTTGTACCCTGCCCTGAGCCCAGTGCCACAGAGAAATAAGCAATCAGTCTGTTTGTTAGGTGGGTGTCGGCGGCCATTTTTGCATGTGCAGTGTACTTGCAACTGCATGTGTGCCAGGCACATTATTTTAATCCTGTTCTGGTATCTCAGCGGGCAACATCTAGGCATTTTTAAATACTGCAGTGACATTGCAGTTTGACTAATTCTCATTTTTTTGGTGCTAAAAAGTAAATTTGGGGCGTGCATTTCATATCTGAGAGTCAAATAGAACCGTCAAATACTGTGGTTACATCGCACTTTGAAAAATGCAATTTTTTTTGGGTGCTAAATAATACATTTGTGGCCTGCAGTGCATTTCTTGCAGTCCAATAAAACCGTTTAATTCTACTGTTACATTGTTGGTTTATAATATCACACTTTTTTTGTGCTAAATAGAACATTTGCGGCCTGCGGTGCATTTCTTGCAGTCCAATAAAACCCTTAAATACTACTGTTACATTGTTGGTTTACAAAATCAAAATTTTTTGTGCTAAATAGTACATTTGCAGCCTGCGGTGCATTCCTTGCAGTCCAAAAAAACTGTTAAATACTACTATTACATTGTTGTTTGACAAATTCACATTTTTTGAGACAGTGAAGTAACTGTATTAATTACTGTTGTGTTACCTCTAGAAATTTTTTCTCTTTAGGACACCGGCACTGCCTTACTGTCAGTGAACTTAATTGTTGACTATTGGCGGGTACATTATCGCCTGACATAAACCATCTGTTAGTTTAGTGGGTGAGCGCAAAGAAGTTTGGCGCATGTCCTTCCACCACTGAGGATTGCAGGGCATTTCTCTTTGCCTCCTGTTGCCTCCTCCTCCTACTCTGCTTTCTCCTCCTCTACCACCTCCTCATCCGATCAGCATGACACATTCACCACCAACTTCAGCACAGCCAGGGGGAAATGACAGCAGGCTGTTTTAAAACTCATATGTTCGGGGGAAAAAACCTCACACCGCGCAAGAGCTGTGGATGGGCATGGAACAACAGACTAATGAGTGGTTGTTGCCACTGAGCCTCAAGCCCTGCCTGGTGGTGTGCGATAATGGTTGAAATCTCGTAGCAGCTCTGGGCCTAGCCGGTTTGACGCACATCCCTTGCCTGGCGCACGTGCTAAATTTGGTGGTGCAGAAATTCCTGAAAAACTACCCAGATATATCAGAGATGCTGCAGAAAGTGTGGGCCATCAGTGCGCGCTTTCGCCGTTCTCACCCTGCTGCTTCTTGCCTGTCTGCGCTGCAGCATAACTTCGGCCTTCCCGCTCACCGCCTCATATGCGACGTGCCCACAAGGTGGAACCCCACCTTGTGCATGCTGGAGAGACTGTGCGAGCAGCAGCAGCAGGCGATTGTGGAGTTTCAGCTGCAGCACGCACGGGTCAGTCGCTCTGCAGAACAGCACCACTTCACCACAAATGAGTGGGCCTCCATGCGAGACCTGTGTGCCATGTTGCACTGTTTCGAGTACTCCACCAACATGGCCAGTGCTGATGACACCGTTCTCAGCCTTACTATCCCGCTTCTATTTCTCCTTGAAAAAAACGCTTTGGGCGATGACGGAAGAGGATGTGGCACAGGGGGAAGAGGAGGAGGAAGAGGGGTAATTTCCACAGTTATCAGGCCAGTCATTCACAAGTGGCTCGGAGGGTGGGTTCCTGCACCAGCATAGGCCAGGTACACAATAGTCTAGCCAGGGCACAGTTCTGCAGGACGAGGAGGACGAGGATGAGGAGGATCCGTGTTTAGAGCAGGGTGGCACCCAACGCAGCTCGTGGGCATCACTGGAGCATGGCTGGGGGGATCTGGAGGACACCGACGATACACCTCCCACAGAGGACAGCTTGTCCTTGCCTCTGGGCAACCTGACACACATGAGGGATTACATGCTGCATTGCCCACTTTCTAACTTGTGCTGATTACTGGGTGGCCAGCCTGCTGGATCCCCGTTACAAGGACAAAGTGCCGTCCTCAATTCCCTCACTGGAGCGTGATCGGAAGATGCGCGACTACAAACGCACGCTGGTAGACGCACTCCTGAGGGCATTCCCAACTGACACCGAGGGCTCAGTGGATGCACAAGGCGAAGGCAGAGGAGGAGGAAGAGGTCGCCAACGCAGCTTGGGCACCACCAGCACCTCAGAAGACAGGGTTAGCATGGCCGAAATGTGAAAAAGCTTTGTCAGCACGCCACAACAACCAGCACCACCAGCTTATATGGAACGTCTTAGCAGGAGGCAGCATTTCAGCAACATGGTGGAACAGTATGTGTGCACACGCCTACACGTACTGACTGATGGGTCTGCCCCATTCAACTTCTGGGTCTCCAAATTGGGCACATGGCATGAGCTTGCCCTTTATGCCTTGGAGGTGCTGGCCTTCCCTGCAGCCAGTGTATTGTCTGAATGTGTGTTTAGCATGGCAAGGGGCGTTATCACAGACAAGCGCAGCCGCCTGTCCACAGCCAACGTGGACAAGCTCACGTTTATTAAAATGAACCAGGCATGGATCCCACCAGACTTGTCTGTACCTTGTGCAGAATAGACATTTATACCGGCCTCACCCAGCCATTGTTATACTCAAGTGCACTTATTCTTTGTTTTCTTTTTTTATATGTCCCAATATTTTGGGGGCTACCCCAATTAAAAAACAAACAAAAAATCAAACAAATAAAAAACAGTGTTTGCTATCTTCTCCTCCTCCACCGCCGCTTCCACCTACACCGCCACGGTCTCCGCCTCCTCAACTTCCTACTCCACATCCACCTCCTCCTCCTAGTTCAAGATTATTTTAAATTTGTATGTAATTTATGTTATTTTAAGTTATTTCCCTATCCACATTTGTTTGCAGGGCACTTGTCCTACTCTTACCCCCATTTTACTTCCTTTTGCAGCCATCTAGCCCTTTCCAGGACTTTTTAAAAGCCATTTTAGTGCCCAAAAGTTCGGGTCCCCATTGACTTCAATGGGGTTCGGGTTCAGGATCAAGTTCGGGTCAAGTTTGAGTCCCGAATTCGAACTTTTTGTCGAAGTTCGGCCGAACCCGCCGAACTCGAACATCCAGGTGTCCGCTCAACTCTAATAATAAGCTGTATAGTTATTGCAGATAATATTTAACAATAATCTTGTCAGTCTATCAATCTATTTACACTAAATGGGCAAAAGCATGCGGACACCCCTTACTAATTACCAAGTTCAGATGTTTCATCTCACCTGTTGCTAGCAGGGGTATAAAATCCAGAAAATACCTGTGAAATCTTACACTGGCAGTACAGTGGGTCGTACTGAAGAGTTTAGTGTTTTAAACTTGGCACTGTAATGGGGTGCTGCTTTTACTTTAAGCCAGTTTGTAAAATTTCTTCCCTACTTGGTCTACTCCAGTGCTAATATATGGAAAGGGATGTGTCTATAGAGAACAACAGCCAAGTCACAAAATGGTAGACTATGCATGCACACAGAAAAGGGGAGCTGAGTACTAAAGCATGTATCATGTAAAAATTGCCTATCTCTTACATCACTCACAACAGAGCTCTAAAATGTCTTTGGAAGCAACATCAGAACAAAAAATGCGTTAGGAGCTTCATGAAATATGTTTTCATGGCCAAGCTACTGTACAGAAGCTTCATATCTACATGCACAATGCCAACTGCCAGCTATAGCGATGTGAAACATGCTGTCACTGGACTCTGTAGCAGTGTAAACAAGTTATCGGGTTTGATGAAGCATGCTTCACTATGTAGCAGTCTGATGGGAAAATCTGTACGTGGCAGATGCCAGGAGAATGCTACATACCGGAATGCTCCATGCTTATTTTTATGTTTGGTAAAGGATGGATAATGGTATAGGGATATTTTTTAGACTGGTGATCTTAAAGGGATACTCTGTGCACCAAACAACTTTAGCTTAATGTGGCTTTGGAGTATAGATAATGCCTATGCAGTCTCATTGCTCAACTATTTGTCCTTTAGGAGTTATATCACTTTGTTTCTTCAATCCTAGCCACACCTCCTCTGTTTGTGACTGACACAGCCTCCCTACATACTTCCTGGAAAGGAGTCCCAATGTGTATACTTTACTTATTGCACAGTGCTCTGTTAATAGCCTGCTAGAGTTGGCAGCACTCTCTTTGTGTGATTACAGTTCTCTCCAAAGCCTCTTACTTCAAGTGTGTTAGGTGAGCTTTCTAACCCCCCTCTTACCCATCGTGTGCCATGTAAGCCACTCTCACCCTTTCTGTAACTCTTAAATACCCCTTACCTTGTCTGTGCCTTGTATTCTTACCCCTTATGTGATGATTAACCCCCATAAGGCACCCACCTCATTTGTATATCTGTAGATAATGTCTGTAGGAGGCAAATATAGTGTGTATGTGTGTTGTGGCTGTAAAGAGTGTGCATGTATATTGGATGTAGTGTGTCTTGTAGCTGGAGTATGTGTGCGTAGGGGCTGTAGTCTATTGTGTTCATGTATATAGGAGATGTAGTGTGCGTGTCTATCAACCATAGAGAGTGTGTGAGTATAATGCCCCATCTGCCTGCCACATTAGGTTAAACAGGACTGGCTTACAAAGGCACATATCAGTGCAACCACATGTCCTTGCTGTCACGGCTGGAGGTACGGAAACCGGGACCCCTGAGTGCCTGAAGTGGAGATGAGCGGAGTCTTCAGCGAGGTAATGGACTATCAGGGCCTGGTGCAGGGTAACCGCACACCCCCTGGTGTTGAGCACCAGCGTTTGTGCGGCCACAAACCAAGACCCTGTAGCAGCTTAGTGGAAGCCAGAGCAGATGAATGCTGAGATGTATCCAGTACTACAAACAAGGCAAGACTAGAACAGGCACCAAACATGAAAACAAGACAGATCTAGTAGAACCCAGAACCAGAGAAGGATAGGAAGCTAAACCCAGAACATGTACACAATACATTATTAGGGAACATTAACTAAACCGGGGCAGGACTGAACAGGACTGTACATGGACTGGGAATACAAAATAAAACAAGGCAAGATATGATAGGCAAAACAAGAAGAGACATAACTAAGCACTATGTATGAAAAGTATGGGGATTTAGTTACATTATATGATCATACATTGCATAAGCCTGCCACAACGCCAATGTACCCCATATTCGGCAGGTCCTACACTGCCTAATGTTCGCTAAAAGAACCATACTAAACCACGATAGCACTTACCTGCCAGAAAGGGCAGAAGGCTTGAGCAGCTGCCTGCAGGACACTGAAACAAAAGGAATGATGGAAAACAAACGGGTGTGGACACTGGCCACAGGGAATTCCAGGGACAAATTACAGGAATGAACCCAGAAAAATCCAGCATAAAGAAAACCAGACATAGAATAGAAAACCAAAAAATCAAGAAAAACTAAACAAGAATTGTAAAAAGAGTACTGGATACCAGAAACCAAAGCCAGACATCTCCACAGAACATGGCATGATGTGACACTTGCATGCTTTCCATCCCTTCCATCACAGATCACGCATCTCTGGTTAACAGACCAGTTAATAAGAACTTCTATAGTAAACCCACTGTGCTGCAATATCTGAAAATGAAACCACTTTTTTTTCATGGAAACTGTGAGTCACAACCAGGGGAAGTGTGGTTAGTACTGCATAATCAAAGTGATTTAACTCCTAAATGGCAGGGCACAGGAGCCTTGGTACAGGTAAGTTTAGGATTCCAAATTGCTCAAATAGGGAAAGGAAGAAGTATTACAAGATCTTAGAGTTGTTGGACGTAGAATGAAAGAAAGACTTTTACCAAAAATGAAAATATACGCGTGAAAAAGAAATACAAAATAGCGTCACACTTGACACGGAATTGCTAACCAGCACCAAAACTGACCCAGCTCTGCATTTAAAGGATCATGGATTTGCTTTAAAATAAGTAGCAGAAATAGTACCATTAATGTTTAAAAATAACACTGGATGCAAGTTATCTCACAATTAAGCAATTAGACTTCAGGGGCATGATCTATACACATAAATTGCTTTAACCTAAAGGTGAAGTGCAACAGTGTACAAAGACATTTTAAAGAATTGAGTTTCAACAGTTTGAGGAAGCCTGCTTCCTGCTCCACCATGACTATGCCGCAGTATACAAGCAAGGTCTACAACATGTTTTGTGTTACTAACCACACTTAAAGTAACACTATAGGGTCAGGAATATAAACATGTATTCCTTACCCTATAGCAGGGATAGGCAACCTTCAGCACTCCAGATGTTGTGGACTACATCCCCCATAATGCTCTTATACCTATAATGCTGGCAAAGCATCATGGGAGGTGTAGTTCAAAACATCTGGAGTGCCAAAGGTTGACTATGCCTGCCCTATAGTGTTACAAACACTGTGCAGCACTGCCCCATGAAGCATCTCTAGTCGACATCTAAGGAGTGACCAGTGGAGGTATCCCTAGTGTGTATTGTAAACACTGCATTTTCTCTGAAAACAGTGTTTTCTGCAAACAAAACCTGAAGGGAATAATTATACTCACCAGAATAAATGCAATAAGCTGTAGTTGTTATGGTGACTATAGTGTCCCTTTAATCATACCTATGATTTGATGATGTTTTATCCTTGGCATAGCCTTTTTTTTGCATGTCTCTCTATTCTGTCTGTCTTTATCAATCTATACATATTGCATATTGTGTGATCTGAATGTGTAGACATTTAAATATGTCAAACTCAGTTTTCTAATGAGTTATAAGAGTCTGTGATCATTAATAGATTTATATAAGTCATAAGAAGAGTAAGCCCTGTATCTTATTAATTAACCTAATAGATCTTCAATTTTTACTTATCTCAATGACAACCTATTTATAAATGTGTTAAATCCCCAGCATCCCAAGATCATATCTAAAAAGCTGTTGGTTCCACTTTACAGATCAAGTATATAAGTCATACATTTTCTACCTGGACATATGGCAACTGTGAAGCAATATGTTACTATTATCTCTGTTCCAGATGGGCACTATTCAGATGCTACACTAAAATGTAAATATTCCACATACAATTTCTACTAGTACAACAAATCTAAGTTTGAGTGGTCATTGCACTATATGTTCCAAAATTCTCTACCACTTTTTGACAGGGAATTAAATGAATTCTCTTCCTACAACAGCTGTATAACTCGGTACAAACAGAAATCATGATTTCTATTTTGTGGGGTTTTGTCCGCCATTTGTTGTACTTTTTCTAACATTGGTTAGAGAGTCAGTGTAAAGGTCTCCAGCACCATTTTGGAATCACAGGTCTGTTGTCTGGCAAGGTCAATGTGGCGGACCACTGTAGTATCGCCGCCAAGGATCCCCTTTCCCGTAGTATTATAGCTCCTTCTAAAGTAAGTAATGATTATAGCTGGTATAGCTTTCCCCACATACATTAGTCGAGACTTAATGCTTGGACTAACATAGTTATATAGTTACATATACTTACATAGGCTGAAAAGAGACATGTGTCCAAGTTCAGCCTTCTTCACAATTTTTTTTTTGATCCAAAAGAAGGCAAAAAACCCCAGTTTGAAGCACTTCCAATTTTGCAACAAACTAGGAAAAAAATTCCCAGAATGGCAGTCAGACTTATTATTGGATCAAGAAGCGATTACCCTACAGTTGCAAGATTATATCATTGAGTATTCTGTTTTTGCAAGTATGCATCTAGTTGCTGCTTAAACATCTGTACATACTCTCATAAAACCACTTCTTCAGGCAGAGAAGTCCACATCCTTGTTGTTCATACTGTAAAAAAACCTTTACTTTGTCCTAGACTAAATCTTCCAGAGTAGATCTGCTTTTATTAGGCTCAGCATGGTCATTTATACACAGACCCCAGCATGATTCAGCACATAGAATTCTGTAACACAGGAGACTAATAGGTAACGTATTACCGGGCCTTAGAATGTTCGGACTAACGTACCAAAGGATAGTCAGAGTAATAGCCGAGGTCAGGGGACACAGAAAGGGACACAATGATAAAGGAAAGCCAGAGGTCAGGGATACCAGAAAACAGGGAAGTCAAAATCAAAGCCAAAGTAAAAAAACAGAATAACTAGAATAAGGAACGTGCTCTCAGACAACCGCTAGGGAAACCACGACAGGACAATGAGGAAAGGTAATTCTAGGTTTTTATACATGCTTTAACTTTCTGATTGGCCGTGATCGCTCTTTGACCCCAAAACGTGCACGTGCCGTGCTTGCGCGACGTCACATGCACGCAGACATCGTCAGTTACGTGAGCGAGCGTGGGGGCATAATTAGCCTTCGATCTGCAGCGGCCGGCATCCATGAATATGCTGCAAGTGTCATTCATGCAGATGCACGGCCGCTGACCGCAAGGTGAGGATGAATATGTTACAGATCCCTATTCATAGTGCAATGATCCCATTCTGGTGTCTTTGTATCAGGGAGATAATTGAGTTGCTGCTCGCTAAACTAATTATCTCCCGAATACAGAGAGCACAGCACAAAAACACCCCAAAAACATAATAAAAACATACATTATACATCCCTGAATAGTTCTGTTTCAAGCACCCATGTTGGCAAAAAAGCACCCAGACAAATCGCCACCGGGGTAAAGTTCTGACCGGACGCACATGTGCTCCATGCCCAAACTAGTTCCAGAACAATTAGGGCTTCGGGAGGTCAAATGTCAGGAATTCCTGTGGACAAAAAAATTGGTGCTCCCAATGGCTCCCAGGGAGCAATTGTTTCACACAATCTGAGCCACCTTCTCTCTAAAAAGCTCTATTGTAGATGGTATAGAAGTAATGAAAAATCAGGGATGAAGTTAGCCGTTCATTGAAACTTGCCGCGGCCGGACCGGAGTTCCAGACAAGTTGCACATAAGTCTACAGTACTTGTGGCTTTCTGGACTCCTGTTACAGTTAGGATAAGGTCTCTTCAGGGCAGTGAGCTTGGAGGGAAAGGTGTAAGGAACCAGGAGTAGTGAGAATAGTCTTTTTGGTAATAAAATACAGGAAAAGTCAACAAAATAAAGATGGTTTGTCACAGTCAGCTCATTGGTTTGTTAACTAAGTACTAAATTGTAGTGAACTGAGATACAAACTGACAAAATTACAAGTTTATTAAAAAATATTTTAATTGACTATAGTAATAATTTGCTATTTGTAGCTTCTTCAAATAGTAGTTTGCTATCAGGGTTATTAGCAAAAGTAGGGTGGAAGATAGAGTGGTGGTCCAACCCATGTGACAGCTGGGAGCAGAGTACACACTCATATCCACACTGCACTGTGACTCACTGTAGTGAGGGTGAGCAGGCAGCTTATATGCAACTCTGCCCAGTCTGTTACTGGAGCATTAAGTGGCACATAGCATGAGTGGAAATGGTGTGGATGTGACTGAGGAGTGTTAAAACTACCACTGTGGCCACAGTGGCTATTGATACTGGGCCCTGAAATTCTGCTTGCCAATGTGGACCCTGGCTAGACTATGTGACCCCATTGCGAAATTAATTATTTAGTACATTGCCAACTTGGAAATATACTAAGCAAATATAGTGAAGTATCTAGGAGCTAATATTCAGTATGAAATTATGAAAGTCTAACTGCATCCGGGTTCTCATATTTACCATTGTAACGTCTTAAACATAGAACTTAGCAGGGCTAACTATATCTTAGCCATAATATTATATAGTTAGTAAGAATTCCTCTATTTAAAATATATAAATAATTGAGAATACAATATAAAATAGGGATTAGGAAACAACAAAAATACAGGGTGCGCTAGGTAGAATAAATAAGAGATAAATAGTACAAATAGGAAATAATATTTACAAAGAAAAAGTCTCTGAAAATACAAGGTAGGTCTTGGGTAGGTCTTCTTAGATTCTTGATAAGGTCCTCAGTGGTTGATATGAAAAACAAAATTAAACAAAGAAAGACCAATAGTGCAAAACTGTATGGGGGTGGTGTCACGGACAACACAGAAAATAGAAATGCCAACTTACGATCAATAGAGCTATGCCCAGCTCTAGGTAAAACAGCATACAGTGGTATTTGGAACTCCCCACATGTAGGATATAGCTGGACAATAGGTAATTCTTCAATACTTTGTACAACGACTCAAATATGTGTCAGCATATAAAAAACATAAAAGAGAAACGGACCAATGGTACAATAGCGTATAACACCTGCAGCTACAAACAAACACTGAAGTCCTGAGAGTGCCAACTTACAGTGAAAAGAGCTATAACCAGCTCTAAGTAAAACAGCATACAGTGGTATTTAAACTCCCCACATGTAGGATATCCTTCTGGTGATGTATGGAGTGCAGGATTTATGAAAGACAAAAGCACAAAAGAGAGCCCATAGTGTTCTCAGTAGATACAATGGTGCTAAAAGGTAAAATGAAACGTACTTACAATGTATAGAGCAGCCACACTGCTCTATGAACCAGGCGTGAGTGGAATAATCCCACCTAAGGATTTCTTTGTAGTACTGGATCTTTTAAAATAGTAAAAAAGAGCCAGGATAAAAGTAGCAAAAAATAAAAGTAGAAGGACTGACCATAGGGATATAGGTAGTCTAAAAATACTTTTATTATAATAAGGTCATAAAAAACACAACGTGTTTCGCCCAAAATAGGCTTTTTCAAGTGTACCTACAGCTCTATCGATCGTGAGTTGGCATACCTAGCGCACCCTGTATTTTTGTTGTATCCTGCTCCCAGATTTATTGAAGGGTTTGAGGGTTGCCCTTATCCTCAGGTGTGCAGCTCCATCCACCTCTGTGATCAGTACTGTAGCGCTGTTCCATCCCAAATTCTATAAAATAGGGATTGTCTTGGAAGCAATAAAGTTTTGTCTTTTTAAATATTTTATTAAATAAAAATATAAATATAGACATATAAAATCCATTACAATAATGTATAGCAGAGTTTATAAGATGAAAGAAAATGCTTGCAATATCAGTAAAATAGAATAACATACCCTCCTGAACATGTCAACCTCTCTGTCATGATAAAATGGAGCAGCGTCTTTGTCTCCAAAATCTCTCCTCTGTGTCCTATTAATAAGTACACATATTTATACCATGGATGTTCAATGAGGTCATTTTAGAACCTACCTTAACTTGGCAAAGATATAAGGCCATAACTTGGTCATTTCACATGGGAACATCTTATCTATGATCAGACTAAAACATAAGGGTGCACATGACATGGGAAATTCCCCGACTTGGGGAATTACACTAACCTAGGACAAGATGGCATCCTAAAGTCTGAACACCATATTCACTGAATATGGTTAAGAGGTCTTTTATTAAAGAGACATTATGAAAAACAATATGTTCCATTTCTAACAACTTGTCAGTTTGAAAAAAAAACAAAGTACACAGTTTAAGAATTCCAACTTTTCATTCTAAAACTTGTAATATTTGCATATGCCCATAACAAAAGTAAATAAATAAATAAATGATAGAGTAAATGTCAAGGAAATCCAGTAAAATTAAGTGAATTAAAATAAGATGATACAATGATAAAAAATAAAATATATCAAATGAATAAATTACAAAATGAATGTTGTAACAGACTAGTGAGGAAGCCAAATGCCTATCGAGGCGACAGGATGGCTGTGAACAGGAGCCTCAGAAAATACTGTAGCTCTGTGTTCACTACCTCTTTTATTAGCTTTATTTAAAAAAAAATTTTAATTCTCAGATATGAAAAAAAATCTTTATTTGGTATATGTAATTTAGCCTTAATTTAGGCAAAGGGTAATAATTAATCTGTTTGTAACATATCATTGATACTCCATAGGTGTTTAGACCAGTTATTTAGAGAGATATCCTGCATATTATCTTCCAAAACAGCCAAATTACTTGATTTAACTACTTTGAGGGAATATTTCCGTCTTTTTTTCAGTGTGTCCCAAGCTCGGATAGTTTCTGCTAATATTAGGGACTTAATGTTTAAATAATCTGTAGCTTTTTTGCCACTGTTAAGCCATAGATATCCTTCAAGTCTATCTTTTCGGACTGCGTCAGATTCTATTATATACCACGCTTCTTTTTTTATAAGTTTCAACTTGTAGCTTATAAACATGCCCTATAATATTAGAAAAATAACAGTTTCTTATATCGGGATAGTTCAGACCCCCTTGTTGGTATTTCCTCGCAATAACGTTGCGCTTATTCTAGGTTTTTTTTTGCTTTTCCATATAAATAATTGAAAACTGGATTGAATCATGGTTAACCAAATATCAGGCATATGAAGAGGTAACATTCTAAACAAATATGACCAATTTGGTATAATGTAGGCATTAATTGTATTAATCCTGCCTGACCAAGAGGATTCTATTGGACGCCATTCTTTTAACTTTATGTTAGTATATTTTAAAAGATTAAGGACATTTATTTCCATGGTGTTTTGAATCTGGTTTGGAATTATAACTCCCAAATAATTAGTCATTCTTTGACCATATGAAGTTGTATTGATCTTTAAGGTCTTTAATACAGTCATTTTTGATCTTATTAGTTAAAACTATTGCTTTAGCTACATTTAACTTGTAGTTTGATACTTCACTATATTTATTTATTTCATGTATTACATATTGTAAAGATGACTCTGGAGATGTAAGCAACAATAGAATATCGTCAGCATATAACGATATATTGGTGTCTGCTTTATTAGTTGGAAAACCTTTGATATTTTGGTTTGTTCTAATATTAATCGCTAACGGTTCTAAATTTAAAATATAAAGAAGGGGCGATAGAGGACAACCTTGTCTCGTGCCATTTTGAAGATTAAACCAGCTAGCTGTAATATTTACCTCGATTGGTCTTGCTGTCGATTCAGAGTAAAGGGCCATAAAAGCTCTGTGCATCCACCCCACAAATCCAAAGGAAACCAATTCGGCATCTAGGAACCTCCAGCTGACCCTGTCAAATGCTTTCTCTGCATCTAGTGACAGGGTCAGCAGTGGAATCTCCAATTGTTCAGCTCTATCTATTATATCCAAAATTCTTCTTGTACAACTATCCGAGGATCTTCCCAGGATAAAACCAAACTGGCCCCGATGGATAACTCTTTCGATAACTAACTTTTAATACTGGTAAAAAGTTGTCTTGTAATAGGTCTTTCAGAGTTTTAACTAAATTGGCCATTTCATTGTAAAGATCAGTTAGAGGGCGCGCTATTTCTTTTTTCATAATTTTATAGAAATAGTTACTACAACCTGTCAATCTCTCTTTCCACTTCTTTAGGTGTAAACTCAACATTAAGTATATTGAGATCAGAGGTAGAAATTTTTGGAATAGTAGTTTTGGATAAATAGTTATTGATTTTTATATTGTCTAAATATATTCCAAGGTTATACAAATTGCTATAGAATTTATTAAATATCTGACCATTTTTTTCTGGAGAGGAGTATAAAGTTTAACCATCAGTTTTTTGAGTTTTTTGTAGTGCTGTAATTTGGTACAGACAGGCTCGAGGTACCCCGGTGGCATTCCTCGAGCTTCGTTACAGAATACACAAGTGGGGTAAAGATAGATAGTGCACAATTTTTTATATAACAAATACAGGCGAAATCATTAAGCTTTTGTATGTATATATTGTGTTGAGGTGACAGTAGTTGCTGTTTCTGATATGCTTTCCCAACCTTGCACCGTAGGGGGCGGAGCGGTGTTGAGAGTGAGCCCATAGTGTGTAGCTTGTCACCTTATGAAATGCTTGAGTGCGTTATGAAGGAGTAGTTTTGTACTCATGTTTAAAGGGTTAACATAAAGTTCACGGCTTTCGCCTAGTGTTTGTAAGGAAGGGTGAAGTGTGGTTTACAATTTTTGAATAGGCATATGTGCAGTCTAGTCTTTGTTCTCTGACAGGCTAACATATTATGCTAAGAATAGGTACATATTGGGCTACTCTGGCATACCAGATAAACAGATCATGCTAAGAGTAGAGAAAACATTTATATAGTAGGCTATTCTGGCGATCCAAGTTAACGCATCTTGCTAAATAATAATAAATAAAAGAAAAAGGCAAACCATTAGTGTATTAGGCTGCTCTTGCGGGCTAGGGAAACATGTCTAGCTAATACCAGCTATATAGTAGGTTACTCTGGCAAGCCAGGCATCGGCAGTGTCCAAGTCCTGTTGGGTGCCTCCATTAATGTATCAGTGCAGGCAGGGTTTGGTAGTTGCCTGCAGCATCTCACGTCTGTGCGCTCCGTGCCCGCCGTCAGCCCACTCCATTCCAAGGCTGAGTTGTAGAGTCTGTCGCTGTAGGGGAGACAGCTGGAAAGGAGGCGACAGAGTGGTGGTGCAGGATGGACTCTCGCTTCTCCGCTGTGCTGGAGCCTTCCATGTGTCGAGAGGGGCCCCATTGCTGGTCGGCTGTCAGTATGCGGTGTGACGCCTTTGTTGCTGGTCGGGGTGCGGTGTGTAGCAGCACTTTGTGTGGGAGATCTGTTCCCCGATATGTAAGAGACACATGCCTCCGTGCCCTGTTCTGCCATGGGTTCTTCTGTGATGCGGTTGCTGGTTTGCCGCGACCCCGCTTTTCCAGCCTGTTACAGGCCTGCTCCTGTGTCAGAGCCAGAGTCCAGTGCTATGTCCCTTGAGGTAAGAGTTGTGCTGGGGTGCCTTGACGGGTGTTTACCGGTGGTTGTTGTGGGACTTTGGTTTGGTCGCGCCCGGTTACTTTGTTGTGTATTGTGGGTGTCTGGGGACTGCAGTTTCTCTTGCTGGTTTCGACACACGTGGCGTCCGCCATCTTAGGTGGGGTGCCCTTGCCACTCTCAGGGTCACAGAGTGGGGACCGGGATCACCCCCGCCGGTCCAGAGGGGGGGAACAGGGCCAGGTTCTCGCCGGTCCGGGCCTCCGGCCAGGCACTGTCAGGCAGGATAGCAGGGCAGCGGCCGTCTGCCCCGCTCACCGCCGAAGAAGAAGGCCCCATCTGGAGCGACAATCTCTCCCCCAGGGGACTGCAACTCGGGGAGTCAGCATCTCCCCGGGTCCAGTGGTTCCAGCACACGGAGGATCTGTGCTGTCGGTCTGCCATATCAGAATAAATCATGCTTTAGGGACTTATAGAGTGGGAAATTGCAGGAGCTGAAGTTGCTTGCGACCATCCAGCTCGTCGGACCATCAAACTGTTTTTTTACCCTATTTTTCGCATTATGTTTCTTAAATTTTTTAGGTAATTTTTTAATGGCCCTATTCCCCTGGTAATAAGTGTTGTATCTTAATTAATGAATAGTTCTTTTTATCTTTTCCTCTGTTTTTATATTAATTTTATTTTGTAAATTTGATAGTTTTTGCATAAGTTGTCTAGATGGTTGATTTTTATTTATTTGGACGTATTAAAATATTCGATATTTAGGTTGACAAGATCTTTGTCTCTTGTTCTTTTTGTTTGTTTTTTTATTTTAATAAGATAGCCCCTCATTACTACTTTATAAGTAGCCCATAATGTTGAATGTTGAATATCGGGAGTTTAATTTTCCTACCAAAGAAACCTAGATAGCTCGATTAATTTCTCTTGATTTTCCTTAAGTTTAAAAGTGGAATCATCTAGTCTCCAAGTTCTTATGCCTTTAGGCAAAGGTTTCCCTTAGTCTGTTATCACAAAGCTATGGTCAGACCAAGTATTGTCTTTAATTTGAATATTATTAATGATGTTTAATGTATTGGCTTTAACTAAGCATAAGTCAATTATTGAATAGGAGTTATGAACTTTAGATAGATGGGTGAAATCACAAATATCAGGATTCAAAATCCGCCAAACATCATATAAACCTTATGCATTGCATATATTAGTTAGTATTCTAGATTGTTTATTTATTAATTTTTCAGAGTATGACTGAACTTGAGATTTTTTATCTTTCTTTCTTCTTTGGTAAAACTAAATAGCAATATAGTGATACTCGTAGAGATAATTCATTTCACTCATCATTAATACCAGTGAAAAAAAGAAGGGGGGGGTTCAAAAAAAGAAAAAGAAGGGGGGTTCAATATACCCTACATTAAGCCAAATATATTGTATCTAATTAGTGATTCATATGTTGTTTCTTTAAACTCTTTAATAGTGACCTCTTTAGTCTTAATTACCAGTGTTGTCTTCCTTATAATATTATTTAGGATATTAATACCTTTCCTTTCCCCACTTTTTGTTTCTCTTATTTCGTTTCCCCTTCCCCCTTTTTTCTTAATTTCTATCAATCAAGTGAATATCGGCGTGTGTGTGACTTTAAATAATCCCATTTCTAATCATTCAATTTGATCATTTGTGGTATTATAAGTGAGTTATAAAACAAGTTAAATATTTCCATACAAAGAGTATAAATCCGTTTATAATTTACAATGTGTATTTCCAAAGTTCTAGAGATTTAAATTTAGTGATTTAAGTAGATTTTCCTCATAACAACGTGACTTTGTGATCATTCTTCTCCCCCTTTTTTCTTTGGCGTGCCTTCCATTTTTTCTTCACTTTCCTCAGCTTTCTCTCTTCCCGTCTTCTCCCTTCTTTCTCTTTCTTCTATATTGTAAATCATCCATTAAGTTTCTTCATTTCAGTTTTTTATAAAATTCGGTATGGGCTGCGCCACAAGAGATAATAGGATATAAATTGGTAATAAGTAAATATAAAAAGAACAGTCCAGAAATACAGGGAGGATGTTCACACCAATGGTGTCTTTGGGATATGTAGAGTATGGGTTCTGGAAATAGTGTCCGTGATCAATCTCTCCGATATCCAGTATATATATATATATACAGTTGCAAGGAAAAGTATGTGAACCCTTTGGAATGATATGGATTTCTGCACAAATTGGTCATAAAATGTGATCTGATCATCATCTAACTCACAACAATAGACAATCACAGTCTGCTTAAACTAATAACACACAAAGAATGAAATGTTGCCATATTTTTATTGAACACACCATGTAGTGCAAGTGGAAAAAGTATGTGAACCCTTGGATTTAATAACTGGTTGAACCTCCTTTGGCAGCAATAACTTCAACCAAACGTTTCCTGTAGTTGCAGGTCAAACGTGCACAACGGTCAGGAGTAATTCTTGACCATTCCTCTTTACAGAACTGTTTCAGTACAGCAATATTCTTGGGATGTCTGGTGTGAATCGCTTTCTTGAGGTCATGCCACAGCATCTCAATCGGGTTGAGGTCAGGACTCTGACTGGGCCACTTCAGAAGGCGTATTTTCTTCTGTTTAAGCCATTCTGTTGTTGATTTACTTCTATGCTTTGGGTCATTGTCCTGTTGCAACACCCTTCTTCTGTTGAGCTTCAGCTGGTAGACAGATGGCCTTAAGTTCTCCTGCAAAATGTCTTGATAAACTTGGGAATTCCTTTTTCCTTTGATGATAGCAATCCGTCCAGGTCCTGACACAGCAAAGCAGCCCCAAACCATGATGCCCCCACCACCATACTTCACAATTGGGATGAGGTTTTGATGTTGGTGTGCTGTGTCTTTTATCGCCACACATAGTGTTGTGTGTTTCTTCCAAACAACTCAACTTTGGTTTCATCTGTCCACAGAATATTTTGCCAGTACTGCTGTGGAACATCCAGGTGCTCTTGGGCAAACTGTAAACGTGCAGCAATGTTTTGTTTGGACAGCAGTGGCTTCCTCTGTGGTATCCTCCCACGAAATCCATTCTTGTTTAGTGTTTTACGTATTGTAGATTCGCTAATAGGGATGTTAGCATTTGCCAGTGACTTTTGTAAGTCTTTAGCTGACACTCTAGGATTCTTCTTCACCTCATTGAGCAGTCTGCGCTGTGCTCTTGCAGTCATCTTTACATGACGGCCACTCCTAGGGAGAGTAGCAGCAGTGCTGAACTTTCTCCAATTATAGACAATTTGTCTTACCGTGGACTGATGAACAGCAAGGCTTTTGGAGATACTTTTATAACCCTTTCCAGCTTTATGCAAGTCAACAATTCTTAATCGTAGGTCTTCTGAGAGCTCTTTTGTGCGAGGCATCATTCACATCATGCAATGCTTCTTGTGAAAAGCAAACCCAGAACTAGTGTGTGTTTTTTATAAGGCAGGGCAGCTGTAACCAACACCTCCAATATCATCTCATTGATTGGACTCCAGTTGGCTGACATCTCACTCCAATTAGCTATAGTCTAGGGGTTCACATACTTTTTCAACCTGCACTGTGAATGTTTACATGGTGTGTTCAATAAAAACATGGCAACATTTCATTCTTGGTGTGTTATTAGTTTAAGCAGACTGTGATTGTCTATTGTTGTGACTTAGATGATGATCAGATCACATTTTATGACCAATTTGTGCAGAAATCCATATCATTCCAAAGGGTTCACATACTTTTTCTTGCAACTGTATATATATATATACATATATATATATATATATATATATATATATATATATATATTTGTGTAAGGGGCAAAATAGCCGTATATGGAGTAAGGATCCAGCATAAGCTTAGGATAGTGTAAAGGGAGCAAGTCGGTTGTGGTGTGCCGATACCGACGATACGGTAGGCCTGTAAATAAAGAGGGCCCACCAAGGAGTAAGAAAGTAAAGTAAATGGAAAGAAAAGAGAAAGTGTTGAAATGAGGAGTGGGTGGGAGGGTCATTCTGATGCTGACCTCAAGCGATATGAGTCAGGTAAGGGGTGTCCCTTATATAGGGGAGTGAATTAATTTAAGCCCCTCCCACAAATACAGGCCAAACGGCCTTAATACTTGTGTAAGGGGCAAATAGCCGTATATGGAGTAAGGATCCAGCATAAGCGTAGGATAGTATAAAGGGAGCAAATCGGTTGTGGTGTGCCGAGACCGACGATACGGTAGGCCTGTAAATAAAGAGGGCAAAAATGAATAATCAAAGATTTAATACAGTCAACAAATATATACAAATTAACCAGACATTTCCTTAAAAGCATTACAGTATTTCATTCCTGAAAGGATTTGAAGGTAGGAATCTAGGACCGAAAGTGGACACCATTTGTTGTGGGTAGGATAGTATGTTATCTCTACTGTTGGTGCGTGTTGACTCGTTTCGGAATGTGGTAGAGCCAGGTAATGATATATGTGTTTACGTACGTGGGATCGTTGAAGACAATGATCTGTCTGAGTGGTGGTGATGGTAGTGGATTCTCTGGCCTGAGAAAGGCATAAAAGGCAATGTGCATAGCTGGTAATGGCCGACTTGGTAGTATAATTGAATGGTTGTAGATCTAATAGGTCCGATAATGATGAAAAGTTGGATGGCTATTGGTAATCTCTGAGAGGAACGTTGGGGAATGGATTCCTGAAAACCTCTGAGTATATTCTTGTCTGGTATGATAGCATGAAGTTATGGTAGTTTTGGCCATAGGTTATCCTGTGTTGTTGAATGCCTGTAAAATATATAATTAATGGTGTGTGAGATAGTTTAAGTTTAAGTGGCAAAAAGAAGCAAAACCTAGGAGAAATGTTATGACACAGGTTGAGCTATGTCGTGTGCCAATGAGATTCTTTAAGCCAGGTGAAAAGCTGTGTTATGTGTTCTACAAGTATGGGACGAAAGTGCTAGGTGGGATAGTGCATGCTATGCTGCATGAGTATGTCTAATCCATGATTTTGTCTCTGGAACGAAAGAGTGGCCGTGACTGTATGGGCGGCTGTAGGAAGCGTATGATGAACATGCCTGGAATATAAATGAGACAGTTGTCGGCAGGGATGTATACCCCCGTCTGGTACATGAAAGTGAAATGTGATAAGTGGCCAACCAAGTGAGTTCCCCAGAAATATCATGACCTTATGGATGAGTAGTGGCATTTGTTGATGATATGACATATGCTTAGTTGCCTGAGTAACAACGGATTGATGACCCTGACCATGATTTACCCCATGCCTCAGCAGCTGCTACAATGGGGTAGATCTCCCAAAGGGGCTGAGGTGGTGGAAAAATTTCCAAACCTGGATGCCATCGCCAACAGCTCCAAAGCAATTGTTCCCGGTAGATCGCTGCCAAACCCGTGGTAGACGGTGTGT
>OW240923.1:56077479-56206462 GCA_933207985.1 Pelobates cultripes
TTTTGTCATAAAAAGCATAATGAGCTTAATGCTTTAGACGCACCACTAGATGTCAGTAAAGCATAATGAGCTTAATGCTTTAGAGGCACCACTAGGGGTCAGTGTGCTAACTCATGTGCTTCTGGCAGTGACATCACAGGCCAGCCTACTTACTGGATAAAACCAAATAGTAGAAGGAATTCAGCCCCTTTTTTTTCTTTGCTTGCATTGATTGAACATGTAGCTGACTGTATAGCTCCAGCCAAACAGGCTGGAGCCGTGTAAGTAATCTATTATAACAGCTAGCAACTGTTATAGCCTTTTGTAAGTAATATGTTGTAGTTTTGTATTGTGGTAAATTGACATTCTGCTAGCATTTGTTTAATTGTTATTATAATTATATTAAATAAACATTTAATACTACAATGTTTTGTGTATTTCCTATTATATATTCGACCATAATACCGAACTCTAAAAAATATTAATGTTGTTATGTGTTGCTTAATTATTATATATTAATTATTAAATTAATATTCATATTTAAGTCACGACTGTAACAGAAGGAGTAACAAAAATAATAAGAGACTACATAGACATAGCTATAACACCATCACAGAGGTATTTATGTTGTACATTCTACCCAGGCATCTCCCTATGCGACACAAACTCCTAGACCTAATATTCACTTCAACACAACACTTCTGGCTAGAAAATGGAAACAAACCTTCCTACCAACGATCCAAGATATTCCGATGCAGGTCACCACTGCTCTAGATTACAAACTAATGGCTTCACACAGGTATATACAGGGAAAGCATCAAGAGTGGCAAGCAAATACTTGTCTGATTTTTTAGCAAAATAATACAATCAATAAATATATATACAACAATAGTGCGAAAACTGGGGTACACAATTTAAACCACATATTCAGAAACCGGGGAATGCTCTGCCTAATGTTAGCTCAGCATTTTATTTTGCTCTTGTAATTGTTTTTGTTTCCACTGTGACAAACTTACTTCCCAGTGTGTGTTTGTCCAGGATCTTTTGGCAACTTCACAGTAGACATGTGCAATTCATTTCAGTCCGAATTAAAATTCAGCCGAATTTCGGGTAATTCGGACATTCGTGTGCTTCCGAATGTCCGAATAGCGGAATTGCCGAAATGATGAATTGCCGAAGTCCCGAAATTACTGAATTTCCGAAGTGTAGTAGTGCAGAAGTTGCTGAAGTTCAGAGGTGTCAAAGTGCCGAAGTTCCGAAGCACAGTATTGCCTAAGTACTAATATACTTACCCAGTGAAAGAAGAAGAATGTTACATTGTATACAATTTTAAATAAAAAGTATACAAACATAGCCAGGATTCGGCTGTAAGCGTTTGCAACACTTACAACAATCAAGTAACACACATTCTTATAAAATGTACGTTACTTAGCCAGTCATGTAATGACAGGAATGAATAAGTAGATAACTTCCTACTTCCCACGGTATTAGGGAGCTATCTACTAAAAGGCTGAAAGACCTGAATTGGTCTTTCAGCCAAATTTACTAATACTAAGTAAAAATTACTTAGTATTAGTAAAGTATGCCCCTACTCGCTATATCATGACCTATTGCCCCCCGGCCCCCACCCCTGAGCGGTGGGTGTGGTCCCTAAATACAAATTGGGGGTCCTAATGTCCTCCCCCCTGGCCCTCACCCCTGAGTGGTGGGTGGGGACCCTAAACAAGAATAAGGGGGGACTTAATGTCCTCCCCCCTGGCCCCCACCCCTGAGTGGTGGGTGGGGGCTCTAAACAAGAATAAGGGTGGGACCTAATGTCCTCCCCCCTGGCCCCCACCACTGAGCGGTGGGTGGGGGCCCTAAACAAGAATAAGGGGGGACACCTAATGTCCTCCCCCCTGGCCCCCATAATAACCGACGCAGTTAAAAAAACAAAAACCTGAGCGCAAAAAAAAAATCTTCACCTGGCGAGGGCTCCGCACAGACTGAGCTCTGCAGGGCGGGGGAAGGCTTATAAAGCCTTGCCCCGCCCTGCAATTAGGCTCAGAGTACTCTGATTGGTGGGTTTAAGCCATCCAATCAGAGTGCTCTGACAGGTAAATGAAGAGACTGATATTTAAGTCTCTACATTTACCTGTCACAGCACTCTGATTGGTTGGTTTGAAATCCACCAATCAGAGTGCTCTGTGTCATTTTACACAGCGTGGGAAAGTTATTTGGAATTTTCTCACACTGTGTAATTTGACTCATAACTCTTTGATTGGCTACTTAATCCAGCAGAGTGTTATGAGTCAAATGCCGGAGTTCCGAAGTTCCGAAGTGCAAAGTTGACAAAATTCCAAAGTGCCGAAGTTCTAAAGTTTCTAAGTTCTGAAGTGGCAAAGGTTCGAGGTGCCGAATTGTGGAAGTGCAGAAGTTGCCGAAGCTCCGAAGTGTCGAAGTGCCGAACTGCTAAAGTCCTGAACTGACGAAGTCCCGAACCGAGCCGAATATTTTCCCCATGCACATGCCTACTGCACAGCCCTCTAGGGTAAGGAAGCCAGGCCAAGACAAAGTCCAGTTTCAAAGCCCTCTGGCCTGTTTAATTTATGTTGTTAAGTAGCAGCAGGATACAACAGGATACAACAGGCAGCAAACCTTCTGTCACGACAGTGACCAAAGTCACAACAGTAACCCCTTCACACAGCGTGAAAACCCACAGAAAGACGGTTACCGGACCTTAGAATGGTCGGACTAGCGTCTGAGAATAGTCAAGAGAAATAGCCAGAGGTCAAGGGAATACGGAAGACGGGCACACGATAATCCAAGCCAAGATACGGGAAACCAGAACACAGAATAGTCAGAGAGGGATAGCCAAGGGTCTAATACCAGGAAGGACAATAAGAAAAGATAGCACCAGGGGACTTTAAACAAGAACCACACTAGGGCATCTGACAAGTGTCATGATAGCCCTTTTATAGTGTGGGTTCTATGGCTTTAATTTCGTAGCCACGCCCCCAAAAAGTCCGGGAGCGTGGCCACGTTTGAATTTTGGCGCCATTTTTACTCTGACGTCGGCGCACATGCGCCGCGTCATAAATGTGGCCGTGTTCCGAGCGGCCGGCGTCAGAATGTCTGAGCCGCCCCCCGGAAGCATCGGAGGAGGACCCGGCGCTGCGCGGGACCGGCGGGGAAAGGTAAGCGCTTGTTACAGTACCCCCCCTCGAGAACCGCCCACAGGGCGGGAGGAACTGAACCCACAAGAGCGCCGCCTCTCAAATAGACGAACCAGACGAGGGGCGTGAACATCAGACGCATCGACCCATGATCGCTCTTCAGGACCGTACCCTTTCCAATCAAGGAGATATTGCAATTTACCCCGAGAAATCCGGGAATCCAATATAGATTTAACTTCGTATTCGACATGATCCTCCACGGGTGCGGCAGGAGGAGTGGGGATATTCTGAGTATAACGATTACAAATGAACGGTTTGAGAAGGGAAACATGAAAAGCGTTAGGAATTTTCATAGTATTTGGCAATCTCAAACTATAACAGACCGGATTAATGCGTTTGAGTATCTGAAACGGGCCTATGAAACGGGGAGCAAATTTCATCGAGGGTACCTTTAACTTTATGTTACGGGTACTTAACCAAACCCTGTCCCCCGCCACGAACGTAGGAGCAGCCCTACGTCGTCTATCCGCATTCTTCTTTTGAATCTGAGTCTTTTGATTTAAGATATGTTTAACTGCAAGCCAAGTTTCTTTCATATTGTGAAGGGTGCTGTCAACACTAGGCACTCCTGTAGATGAAAAAGAACTCGGCAAAGTAGGAGGATTAAACCCATAATTAATAAAAAAGGGACTATGTTGAGTGGATTCGTGTATTAGATTATTATGGGCGAATTCAGCCCATGGGAGTAGTTCCACCCAATCGTCTTGGTGCTCAGAAATGAAACAGCGGATGTATTGTTACAGGCATTGATTCATCCTTTCCGTAACCCCATTGGATTGGGGATGATAAGAAGAAGAAAGGTTAAGGACAATACCTAATTGGTCACAAAATGCCCTCCAGAACCGTGAAATGAACTGTGGACCCCTGTCAGATGTAATATCTTGAGGTATGCCATGTAAACGTACTACCTCTTTTATAAATAAAGAGGCCAGTTCAGAAGAGGAGGGTAATTTGATTAGTGGGATGAGATGAGTCATTTTAGAGAATCTGTCGATTATAGTCAATATAACCTTATGGTTCCTGGAAGAGGGCAGATCTACTATAAAATCCATAGCAATACTTGTCCAGGGTTTATCGGGAATGGACAATGGCAAAAGGAGGCCCAAAGGACGAGCTTTGGATGATTTCGTGGAAGCACAGACCCTACAAGCAAGAATGAACTCGCGAACATCCTTCTTGTATGAAGGCCACCAAAACTGTTCTTCGAGTAAAGACTCAGTTTTGTGAATACCTGGATGTCCTGCTAATTTGGAGCTGTGTACAAGGAATAAGACCTTTTTCCTATAAGACAGGGGTACGTATAGTTTTCCCCTGGGAATAGTCAATGAGGTCTGATCCTGAAACCTAGATAACTCCTCCATTAACCCTGAAGAGATTTTGGCACGGACGGTTGCGATTATATGGTTGGATGGGATAATGGAAGAGAGGTGCGTTACTGTAGGTGACAAATGTTCATATTGACGGGATAAGGCATCAGCCTTAGTGTTCTTTGATCCTGGTCTGTAAGTTACTATGTAGTTGAATCGTGTTAAAAATAAAGACCATCTAATCTGTCTATCTGACATTCTTTTAGTTTCTCCAAAATACGAAAGGTTTTTGTGATCCGTAAGGATGGTGATGGGAATGGTAGACCCTTCTAACAGATGGCGCCACTCCTTGAGGGCAGAGATAATAGCCAATAACTCCCTGTCCCCAATGTCATATCTCTTTTCTGTCTCAGTTAATTTCTTAGAAAAAAATCCACAGGGATGCAATGGTTGATCATCAGATGGACGTTGAGACAGTACGGCTCCAATACCGGTTTCAGATGCATCCACCTCTAATATAAATGGACGAGAGGGATTGGGATGCCTCAACACCGGTGCAGAAGAAAAGGCTAATTTAAGTCTTTCAAAAGCTTCCTTGGCCTCGAGATTCCATTCATTAGAATTTCGCCCCTTTTTGGTCATGTCAGTGATAGGTGCAGTGATAGAGGAGAAACCTTTAATAAATTTTCTATAATAATTGGCAAACCCTAGAAAGCGTTGGATAGCCTTGAGTCCAACGGGCAAGGGCCAATTAAGGATAGCTTCTAGTTTTTTTTTATCCATTTGGAATCCAGACCCTGAAATTATGTAACCCAGAAAATGCACAGTGTCTATATCAAATTGACATTTTTCTAATTTACAGTAAAGTCCATTTTTTAAGAGTTTAGAAAGAACCAACCTAACGTGAGTATGGTGGTCTTTAATATTCTTGGAGTAGATTAGAATGTCGTCTAAGTAGACAATAACAAACATATGTAAATAGTCCCTTAAAACATCATTAATGGGGCATTGCATAGCCCGAATGGCATGACCCTATACTCGTAGTGACCATAGCGAGTATTAAAAGCAGTCTTCCATTCGTGCCCTTTCTTAATCCTAACTAGATTGTATGCCCCCCTCAGATCCAATTTCGTAAAAATAGTGGCCCCTTTTAATCTATCGAAAAGTTCTGTGATTAGAGGAATAGGATAGGCGTTACGTATAGTTATTTTGTTTAAACCCCGATAATCAATACAGGGCCTTAAGTCCCCTTCCTTCTTGGAAACAAAAAAAAACCCAGCGCCAGCAGGGGAGGAAGATTTAGTGATAAACCCCTTTCTTAAGTTTTCCGTGATATATTCCTCTAATACCTTATTCTCGGCTACCGAGAGGGGATAAACTGTGCCTCTAGGGGGCATAGTGCCGGGTAATAAGTCAATGGGACAATCATAGGACCGGTGTGGAGGTAATTTTTCTGCCTCTCTTGGCTCAAAAACTGCTTTTAAATCCCAATATTGTCTGGGTATCAGAGTGGTTAAAGGTTCCATAGTAGGTACATTAAGGAGACCTACATGTTTAATAGGGGTAATACATTTTCTGCGGCAAGTCTCACTCCATTTCACAATTTCCTTTTTCTCCCAATCTATAGAAGGGTTATGTTTAGAGAGCCAAGGAAAGCCAAGAATAACCGGAAAGATGGGGGAAGTGACTTGTTGCAGGATAATAACCTCCTTATGCAGGGAACCTACGGACAATACCACTGGAAGAGTCTCTTGTGTGATAAACGGGATAGATAATGGTCTACCATCTATGGCCTCAACGGCCAAGAGTGTTGATCTATTCTGAAATGGGAAAGCATGTTCCTGACCGAATTTATGATCAATAAAATTTTCGGCCGCCCCAGAGTCTATTAAGGCAATGGTTGCCACTTTTTTATTTTCCCACTCAATAACAATAGGTAGAAGAAGCCTATGATCTTTTTTATCATTAAAGGAGGACATACACATTACACCCAAGGCCTGTCCTCCATGAGGGCTTAGGTGCGGGAGTTTTCCAGCCGGTTAGGACAGGTTGAACGAGAGCCTTTTGGCCACAGTATAGGCATAGTCCCTCCCTACGGCGGTATTGTCTTTCATCCTCAGACAAACGTGTGACTCCCAGTTGCATTCTGGAGGAGCGACTGTTGTTGTCTCGGATGAAGGATAGGTTAACGCTAAGCGTTCTGGCACCCGTCGAGGTCTGTCTCTAGTATTCTGCCTATGTCTAAGACGCTCATCAATGTGGGAAAGATATGTGATCAATTCCTCTAACACATTGGGTAGGTCTCTAGTGGCAACTTCATCTAGGAGTTTATCTGAAAGCCCGTTCATGAATACGTCAATAAACGCTTGTTCATTCCATCTAACTTCAGCCGCATGGGTACGGAATTCTAAAGCGTAATCAACAAGAGAACGAGAACCCTGTCTCATACGTAGCAAGGTTTTGGCAGCATTAGTTCTCCTCCCTGGAGGATCAAAAGCCCTCCTAAAAACTGCGACAAATTCTACATAGTTAAACACTACCGGGTTATCGTTCTCCCACAGAGGATTTGCCCAAGTCAATGCCCTATCGACCAATAAAGTAATGATGTAACCTATCTTTGCCCTATCTGTAGGGTATGCTCTCGGATGAAGCTCAAAATAAATACTGACTTGATTCAAAAAACCTCGGCAGCCTTTAGGATCACCCCCGTAACGGAGAGGGGAAGTAGCATGATTAGGAGTACCCATAGTAACCATTTCCATGGGTTGTTCCTGAGGTCTGAGTACTGGGGTTTGCTCCTCCGGTTGGAGATGGGCAGTACGAGCAAGCAAGATTTGTACTGCAATAGCGAACTGGTCCATGCGATGGTCCAGTTCCTCAAACCGGTCATCAGGTGCCGGTCCGAGAGGGTTAACACCTGCAGGATCCATGGCCCTAGTGTAATGTCACGACAGTGACCAAAGTCACAACAGTAACCCCTTCACACAGCGTGAAAACCCACAGAAAGACGGTTACCGGACCTTAGAATGGCCGGACTAGCGTCTGAGAATAGTCAAGAGAAATAGCCAGAGGTCAAGGGAATACGGAAGACGGGCACACGATAATCCAAGCCAAGATACGGGAAACCAGAACACAGAATAGTCAGAGAGGGATAGCCAAGGGTCTAATACCAGGAAGGACAATAAGAAAAGATAGCACCAGGGGACTTTAAACAAGAACCACACTAGGGCATCTGACAAGTGTCATGATAGCCCTTTTATAGTGTGGGTTCTATGGCTTTAATTTCGTAGCCACGCCCCCAAAAAGTCCGGGAGCGTGGCCACGTTTGAATTTTGGCGCCATTTTTACTCTGACGTCGGCGCGCATGGGAAAAGGCGGGAAAAGGTAAGCGCTTGTTACACCTTCTTTCTCCTCAAAACACTTCCCTCACTCCACCCTGCTTTAACAGCAGTTATAAAGGTGCTCACAGCCCCTACAGGTGAGGCTAATGACCTCGTTAGGCAGTGAGCCAGAACTCCTCAGAAAACCTGGGCTGGACTCATGCACAACCACTCTGACAGTGGGTGGAGAATCGGCCCACCCTGCTCTTCCGAATACTCCACCCCAGGGACCCAAATAACAACATAGAAAAAAAACTACATTTAAACTTAACTTTCCCTGGGGCTGCATGTGCTTACCCACGTCAGGATAGTGGCTGCACAAAAGTCTGGGTGCCAGATATACACCCCTGACCACCATCCCCAACACTCTGTCACACCACTTTTGTTGATGTCATTAGATTTCACTTAAATGCACTGTGAGTTGCATTGCTCCATTATATCAGATACCTTACAAGTTTGTACTTTGCATACTGTTTATGCATCCAGAATATATAATTCACTTGTACCAGGTTGACACTGCAATATTACAGACTGTAATAAGGGTGGGGGACCTACCCTTGCACATTTTCAGCATGAAATACTGTGTATGCCTGCAAAACTAACACTTGCTTTTAATTCAATATGAAAACCAAATAAAAATTCTAAGTGAAAAAAAAATGCCACACCACACATTACAAACCTAGAACACTTAAATTTTTAAATCTAATCATATTTGCTTAAGACAACCAGAGGAAGCCTAATTACTACAATAAAATCCCTAAGTACCTGTTGGTGCAAATTGTCTCACACTAGGGTTTGAAGTACTTCAGCTTTAATTGCTTTTGTATTACATCTGTCACATGTTTGCTGGGGTTTGATGATTTTGCAAATCTGCAGTAATTAGCTCTTTTTTTAGTGTACAGGAAATATATTTAAAATTTGTAATATATCCTGTCCTTAATAAAAAGCTTACTCATTTCAGTTTTAACTGATCAACAGCTTTATTTCATTTTTTTTATCACTAACGTACTTGGAAAAATCTTTATTCATTTTTACACTTTTGCTATGGCAACGTTTTTTATTTTGTAATGTATCCAATCTGATTGCTACAATGCCTATTTTGCTTGCTTCTTTGTATTAGCTAAACAATACAGTTGATTTAGATGACATTTTAAGTCTTTTAAGTCTGACCTTTCAGTAACATCTCATTGACAAAGTCCTGCTGATGCAAAACATGCATGATGTAGCATGCTGTCAAAGAGCCCATATAACTGACAGCAAATAACATCAGGGGGTAAGTACTTTCATTTGAATCAAATTTATTAAAAAAAAAAAAAAAAAAGATGTATTCTTTCGGACTATGTGGGTGGTAGCAACTATAGAAATGAATTGCCTGAATTCAAGAATATTTTCTTAAAACAAACATAAAATATTTTATTTTAGGAAAAAGAACTTTATTCCTAACTTTCTTTTTTCTTTCCTTAATGGTTCTCTTGCTCACATGTCTTTGTACCCTGGTCCTGCTGACATTTCTACCACAGGATTGATGTGTTTTATTTTTGATTGCTGTGCTTCCTACCCACCTTAATGCATCACATTCTCCTAAATATAGTAAAATATTTAAAAGTGCAAGGAACGCAGGCCTATCCCATTTTCACTTGTGGGACTCAAGCCACTGTTCTCCTAATTGTCAGGAGTGTCACAGAGATCCAATGGGCAGTGTCTAAACAAATAAATAATTAAAAGTATAACGGACCTTAGAGTGGCCGGCCTACTGTGAGCAAGGACAGAGAATAGTCCGGAACAAGCCAAGGTCAAAGAAACCAGAAGTCTGAATAAACGAGAAAGCACAAACCGAGTCGGAGGAAAGGAGAGTAGTCAGAACACAGCTCTATGAGCCCTCTTTATATTGTGGCTCTTTAAGTTGGCAGCCACACCCCCAAAAGGGTGCCGTGTCATACAAGGGGCAGAGCTACAGTGACCAGCGTCAGAACCGCTGATGAAAGAGGGAGAACCTTGAGGATGGTCCTCCTCCACATGGAAGAGGTCCCCACACTGAGTCCCAGCCTGCCAACATAACACAGGTACGCTAACAATGCCCCCCTTCAAGAACCGCCCAATGGGCGAAAGGACAAGAAGCAAAACGGGAATGAAATGACCTAAGGAGACAAGAAGCATGAATATCAGAAGACCTTTCTTCAGGACCATCTTGGGCGTCTGTGGCAAATGGTCCCCTCCCCTGACAGTATCTGCAAGGCTGTCACTTGGTTTTCATTGAACACGTTCATTTGTCACTACAAACTGGATGTTAAAGCTGCAAATGAATCTCAGTTTGGACATCAAGTCCTTCATTCAGTTCACTCTTCTAAATATTGAGTTGTTCTGATATGTTCATTAAACTTATTTCTGCATTTATTCAGTCTCTTGTCCCTCCCTGGCAAGCTTGGGTATTCCCATATGTATATGCTGCCATGATTAGCCAGGAAAGTGGAAAATGTATTCATACTTACCATAATTTTCTGTTCTTGGCTATTATTTATGGCAGCATATACTACCCACCCAGTGTTGGATTAACTTCTTCTGTAGGAGCTTGTTACTGACTGAGGGATCTATACAGGGATACGTCGTTAAAGGTTTTTGCTTTATTCCTGTCCTATCGGCTGTAAGGGGAGGAGCTAATCCATATATATATATAGGTATATGCTGCCATGAATAATAGCCAGGAAGAGAAAATTACGGTTAGTATGAATAAAATTTCCACTATATATACTCACACACTTCTTGAAAGAAAGTCAATTTTAAAGGAAAACTACTGAGTGTTCTTTCATTTTTGCAGGGACTTTAGAAAAGTGAGTCACTTTTGTATATTTCTTGCTGAGCTATACCTCCAGCTTCACAGCAATAAGTTGCCTCAAAGGAGAGCACTCAATGGTCTTCTTGTGAACCTAAATTTCTCTCAAAAATGGGTTTTTGACACAGAACAGTATCATGTTGCCCCACAGAACATGCCACAGTCGGTTGGTCCATTTTACTGTCACGTGCCCAGTAATAAATTCAGTAGGTTTTCCATTTAATAAATACCACAGTATGTTTGCCCATTAACATATACCACAGTATAATATATATGTTTATTAATATCACAGTAAGTTTGCCAATTAATAAATACCACAGTGACAATAGAAAACTATATATACTACTAGAATAAAATACAGTGAAAATAAAAATCTAGTGCAAAAAAGGTGTATGACTTATATATCTTATACAGGCTTCTGTAGATTCAGATATATGCAGATGACACAAACTGGTATCAAAGACCTACAATAAAAAAGAAAACAGCAAGCATGGTGTGACCAGTAAAAGTTGTAAAACAATAGGATGGGTTTGGATATAACTCACATGTCCCAGAGCCGTACCACGCTCTATGTGAAAGGTCAAATGGAGCCAATATTGGCCACAGGATCCACTTTCAGAAGTAGGATACAGGACATCAGGAGATTTCACAGGCATATATTTTATTAGTACAAAGTATAAACAAACAAAAAGTACAAACAAGAATTCGAGAGGAATTTTAGTGGAATACCTCTTAACCACCAAAAGTAACCCAGGATCAAAATAAAAGAATATTGTATAAAAAAAAGATATAGCAAATGCTTTTTTCGGCATCAAATCTTTTATCAGTGCAATACGGTAAGTTTGCCAATTAGTAAATATCACAATGTGCCTATTTATAAATTAGGTGAGGTGACTAAATCAATTGCTGGGCCGATAATCCTTGGAGAAAAGAGGTGGAATGGTATTATTCTGATTTTTTTCCAGGTGTGACAGTGAATGTGCTGAGCCTCTAAACCACAACATTTATTATGATAAACAGATATTGGCTCTTCAACCCCTTAACCCCTTAAGGACACATGACATGTGTGACATGTCATGATTTCCTTTTATTCCAGAGGTTTGGTCCTTAAGGGGTTAAGGACACATGACATGTGTGACATGTCATGATTCCCTTTTATTCCAGAAGTTTGGTCCTTAAGGGATTAAAGGGAAACTATAGTGAAACTTTAGTGCCAGGGAAACAATCTTGTTTCCCTGGCACTATAGCTTCCCCCTCTGTCAAGCCCTCCCCCACCCCTTAGGTGCAGAATGGGTTAATAACCCCTTCTGTCACTTACCTGGGTTTTTTATAGGGCATGGCAGCTGTAACCAACACCTCCAATCTCATCTCATTGATTGGACTCCAGTTGTCTGACATCTCACTCCAATTAGTTCTTGGAGATGTCATAAGTCTAGGGGTTCACATACTTTTTCCACCTGCACTGTGAATGTTTACATGGTGTGTTCAATAAAAACATGGAAACATTTCATTCTTTGTGTGTTATTAGTTTAAGCAGGCTGTGATTGTCTATTGTTGTGACTTAGATGATGAGCAGATCACATTTTATGACCAATTTTTGCAGAAATCCATATCATTCCAAAGGGTTCACATACTTTTTCTTGCAACTGTACAAATCTGACGGGTGGACTGCGCATGCGCGTGGCACATCCATTAGATATAAATCTGATATACAAATCTGACGGGTATACTGCACATACACACGGCACATCCTTCAGATATAGAAATCTGATATACAAATCTGATGGGTGTACTGCCCATGCGTGCAGCACATCCTTCAGATATAGAAATTTGACAGGTGCACTGCGCATGCGCATGGCAAATCTTTCAGATATAGAAATCTGATATAAAAATTTGACGGGTGTACTGCGCATGTGTGCAGCACATCCATCAGATATAGAAATCTGACGAGTGTACTACGAATGCGTTCGGCACATCTATCAGATTTAAATCTGATATACAAATCTGACAGGTGTACTGCGCATGCGTGCAGAACATCCATTAGATTTAAATCTGCCGGGTGTACTGCGCATGCGCACGGCACATCCTTCAGATATATAAATCTGTTATACAAACCTGATGGATGTACTGCCCATGTGCGCAGCACATCCTTCAGATATAGAAATCTGACAGGTGCACTGGGCATGCGCACGGCAAATCTTTCAAATATAGAAATCTGATATAAAAATTGGACGGGTGTACTGCGGATGTGCGCAGCACATCCATCAGATATAGAAATCTGACGAGTGTACTACAAATGCGTTTGGCACATCCATCAGATTTAAATCTGATATACAAATCTGACAGGTGTACTGCACATGCGCGTGGCACATCCTTCAGATATAGAAATCTGATATAGAAATCTGATGATTGTACTGCGCATGCACACAGCACATCCATCAGATATAGAAATATAATTACAATAAATAAATAAATAAAAATAAATAAAATATAAAAAAAAAAATAAACAAATTATAAATACATATGTAATTTCATTCTCACTGTATTTTGTTATGAATATATATTGGTAACAAAATACACTTAGAATGACATTCTATATATATCTATCTATATATAAAATACAAATAATCGCAAATATATATATATACACATAAATATATATAATAACATAAATAACTACATAAGTGTAAGCGTAGACTTTAAATACATATATATATATTAAAATTCTACGTGTATATTTAAGTAATATTTTAACATAATTATGTGATTGAATTAATTAAAATTTGATTGAAAAGCCTGACAACTAGGCATGTGCATGGGGAAAACTTTTGTTTCGGTTCGCCATTCTGAGATTCGGGACTTCGACAATTCAGCACTTCGAAACTTAGGCAACTTTGACACTTCGACACTTCGACACTTTGGAACGTCGGCACTTCGACCCTTTGGAAATTCGGCGTTTCGGGACTTCTCTTGCAGCCGCTTGGTAGATAACACCCTAATTCTCACGGTATTAGGGAGCTATCTACCAAAAGGCTGAAAGACCTAAATTTCAGTCAAATTTACTAATACTAAGTAAAAATTACTTAGTATTAGTCAATTTTGCCCCTAATCGCTATACCGCGAGTAGGGGCATGTCTAGTAAACAGTGAGCAGCCTGTGGCTGCTCACTGTTTAAAAAATAAATTAAAAAGTAAAGCATTCTCTCCTCCTGAGCCTTTTAAATAAAAGGGGGGACCTATTACCCCCCTCAGCCCCCACCCCTGAGTGGTGGGTGGGGGCCCTAAAGTAAAATAATGGGGGGTGACCTAATGTCCTCCCCCCTGGCCCCCACCCCTGAGCGGTGGGTGGGGGCCCTAAATTAGAATAAGGGGGGGACCTTATGTCCTCCACCCTTGCCCCAACACCTAAGCGGTGGGTGGGGGCCCTAAATAAAAATTGGGGGACACCTAATGTCCTGCCCCCTGGCCCCCACCCCTGAGCGGTGGGTGGGGGCCCTAAATAAAAATTGGGGGGGACCTAATGTCCTCCCCCCGGCCCCCACCCCTGAGCAGTGGGTGGGGGCCCTAAAGTAAAATAATGGGGGGACCTATTGTCCTCCCTCTGGCCCCCACCCCTGAGTGGTGGGTGGGGGCCCTAAATAAAAATTGGGGGGACCTAATGTCCTCCCCCCTTGCCCCCACCTCTGAGCGGTGGGTGGGGGCCCTAAATAAAATGTCCCCAATTTCTATTTAGGGCCCCCACCTGCCGCTCAGGGGTGGAGGCCAGGGGAGAGGATATTAGGTTCCCCCCTTTTTCTAATTTAGGGCCCCCACCCACCGCTCAGGGGTCGGGGCCAGGGGGGAGGACATTAGGTCTTCCCTAGGGCCCCCACCCACCACTCAGGTGTGGGGGCCCGGGGGAGGACATTAGGTCCCCCACCATTTTTTATTTAGGGCCCCCACCGACCGCTCAGGGGTGGGGGCCAGGGGGGCGGACATTAGGTCTCCCCCCTAATTGGTATTTAGGGCCCCCACCCACCACTCAGGGGTGGGCACCATGGGGGAGGACATTAGGTCCCCCCTTTTTCTAATTTAGGGCCCCCACCCTTCGCTCAAGGGTGGGGGCCAGGGGTGAGGACATTAGGTCCCCCCATTTTTTATTTAGGGCCCCCACCCACTGCTCAGGGGTGGGAGGACAATAGGTCCCCCCCTATTCTAATTTAGGGCACCCACCCGCCGCTCAGGGGTGGGGGCCAGGGGGGAGGACAATAGGTCCCCCCTTATTGGTATTTAGACCCGCCGCTCAGGGGGGTGGGGGCCGGGGGGAGGACGACAATAGGTCTCCCCCCTATTCTACTTTAGGGCCCCCACCCGCCTCTCAGGGGTGGGGGACGGGGGGCAATAGGTCCCCCTTAATTTAAAAGCCGCCACTGGCTCAGGAGTGGGAACATGTTTTTTGTTTAAACAGTTTTCAGCCACAGGCTGCTCACTGTTTACTAGACATGCCCCTACTCGCGGTATAGCGAGTAAGGGCATAATTTACTAACACTAAGTAATCTTTTGTTAGTATTGGTAAATTTGCCTGAAAGACCAATTCAGGTCTTTCAGCCTTTTAGTAGATAGCTCCCTAATAGCGGGGGAATTAGGGAGTTATCTACTTATTTATTCCTGTCATTACATTGACTGGCCAAGTAACTTACATTTTATATGAATGTGTATTACTTGATTGTTGTAAGTGTTGCAAATGCTTACAGCTGAATCCTGGCTATGTTTGTATACTTTTTATTTAAAATTGCATACAGTGTAACATTCTTCTTCTTCCACTGGGTAAGTATATTAGTACTTAGGCAATACTGTGCTTCGGAACTTCGGCAACTTCGGAACTTCGGCACTTCAGCACTTCGGAAATTCGGTAATTTCAGAACTTCGACAATTCGGCATTTTGGCAATTCAGCTATTCGGAAATTCGGAAGCACCCGAATTTCCCAAATTCGTCCGAATTTGCATTCGGACCGAAACGAACTGCACATGTCTACTGACAACCCAGGCAGAAAGTGCAGAGAATTTGAATTGCAAGCACTCTATTTACCCCTGTAACTTTCCAAGACATCATAAAACCTATACATTGGGGGTACTGTTTTACTCGGGAGACTTCGCTGAACACAAACATTAGTGTTTCAAAATGGTAACTTGTATTACAACAATGATATTTTTAGTAAAAGTGATGTTTTTGCATGTTTCACACACAAACTGCACTGTTACTGACGATATTATTGTTGTAATATGTTTTACTGTTTTAAAACACTTATTTTTGTGTTCAGTGAAGTCTCCCAAGTATAACAGTACCCCCATGTACAATTGTTATGGTGTTTTGGAAAGTTAGAGAGTCAAATATAAGGCTTGCATTTCATTTTTTTCACATTGAAATTTGCCAGATTGGTTATGTTGCCTTTTGAGACCGTATGGTAGCCCAGGAATAAGAATTACCCCCATGATAGCATACCATTTGCGAAAGGAGACAACCCAAGGTATTGCAGATGGGATATGTCCAGTCATTTTTAGTAGCCACTTAGTCACAAACACTGGCCAAAGTTAAAATTCATATTTGTTTTTGTGTAAAAAAAGCAAAAAAAACAAAAATTTGGCCAGTGTTTGTGACTAAGTGGCTATTACAAAAGACTGGACATACCCCACTTGCAATACCTTGGGTCAGGGCCGGATTAACATAGGGGCTGATGGAGCTGCAGCTCCAGGCCCAGGCCCATGGAATAGGCCCATTGATTTATAAAAAAAAAAAAAATTTTTTTTTTTTACATTTTTTTTTTTTCACACACAACTCTTAGGGATTCCACCTGGCTTTTATTTTATTGGCACAGCCAGTATTTGAGGCTGCCTGGCTGGTGCCAATATTACAGTGATACTGGCAATACAAATGTTGGTATTTTTCTCAGTATAAACAAGAGATTACTATGCAATACCAGCACTGGCCAGTAGGGGTCGCTGTGTGTGGAGACAGGCAGGGATAGGAAGTTCCAGCATATCCCTCCCTGCCTATCTATACTCACTGATCTGCAGGGGTGCAGCTACAGAGAGTCCAGACAGCAACTCCCACCCTGCAGAGACAGCCTACAGCTCAGGGAAGTGAGGGATGGGGAAAGGCTGCAAGGAGACATACACTGAGACACTATGGGACATTAGGAGACATTATGACACAGACACATGTGGACACAGTGTCCCCATGTCTCCCAGCCAGTGTCCCTGGTGTCTCAGTGCCCCCTATTCTCCCAGTGCCCCCAGTCTGCCAGTGTCTCACTGTCCCCATGTCTCCTAGTGCCTCCATGTCTTCCAGTGCCTCAATGTCCCCATATCTCCAAGCTAGTGTCCCTAGTGTCTGTGGCCCTGGTGTCTCCTTGTCCCCATGTCTCCCAGTACCCCCATTTCTCAATGTCCCCATGTCCCCCAGCCAGTGTCTCTAGTGTCTGTGTCCATGGTGTCTGTGTCCCCATGTCTTCAAGTGTCCCCTATTTTCCAGTGTCCCCATGCATCCCAGCCAGAGTCCCCTAGTCTCCCAGTGTCACTGGTGTCTCCGTGTCCCTAGGTCTCCCCGTGTCCCCAGGTCTTCCCGTCTTCGTAGTGACATGGGGACCCTGGGATACATGGGGACACTGGGAGACATGGGGCACTAAGACACTGATACATAGGAAAACTGAGACCTGGAGTAATCGACACATGGGGGCACTGGGAGACATGGGGCCACTGGGAGGAGTCCAGCTATACAGCAGAATCAAACTATGTAGTTTTTTGGTGATTTTACAGCATTTTCTCTTATGTCACTCCTTGTGATTAACATCATGTGATGTCACCCATACATATTTAATTATGCAAATTAGCAAGGCCGGTATGTTTTTCCAAGAAAGGTGGCAACCCTAACTACTTTTCACATACTCTTACTTAAGTATGGAAACTTAAGAGGGATGTATGGGAACAAAACTTGTGTGGACTGGCTGACAATGAATATAGTTAAAGGGACACTAGAGTCACCAGAACAACTACAGCTTATTGAATTTGTTCTGGTGAGTAGAATCATTACCGTTCAGGCTTTTTGCTGTAAACACTGTCTTTTCAGAGAAAATGCAGTCTTTACATTACAGCCTAGTGATAACTTCACTGGCCACTCCTTAGATGGCTGTTAGAGATCCTTCCTGGGTCATGGCTGCCTAAAATGCATCCAAACATTCAGTGTCTCCTCCCTCTGCATGCAGACACTGAACCTTCCTCATAGAGATTCATTGATTCAATTAATCTCTATGAGGAGATGCTGATTGGCCAGGGCTGTGTTTGAATCATGCTGTCTCTGCCCCTGATCTGCCTCCTTGTCAGTCTCAACCAATCCTATGGGGAAGCACTGTGATTGGATTAGGCCACCACTTCTAATGATGCCAGCAGACTGCTTGTTTTTCTGAGTCTAACAGAGTCTAACAGAGTTACAGCTTCAGGCTTGAATACAGTAAGATTTTGCTATATTTATGGAGGCATGAGGGGCCCAGGGGGGCTAGATGGTGGTGTCAACACTATAGGGTCACAAATTCATGTTTGTGTTCCTGACCCTATAGTGATCCTTTAAGGTAATGCTGACTTTTGTCCTCTAACACTGTGGCATGTCCCCTTTCTTCTACACTCTCTACATACACCTTTTCTTTGTCCCAGACTATATACCAGGAGCTTCTGCCTGCTAGTAAGAAGGTAAGGAGACAAGTGGACCAGCGAGTGCTAGGGGACAGTCCTTAAAAAGTGTTGAGCGAGCGCATCATTAGATGCATTTATGCCAAGCTCAGGGTGCTGTCTGCATAGTATGCCCTTAGTTGGCCAGCTGCATGATTGGCAGGCAGCCTGACATGCATTCATACCAGGCTGGCCTTCTAATTCTTTGGGCAGACATGTCCTCTTTTTGGGCATGTTCGCCCCTTTTGGCAGGTTACGTGATTTGTGTCAGTGGCACACCCTTTTACCGTGCTCATTGACTTCCTGCTTGACTGGACACTGCTGTTAGGGGTTATGGATTTACTTGAAAGATGAAAACATTAATTAGAGGGAGAGTAGCATAGGGTATGTGTTTTCTTATAGCTGCTGTTTTCTTTCTCTCCAGCACCATCTCCATCAGATACATGATGCTTGGGAGTGTTTTACTGTTTTTGGTCGATATGATTCTGTAATTAGGCCCGTCATAATTATCAGCACCAGGTCCACTGGGCTCTTAATCTGGCCCTGCCTTGGGTTGTCTACTTTTGCAAATGGTATGCCATCATGGGCGTAAATCTCATTCCTGGGCTACCACACGTTCTCAAAGGTAACATTACTAATCTAGCAAAAAAAGCAGAATGGCTCCAAAACTCAATACAAAAGCTGCTCCAACACCTCCACACTCAACGTCACGTGCTACCCGCTGGCTCCAGCATGCAGGGGGCGGTGCTATAAAACCTCCCAGGTGCCATGCATCCTGGGGAAACTTGCTTTGTATTTAAAAAAAAAATTGTAAACTGAGGTATTATTTTCAATGGATTTCATTTTTGTAAACCGAAAATTATGTTAACCGAGGCGTTTGTAAACCGAGGTCCCACTGTATTGTTATTTTGATACCTGAAGAAGTGACATTATTTAAAAGAGAACCAGAGGTTTTGTTATAAAAGTAAAAATAGACTGCTGCCTCCCTTAAAGTCTCAGCACATGAATCAGCATCAATACTTTAAATCACAATAATATTCACAAAAACTAAAATAACATAATAAAACTAAAATAACATAATACAGATCAAAATAAATAGTGTTGTAACCTCAGTTTTAAAAGTAGATAAATGCTATGTTATCTTAAAATAAAAATTATCTCCACTGACTATCTTCCTAAGAAGCTACTCTGTTGCAGCACTTTTCCTTCATCCTTCAGGTTTGCCAGCCTCCTCCATCTAATACACATATTGTAATAATCACAATCTTACTAAAACAATATTTTAGGATATTGGTTAACATTATTAAAACACATTCACATGGATAACAAGTATTTTGAAAGACAACAGTAAAATAAAACATACCTGTCTCTTATGTTCCTGCTGTAAAATCATATTTTCATTGTTGTTAGATTTAATCCATATGTTTCAACTCTCGAAAGTCCAGTTGCCCATTAAGTAAACTTTTCCTGGATTCCTGGATTTAATTCTGTTGCATAGATAAGTTGCCCTCCCTGTACAGTGAGTGACTGCCTCCCTGTAGGCAGTGACAAGCTTCTTATGATGCACCTCACTGATTATGACTATGACATGTGTATGATGTAATCAGCTCAGCTATGTGACAAGCATATACACTTGTAATCAAATTATATACATGTTGAATGATCACTCAGGACTTAAATTTAATTTAAGGGAGAACAGGCTTGATGTGAAATCAATCAATTAATTGATTAAATCATATGCTTTGCCAGAGATAACATGAAATAATACATCAATAATTGGTTAGGTGTTAAGTGGTTCATTTATTGCTCTTCCTACCGGGTGTGATGTCACTGGTATCTTGGAGGTCTCCCCCAGATTCCAGCGCCATCTTGTTAGTGAGGGTGTTAGTCGATGTCGAAGTGGAAACTCCCTAGCGGCCATTTTAGGTAAATCACATTTAAAGTTGAATAATGCTGATTGTAGGTATGCTGAGTAAATAGGCATCTTATTGACATAAATTGAGTTAATATTTTTGTCTACAACAGTCCCCCCTTAAAATGACTATTTACCAAAGAGACAACTACTAACTGACCCTAATAATGTCCCTACTTGGCTGCAGCTCATCTGTCTGAACAGGCCTCAAACGCTTCACTGCACGGGTATCCCGTAGTGGCTAACCCACTACATCTCCCGCGTCAGACTTCTACCTGTGGAGACAGACGCTGTCCCTATGCTGTCCATATAAGGAAGTAGTTGTCTTTTTGAGGTGGTGGGACTGAAGAGGTGTGTGTGGTGTGTCACAGTCTATATCATCAATATCCTGATGTAGGAATGTAGGTTTGGTGTGGTCAATGGTCTGACTTACAGTCTTCTGTACGTATTCCTGCACACAGGGCATCACACAGCAAGCCAGGAAGAGAAAGAGAATAAACACAGTAAGAACAGCCATACCTACTTGAAGGAGAGTTTTCTGCCATCCACTCATCCAACCAAACCATCTGTCCCATGAATTGGGGATTCCTGAGTTCTTTGTTAATTCATCAGAGAAACTTTCTAATTTCTCTATGGCCATAGTTACCTTACCATTGGGGCCTGTATTGTCTGGGATGAAGGTACAGCATGTCATAGTATCGGGAAGTATTTTACACACGCCCCCCCCTTCTCTGCTAGTATCATGTCTAAGGCCATTCAATTCTGAAATGTAATTTGGGAGGTAGTCTGTAAATGTTCTGCCAAGCCCTGGAGGGCATCTCTCGTGTAATTGACAAAGCGTTGCTGATTATAGTAAATATAATTGATCCAATTAACATTTTTGTTAGCGGTGATGAGTGGGATCAAGGATTCGAATCCCGCTGCAACCTCATCTCTAGCCTTGAACTCGTTTGGTACCCCCCTTGGTACACCTATGGCATAGATATATATATGTGGGTCGAAACTACCTCAAACAAGGGTTTCTCTTTTTACCCTAAAATATGTGTGTGGTGAATCAAGTGGGCCTTGGTGGTTGTCAGAAATTATATGTATGGGCATGATAGCTTTGGTCAGAATGCATTCTCCCCACCACAGGCCAGTCATTTTAGATCTGAGCTGCATGTCACCACATAGCCAATAAATGTCTTCCACGGACTTAACATGATTTACTAATAGGGCAGTGGGAGGTTCTCGATAGGTAGTACAGTAACCAGAAGGGAATTTACCCACAAATTATCCTGTGGCTCCATGTATTTTGTAGCAAGTGTAGTTACCTGGGTACATCGTGATCCCATCAGGTGGCTTGATATTCCCTTGGGCTATTGGGTATACCTTTTTCCATGATTCACACACAGATGAGTGTGTTGGTGACTGCGCATAGAGACTTAGTGTCAGGATTACTGTTTGATCCAGCACGTAGAACTGTACAGCACGTATGACAAATAAGTAACGTATTACCGGTCCTTAGAATGGCCGGATTTAACGTACAAAGAATAGTCAAAAATACTAGCCGAGGTCAGGGAACACAGAAAGGGACACAGCGATGAGGAAAGCCAGGAGTCAGGATACCAGAATATAGAGAAGTCAATAAACAAAGCCAAAGTCAAAAACCAGGTAGAAAACTATAAACAGGAACGCGCTCTCAGACAACCACAAGGGAAACCACGACAGGGCACTGAGCAGGCTGAGAACTGGGCCTAAATACCCCTCCTTTAGTTCTGATAGGCTGTAACCGGCCTTTGACCCCAAAGTCAGTTACCAGGTTTCATTTGCATAATTGCTGCTCAGCATTAACCCTTCTGTGGATTAGGTTGCTGCTCGGCACAACTTTTCCTGTGTGGACAGTAAATGTCATTAATCACTTTTCTCTAAGCGGATGAATACATGACACCAGGTTTCATTTGCACAATTACTGCTCAGCATTAACCCTTCTGTGGATTAGGTTGCTGCTCAGCACAACTTTTCCTGTGTGGATAGTAAATGTCATTAACCACATTTCTATAAGCGGATGAATTTGTGACACTTAGGAAACATATTTCAACATCTGAAGGTAGACTGAAGGGCACTGTACCCAGATGGGGTCTGGCCCCTCCACAAACATAACAGTTAGTTTTATTGTGTGAATTAGCATTATACCTCATCCACTCAAGCCATAGATTAGTATCTGAAAACCCAGTCTCCACAGCCATAGTGTCTTCAAACGTGGGATTAGCAATGGCTACCATGTCTTTAAGGGTTTTAATGTGTGGTTTTAAAGGGTTAATCGTCATGTGTGTAGAGTCTACCCAGTCAGGTGACGTAAGCATGTCTTGTAAATAGAAGGTCCCCAACTTGTCATATGAGCCACCCCCTTTCCAATACATTCCCAATACATACTCGCCAGCGTCCCCTGAGCTGGGATGTTCTATGTTTAAGGTGAGTTTCATTGGGGTAGACTCTGTTGGCTTACATAAGGTAATTCTGTGTAACAAGGGTTTCCCATATCTGTCAATCCTATCTAAGGCACTTTGTGGTCTGTAGCCCCACGGTCGCCCTGTGTTCCAACCCCCTGCTTTCCAGGTACCACAGTGGTGTCCCCAATGGCCGTCTGTCACACAAACGTAGGGGTCCTTCTTGTTCGGTATGTCTTTGTATATTGCTGAGTGTTGTGACTGTGGAAAGGTACAAGGAACAATATCACAGTAATCAAAGGTAAAAGTAGCTACATGTGTGTTTGAAGAGTTATACCAGAATGTGTAAACATGATTATCTTTGGTAATAGCAACTTGTTGGGCCTTTAATAGGCTTAGCAGCAAAAATAGGCACAGGAAGCTCATGGTTTGGCGGAATCTGCTTCCTCTGGATCAGGAACTTTCTTACAGTGCGAGGCGTGTATACAGGTACTCTTCCCAGCCAACTTTACAGAGGTAGACGTAGTCAGTAGCACTTGGAATGGACCATCAAATCTTGGCTCAAGGGTATGTTTTCTGAGAAACTTCTTGACCATGACCCAGTCACCAGGAAGTAGCTTATGTGTGCCTGTATTTGACTCTGGATCTGGAATAGAAGAAAACACTTGTGCATGGATTTTGGTCAAAGCATGAGAGAGTGCAGTTATATAATCTACCATTGCATCTGACTGAATTTGGAGTTGTTGAGGAAAGTAACAGCCTAACCTGGGTGCTGTACCAAATAAGATCTCGTAGGAGGAAAAGCTAAATCTCCCTCTTGGAGTGTACCTTACACTAAATATTGCTATGGGAAGCAGGGCCGGACTGGGAGAAAAATTCGGCCCGGGCATTTTTTTAACACAGCGGCCCACTAAGATGGGGGCGGGGGCAGAGGAGGTGTGTTTTGTCATCACCAATGACAAACACGCCCCCTCTCAAAGTGAGCATGTTGGTTCAATGCTCTTCCAGGGCAGACCATGCGCAGAGCTCTGCTGAAGAGCTCTAGCATGATAAAAAAAGCCCTGTATTTGTTCTGCACAGTGAAAGCAAATTTAATAACATGCTTGCACTGTGTTTCCTTGCAAATTGTCTCTGGTGTCTCTATAAAGATACCAGGAAACAAAAATGCCAGGAAAGAGTATTGTGCATGTGTTTGGAGCCTGCTTGTGGTATTGCGTGAGCTGATTGTGGTGCGGTATTGTGTAATAAGGTTGGTTTTAGTCATGTTGTGTTTGTGGTGTAATGTGATGCATATGTGGCTAGGGGCTGTAGAGAATGTGTGTATTGGGGATATAGCAAGTGTGTGCATACAGGCTATAGTGTGTGTGTGTGTGTGTGTGTATAGGTGATGTAGTGTATGTTTAGGGGTGTAGTATGTGTTTGCTTACAAGGAATCTAGTGTGTGTATAGGGGATCCAGAGTGTGTATGTTAAGAGTGTGTGTGTATATATATAAATATATATTTGGAAGTATTGTGTATGTGTGTGGTGCAGTGTGTTGAGGGGGTTCTGTGTGTATGTGAGGGGTGCAGTATGTGTGTCTGAGGGGTGCGGTGTGTGAGAGTGCTCTGTGTGATGTGTGTGTGTCTGATGAGTGTGAGAGTGCTGTGTATGATGTGTGTGAGAGTGCCGTGAGTGAGAGTGCCGTGAGTGAGAGTGCTGTGTGAGAGAGTGCTGTGTGAGAGAGTGCTGTGTGAGAGAGTGCTATGTGTGTGAGAGTGCGTGAGTGCTGTGAGAGACTGCTGTGTGAAAGAGTGCTGTGTGTGAGAGAGTGCTGTGTGTGAGAGAGTGCTGTGAGAGAGTGCTGTGTGAGAGAGTGCTGTGTGAGAGTGCTGTGTGAGAGTGCTGTGTGTTAGAGAGTGCTGTGTGTTAGAGAGTGCTGTGTGTTAGAGAGTGCTGTGTGAGTGAGTGCTGTGTGAGAGAGAGTGCTGTGTGAGAGAGAGTGCTGTGTGAGAGAGAGTGCTGTGTGTGAGAGTGATGTGTGTGAGAGTGATGTGTGTGAGAGTGATGTGTGTGAGAGAGTGCTGTGTGTGAGAGTGATGTGTGTGAGAGTGATGTGTGTGAGAGAGTGATGGGTGTGAGAGTGCTGTATAAATGTTAGAATGGATTGTGTGTGTAGGGGGGAGGGGGGTTAAATAAATAAAGTAGGCATTATGTCCCCCCCTCCCTTCTTACCTTTAGCCTGGGAGGGGGGGACCGGCACACTGATCCCTGGGACTGGGAGGGGGGGTTCCCTGGTGGTCCTTGTGGTGAGATCCGGTTGTTGCCATGGCAACGCGCCGGATCTCGCGAGAGGAACCCGGCGGAGCTCTAATTTAGAGCTCCGCCGGGTCCTCTCTCCTAGCGGCTGTCTCCCTCCCTCTCCCCCTGCCCGCGGCCGCATTATACAGCATGTGGGCCGGTGAGGGAGATCTTTGATTTCCCTCACCGGCCCTTCATGGAAAACAGCGGGGCCGGCGCTCGGATAGTGCCGGCCCTGCATAGACCGGCAGGGGAGATCCTGGGAGCTCCCCTGCCGGCCTCGGCCCATGGCCACCGCGGCCCACCGGGCATTTGCCCGGTGTGCCCGATGGCCAGTCCGGGCCTGATGGGAAGACTTTCCGGCCAGGGTAGGTTAGTTTCTTGGGCCATCTTAAGCATTCTGGCTTTCAGAGTGCCATTCATGCATTCTACCTTACCACTACTCTGTGGGTGACAGGGTGTGTGGAATGCAAGGGTCACCCCCCAGTGCTGCCCAGATTTCTTTGGTTAGTAAGGCGGTGAAGGATGTTCCCTGGTCACTTTCGATCACCTCAGGAACTCCGTATCTGCAGATGATTTCAGTAAGTAGGTGCTTTGCCGTGGTCTTGGCAGTGAGATTGGCGACTGGAATGGCTTCTGGCCATCCTGAAAACATATCCACTATGACCAGTGCATATGCATACCAGCCACTCTTTGGCATTTGGATATGATCAATTTGGATTCTTTGGAAAGGGTACTGCGGCTTGGCTAAATGGTTTGGTGCAGCTTTAATTATTTTCCCGGAGTTACATCTGGCGCAGATAGTACAGGATCTGCAGTAATTTCGTGACAAGGTTGTGATTCCGGGAGCTTCAAAATATTTATCAATCCAAGAGTTCATGAGGTGGTCCATGGGCCCACTGGATGACAGCTGGGTACATATTCTTGGGTAGACAGAATTTGAGGTTTATTGTATATACTTCATTCTGGAGGGCTGCTCCTTTGTCTTTACAACTTTGCTTTTCTTGTGGGGTGGCGGCGACCTGTTGTTCCCTTAGGAGCTTGAGATCGATGGGTAGGGTTCGCATGGTGTAAATAGGAGTCTTTCCGACAGACACTTCTGTCCACTTCCCGACATTGGCGCGCCGCATCCTTAGTGGCCTGGTCGGCTAAATGGTTGCCATTTGCTTCTTCTGAGTTTAGTTTCCTGTGGGCCTTTACCTTCAGTATAGCCACCTCTTCAGGAAGCAGTAAAGCGTCCATCAATTCTTTTAAAGCTGCGCCATGTTTCACAGGGGTACCTGTTGCTGTAAGGAACACCCTGGTTTTCCAGATTAAGCCAAATCATGTGCCACGCCCAGAGCATACCTTGAGTCTGTGTAATTATTAACACGCTTCCCTTCAGACATCTTGCATGCTACCGTGAGGGCTATTCTTGTGTGACTTAGATGATGGAAGTGCAAATGCTTGGAGTATTTGGTCTTCTGTGGTGACTGCATATCCGGTATGATATTGTCCCTGTTCATCTGCAAATCTAGAACCATCCACAAACAGTGTGTAGTCAGGGTTGAATAGAGCAGCCTCATGCACTGTTGGAAGATGGGTTGTTTCCATTTTCATCTGTTCAAAACAGTCACGAGGGGCATCCGGGTCCTGTTCTGTAGGAGGGATGTCTTCACATATCTCTGTGTGATATCGAGGGTAACCGACTGTGTTGCAATTTATGGTTCTTTTGGTGACCCCTGTTAATGTGAGCTGTTCTTGGGTTGCAGTACTCCATGTTTTGGCCATTGGGCCAAGTTCTTTCCATGAGAGATTCTGGAGACTTGGTGAAGGAGATATGAGGAACAGCCACCTCCCAATGGTGATATAAATGCGAAACCTCCATAGGCAGGTAGACTAAGAGAACAATGTTTCCTTTGGAGTCACAAAACAGGTCGGTTAGTGTAATGCGTATTTGTACGAGGCTGAATAGTTCTTCTTCATAGTATGGGTCAGGACCTGGGGTGCTCTTGAACCACAGGGTGCAATGTAAGTAGTTCTTGGGCTGTTCATCATGTGGAACCGTAGGCTTTTTCACTTAAAGGTCCATGTGAACATCAGGATTTATGTCCAGACTGTACCAGTATTGTGGTACTCCCCCCTTGGGAAGTGGCAGAAGAGAGGCCGGATTCAAAGAGTAACATCTTTGTAGAGTAACGTTATCAGGCAAGAGGAGGGAGGTTTGGAGGCGGAGGTGTCTTTGGGAGGAGAGGTGTTTTGGTTGGACTTTATTCAGGATGGCCGTGATATCATGGGGAGCAAGGACAGTGAGTTTATGTCCGAGGACAAAGTCATTTGTTTTGTCCAGCAGGGCACTGGCAGCAAAAAAAGCACGCAAACACGAGGGACCACCCCTAGCCACGGGGTCTAGCATGCACGAGAAGTAACCAATAGGACGTTGACGGGAACCATGTGATTGGGTAAGGACCCCTGAAGCATGGCCCATCTTTTCTGAAACGAACAGTTTGAACGGTAGTTGATAGTCAGGTAGGCCCAAGGCAGGGGCAGAGGAGATGGCTCTTTGAAGGGCATGGTAACAGGTGCGAGCTGTAGGAGACAATGAAAAGGGTTCAGTCTTCAAGGCATCATAGAGAGGTTGCATGAGCTGAGAAGCCTCAGGGATCCAGGACCTGCAGTATGTGATGAGGCCCAAGAAGGCATGAAGAGCCTGATGGGTGGTCGGAAGGGTAAGGTTTGTAATGGCAAGTACTCTGTTCCTTGTTAGATGACGCGTGCCATGGGTAAGGCAATGTCCCAAGAAGACCACAGAGGGCCGGCACCACTGGAGTTTCGTTCTGGAAGCTTTGCAACCTTCGTCAGCGAGGAAACAGGAGATCTTCAGAATTTTGTTCAGCAGTTGGAAGATCATCCACACAGAGGAGTAGATTATCCACATACTGTAGCAGGACCACGTCAGGGTGAGACTTCTGCCAAGGTTCTAGGTCAGCAGACATAGCTTTTGCGAATTGGGTTGGTGAATTCTGTGCACCTTGAGGCATAACAGTCCAAGTATACTGTTGATGATCGTGTGTAAAGGCAAACAGATATTGACAAGAGGGATCCAAGGGCATGCTGAAAAAGGCGTTGGCAAGATCAAACACAGTGAAGATTTTGCTGTGGGAGGGACTTGTGACAACAGTGCATTTGGATTCGGGACAACAGCAGTGTCTCGGTTGATGACATCATTAACAGCGCGGAGGTCTTGAACCATACGGTATTGGTCCGGTTGGCCTTTTTCAGTCTTCTTCTTTACTGGAAATAGAGGGGTGTTACATGGTGAAACACACTTGACCAGAGCACCTTTTGCCAATAGACTTTCATCTTGTTTTGAGATGGCGAGAGATTGTGCAGACTTCAATGGGTATTGTGGTCGTTGTGGTAGATTAGCTCCCTTTATTAGTGTAACTACCACAGGTGGGACTTGTAGGCGTCCAATGTCATCAGGACCCGTGGACCAGTTTAGCTGGAACTCTATCCAGGGCACTGGGGGTGTCTGGGACCCTTACCTCCTCGGTGGGGAATGTCATGTGTAGTAGTAAGGGCAGAGAGCAGAGGACAGAAGTATCTTTACGAGAGAGGGGGGTTAATAATTGGACCTGGCCATCAGCAGTGAAAGAGATAGAGGCTTGAAGACGGGACAGAACATCAGCACCTAAAAGGTTAACTGGACAAGTGGAAGAGACAACAAAGCGTGAGAGTATGTCGGAACCCACTCGCAAGAGCTTAGTTAATGGTTTGTTCCTAGGGGTGCCATCGACACCAACACAAGAGACATCTATGTCGGATAAGCAAGATGGGTCAGGCAGGTCTTGTTCTCTGAGAACACTGCGGGCTGCACCTGTGTCAACTAAAAAGGTAGTAGGATGACCCTCTACGGGTAGGACAACTGTGGCAAGAGGCCCCCCTTTGTCCCCTGTAGACACTGCCGTGACAGGGGTGTTAGACAGGGGTGTTAGACACAGGTTTGCTGGGTACCTATTGCACAAGGTCTAGATGAGATTGATCAGGGCCAGTGTAGTGACGTGTGGTTGTGGTGGAGTGACTGGCCTGATGAGGCTGGCGTATAGGGTGATGTTGACTGGGTACAGGACGGTCATCTGGTTGGTAATTATCTGTATCATAACTATCAGGGGAAGGGTGAGCATAGCTGCGGGTATCAGCTGGAGAGGGTTGGTATACGGCTTTGGCATATTCCTGAGGAGGGAAATACGAAGTATGTGACAGGGGAGGGGGGATCCACGGCATCTCAACCAAAGGGGGGAGTACCTGTGGAGGAAAACAACCATATGTGGCTGCAGGGGCATTGGGGTACATAGGATAGCCGAATACAGGATTAGAAGGTCTAGTGGTCGGCTGTCTAGGCACTCTCCGGAAATGGCCCAGTTGGCTGCAATTAAAGCATGCCCTAGTCTGAGGCCTAGGGGCGGCTGTCCCTGTGTAGCTGGCAGGGTAGATGATACGGGATATCCTGGGGGGACCGGGACGGGTCTGATGGCAGGGCTATAAACGGAAAACATAAGGGGATTACTTTTCCTTTGTGATAATAATTTTCCTTTGTGAGATAATAGTAAGTGGTCTTGCCATGTAGGGATATAAATGTACCAATTTAAATCAAAACGTTCAGCTATCCCTGCTGCCACTGTGATGTTTTGTACATATCAGTCAATAATTCCTGTATAACAAAGTACTCACTTTATTAATACATATATAACAGCATCTTCATATTGCAGCCTGGTTACACAGGGTTTCTGCAGCCGCCATTTCAAATCCCTCAAACATTCCACAAACTGCCAACAGGAACTAATAGATTTCAAATAGGGCAGAGAAAAGCGGTTAAAAACAAACTGCTCCACATTGCTCACTTTACTGGCGGTTGCCATCTTCAAACGGTCGTATTTTAAAAACTTGATGCATAGTATGTCTCTGAAATATTAAAAATGAAGGCACAGTCACAGTTTAGATATTGCCCTTCAAATTTGAGGTGGCTAGAATAGAGTTTGTTTTAGTGGCAGCATGGATATCTGAACGTTTTGATATAAGATTTGTGTAGGTGGGCTTGAAAATGAGGGAGTGGTGGCAGTTTAGAAATCATGTCCTGATTTTTCAGCTTTTGTCAGCTCCCACTATCAGTAATAATAATAATAATAATAATAATAATAATAATAATAATAATAACAACAACAACAACATATATGTGAGATAACATTAAATGGTCTTGCTATGCAAGAACACAATAGAAAGTATCAGTTCCCGCTCTCCATTTTTAGATTGCCTGTCCAAAGCTGCTGCAATAAATCATTCTGGTCTTTATAATCTTTAACCACTGAAAACATACAGGAAATGGACAGTGTAAAATCTCACAATGGATAAAAAAAAATGTTAAAGGACCACTATAGTGCCAGGAAAACATACTCGTTTTCCTGGCACTATATTGCCCTGAGTGTGCCCCCACCCTCAGGGTCCCACTTCCGTGGCGCTGAAGGGGGAGGAAGGGGTTAATCCCTTCCTTTTTTTCTAGCGCCGGGCTCCCTCGGCGCTGGGACTCTCCTACCTCTTCTGATGCCATTGGCTGAATGCGCATGCGCGGCAAGAGCCGCACGCGCTTCAGCCAGTCCATAGGAAAGCATTCTCAAGGCTTTCCTATGGACGCTGGCGTCTTCTCACTAGAGGCTGGATTAACCCATAGGTAAACATAGCAGTTTCTCTGAAACTGCTGTGATCCTTGTCAGCAGGAAGCACGGTCCTCTAGGGCAAAAACATGCACAGTCTTTTAATGCAACTTCATTCCAGGCACTTTATTTGTAAGTTTACATATGAGGCAGCAGCAAATGAAAACATAAATATAACAGGTTTCCCTTTAAACAAAAACCTAGCTCGTCTGAGCACTGACTCACTTTGAATGACCCTCTCTATCAGGGTTAAACTAACAAAACATACTGCACCAACCTTATTAGATAGCAACACTCTGCTAGCTAGCCTGTTGCTTTTCTTTCTCCACTCCCAGTGCTCCAAGCCAGCCTTGCCCTGACTGCTTTCCTTTCTGCACTCCCAGTGCTCCAAGCCAGCCTTGACTGCTTCCTCCTGCACTCCCAGTGCTCCAAGCCAGCCTTGACTGCTTCCTCCGGCACTCCCAGTGCTCCAAGCCAGCCTTGACTGCTTCCTTTCTGCACTCCCAGTGCCTAGTCTCCTTGACTCTCTATCTGGAGAGAACAGCCTCTCTCCTACCTGCTTCCTGGGAGGAAGCCAGCAATCCCTCTTCTTTACCTGCCTAGCAGGGAGGGGTTTATTCCCACTGCAACAGCTGATTAACTGCAGCTGAGCAGTGGGTTGGAGACGGTCCAAAAAACCCTGGCCTGGATCTATGTCTCCCCAGAAAACCACTAAACTGTGGAGTGGAGCATTGGCCCACCCTTCTCTCCAAATGCTCCACCCCAGGGGCCCATAACTAAACAAAGCTTTGTGTTGTGCAACACACAAACTACACGTACTTCCCCTGGGGTTAAAAGATCTATCTGCCTTCACTTTATCACACTGCTATGTTTACAGCAGAAAGGGTTAATCCTAGATGCACCTGGCACCCAGACCACTTCATTAAGCTGAAGTGGTCTGGGTGCCTATAGTGGTCCTTTAAATATGCGATGCAGTTACAAACATACACGCCAGTTGAAGTGGCGTTAGAAGACACAGAAACTAGTCCCAGGGACCTAACTCAACAAGATGTAGCCTCTAGTAGTCTATACCAAAAATCGGACCTCTTTCACGTCATACGGATAAAGAGAGTGATATATATCTCGCAGATTGTCTGGGGGGGTGACTGTTTCGCTGGACTAGCAATTTTTTTGCTGCATAGCTATTTTGGTGAATACAAATACAAAAAGAAAACTCCTGCACTCACTCCCATCACTCCTGAACGGCAGCAACAACCACAGTACACATCAGCTCCAATACAGATAGTAAAAACCAAAGGAAAAAAGTTACCTGTGCTCTCTCCTTATTAATCCCTATGTATATTTAAACAAATGGCGGTCATTTAGATACTGGAGGGAATGCCCTACCTATAGCTATTTTGGTCACCATTTGAGATCCTAGCAGCTGAGTTCTCGGTGGTTTAGTCTGTGTTCAGGACTGGATGCAAATCTGGAGACGCATCAGATCTGATTGGAGTGGTAATTACAGGTAGGACTTTCAAAACGGAATTGAGCTCTCTTTGACAAAGCTCCTTAAGTCGCTTCAGTTAACATTTAACTGGTGTGTTGTACTCACTATGGATTGTACTTAATTATATATTTTTTGATTCTGCACTCAGTTGTAGACTACATAGCCTTGTTTTAGACTTTATGTTTATTACTGTATTTTCAGAGTTAACCATTGTGACAGTGATACTTGAGATTATCACAATTATTCTTTGCATTAATTTCCCTTAGGGTGAATTTAAGCAGAAAAAACGCCCAGAGGATAGTTCTCCTGATAACAGACATGCAAAGCGCAGCCATCTAATCTCTGTTCTGATTGGCACAGGATTTGAAGACTAAAATGATTGAGAGGAGGGAGAAAAGGCTTGTTTACTTCCTCTGAAAATCTAGGCATTTTCTAACAATTTTTCTAGTATAATGTATAGATGAAATGTAATTCTCTAGCATTTAAGATTATGTTGTATTTGTCATGACAGATAGCTTTAAAGGGAGCCATCTACAATGAGAAATCTTCCCTCTGGATCTCGGTATTTAGCATTCATTGTAAAGGTTGAATCTCCATGCAACAATATTGAAGTAGCTTGGTTTGATAGATAGGGAGATAGGGAGTCGGAATAAAATGCCACTGAATAGGAAGATGATTAAAACTTTGGAGGGTCTTGCCTACCAAATGGATTTTCAAATGACGGTGGTATTTGCTTTGCATTTTCACTTCTAAGGCGAATTCAGAAATTAGACAGCCATTGGAGGCTCATCCTACATCTAAACGGACCTTTGGTCCAGTAACTGATGCTGGACGTCCTCACGCACTGCATGAGGACATCCAGCGTGAGATTTTTCCCCATAGGAAAGCATTGATAGCTAAGAGGAGGTCTAATCCGTGCGTGGTGTTTGCCGCGCATATGCATTAGTGCCCGCAGGATGTTGGTGGAGGCGGAGCCGATACCCAGCGCAGAGGGACATCGGTGCTGGGATTAGGTAAGTAACTAAAGGGCTTTAAACAAAAGAGAATGTGAGTCACTCATACCAGTGGGTAATTGGCTGTATAATGGAAAGCTAGAGCACAAAAAGAAAAAGAATAAAGTAAGAAAACAATAGTGAACTGCGTTTCAAGTATTTGGAGCAGCACTGGTCACTGGCAATATATGGTTTTAACTTTTTTGTAGTTGTATAAAAGATATATAACTATATAGAAACTAAAGAGAAACAAACTAAATTGACCATCACTATAAAATGTAAATGATTTATGGCAATCCAGTGGTTTTAATGTTTTGGAGGCTTGAAGAATCAGTCCTCTGGTCAACAGGATGTAGTAGGTAAATTGCATCATTGGTAATCAGGCGTAACCGCTAAATAAATGTTGTTAAGGCCTTCTATCGTTGCGGTGATAGTGAAACATGCAGCCAAAGCAACATACAGGACATGTCCCTACATAATAGATTTTATTCTACATTGCCTTAATTTATTATTACTTGCTCATATTTTATTAGTAGTAGTTATTTAAAAAAGTATTTTCTTGCAAGGTTGGGGGCCATAACGCTAAGCAAAACCAATAACTTGCATTGAGAACAAATAATGTCTGAGGACCACAATCACGTTACTGGCAAGATAGGTAGCCCTATATAGTCAGCTTCTGTATTTTTTTTTTGCAGCTGTAAATAATAAAAGAGAAAAGAAAGCAAAAGCCCATGAGCTTAGTCATTGAACAGCTATTACTGAACAGTTGCTATGTTATTTATAACTCGCGCTGGGAAAAATGTTGTATATCTGTTAAGAACAGATTAAGGGAGGAGGCAGGGAGGTACACTCTGTATTGGTACTCTATAAACAACCCATCCCACCACAGCTGATTTACGGTTACTAAAATTTTGAACTTTCCCTGTATTTGCTTCTTATATCTGCATTGCCATGGAAAAAAAAGTGGTGTCCCTCATATGATTTGAGTATTCTGGTGCATACATACAATGAAAACTTGTACACAGTTTCATGATACCTTGCAACACATTTACAAAACCTGGGATTCCCGGTCTAGGACCTATTACTCTGTCACTATACCAATATGATCTATTCATCCTTTTTTATGTTCCTTTTTGTGTAACACAAAACTCTTACTTTTGCCTTATTCTTCACTGTCTCATAGCACACCTGAGGGAAAATAATCAACATTTAGATTCCAAAGTTATGCTATATTTTACAAATAGTAACTTGATAAATATATATGCCACAATTCTGGTATTGTTTTCTAGGCAATTATTTGTGTGTGGGGTGGGGGGTCATTTTGAATATTTGCAAGGGTAATTATGACAACAACAACAAAGGTCAAGATTGGAAAAATTCCACACAATAAGCATAGCATATCAATTAACCCCTTAAGACCGGAGGGCGTACTATTACGTCCTCTAATACTTGCTATTTAACCGCCGGGCGTAATAGTACGCCCTCCGGTCTTTATGTTAACTACGGTCGGTATTTGTACTCTCTAGAACCCAATGCAAAAAAAATAAAAAAATATATTTTCAAATGACGTCACTTCCTTGGGAAGGCGCACGCAGTAGAAGCGTTCCTTCGCCTTGCTCGTTCACAGCTAGTCCTACACGGACAGCGGGGGGACCTGTTTCAGTGTAGCACAATGCACCCACTTCCGTTTTGCTAGTTTCAGTGCAATACGGTGTACGGTGTCCGAGTTCCTGGGCAGCATGGCACTGCAGGGTGAGAAAAAAAAATCCTTACAAGCAGGCATATTACACATGTCCACAATGCTATGCATGCAAACTGTGATAGTAACATTTTTTCATAGGGGGGATCCTTTAGTAATGGCTGAGCTTGCTGAATTAGCATTATGGGATATGTAGTCTTCATGTGCTGTGGTTCTATACATGCTGTAGCAATATATGAAATGCAGCCTATTTTTGTTAGGGCTAAGGCTTGCAAGATCTAGACTGTGGCAGACAGATATTTTGCATATTTTATTTTTTTTCCTCTTTGCTTCAGTCAACATGTTTGGCTTTTAGATGTCTTTTATTAACGCAGTTATAGTTCATTGACCAGCGAATTGCAAAGTTATGTCAAAAATAACTTGGGTTGGAGAATTTTTCAGCATGGATTAAAACATTTAATTCTCAGTTTAATGAATAATCATTCAGGTTTTATTAACTGAACTCTGATTTGTAGCAAATTAAATTTAGAATGGCAAATGTTGGCTAAAATAGCCCAATTGTGAAAAAGGAATTTTTTTTGCTAGTAACAATTACAGTTTGCTGCCATGTAGAACCTAGCAAATTTACCACTCCTGCATTGCTAACCGTTTTAAATTCTTTGAATAAGAAAAAATAACATTTATTTGGAAAGAGGGATGCAAAGCTAGGAAACGATTTTGTGTGTGTTTTTTTTAGCTTTTTATGGACACCTAAAAACACCTTTTGTAAATTTACTCTATTTAATATTTGTTATTTAGAGAACTTTTGAGGTAGTAAATGTTTTAAAGTTTATATGATACACAAAATATCTTAACACGGTCAGAAATACTGTTGAAGAACTAGCATTTTGTCATATGCAGTAAGCGTAACAAAAGTAGGTAAATCTGATCAAATAGCTAGCATGTGGGTATTTGTAAGAAACCCAAGGGTGTTTGTATGTGTATATATGTATGTGTGTGTGATATATATATATATATATATATCGTTACATTTGCTACCAGACTATAAACATATTATATCTGTATGGACATATCCTGTCTGCATATGCATGTGAATCTCTTTGTGTGTGTGTATGGATGGGCAAGAGTGGGACTTTAGGAAGGAGTTTTCAAATTATATGTGGTGCTTAAACCCTGTGATTTTGTTTTCTGACCCTAGCAATGCCCCTGGTTTACACACACATAAATGTATGCCATGTATCGCTTCTACACAGGATACTGCAGGTTGCTAGTGAAGTCTGTGAAGAATCCCTATAGTGTGTTCAGAGCCCTCCGTTGTCTTTTGGTTAAAAGAATACAGGCATGATGTTTTAAATACAAATTCTTTAAATAATTGATAGAGGCAAATATAAATCAGTCTCTCAACACTTCCCAACTTTGGTTAGTCTGATAGCGGGAGAGGTGACCATGTCCCCATTTACCGTGCTAAGCAACCTTTACACCTCTAAAGGAGCTGTATCATTTCAGTACGTATGCATGACATTTTATAGATTGTCTATCATGGCAGACATCAGAGCTTCCCATACTCTCACCCCCCTGACACTGGGAATGAATCTCCAAAGTGACTATAGCCTTACCCCAAACACTAGCTGAGGTATAGAGAAGGAAGTAAAACAATTCTTACTGAAACAAAGCACAAACACGCGCGCACACTCCTGGATTTGAAAAATTACTAGATTTATTGTGCAGAAAAATTAAAGTTCAGTGGATCGAAGTCTCGACCAAAACAAGGTCTTTTTCAAGATCAGAAGTAATTTTTCAAATCCAGGAATGCACCTTATTATTTTCTGTATATACAAATCGCTGGTTTGCACCCTGGTACGTATTTTTGTATATATTGTATATAGGTAGTGTGCCAAGCCCATCTTTTGTTATATATTAGCGTTACCAAGAAAAACAATGCAAGCCCACTCTGGCGCCGCAGTGTCTGGGACATCACTGCAACAGGGACAGGATAATTTAAGACCTAGACATCCTGGCACTTTACAATATTATCCACAAAATACAATGTTCCCCACAAGTACCCTCTATTTATAGCTACATCCCTAGACAGGGCTAATCCACATGAACAAACTGTCCAAAAAGTGTTTGGTTTGGAGGTACACAGCCAAAGTAATCCATGAGTAAAGTTCATTGGGATGCGGCAAACTTCCTATACAGCTCAGAGTTACAGGTTATCAGTGCTGATAGGGAACGAGGGATCCCTCCGGGTCTATGGAAGGGAGCTCCCCCTACTTTCTTGTGATAATCAAGTAGTACTGTACTAACTCCATTATCTCCAGACACAAAAACACACATTTTAGCAATACCCCAAAAGTACCCCTAAAACTCAAGGAAACACCATTATAGTCATATCTCCTGATAGCCCTGATCGGGGGGACCAACAAATCTAAAAATCACCCAGGTTCAGGATTTCTATGGAAGTCTTGTTTTGATCGGAATCCGAAATAGTCAAAATAACAAATGTAGCGGTTCATGGGTTGGTTCTGTTTATATCTTTATCCCTCGTTTGGGAGCTTGCTCCCACCGAACGCCACTCTTCTCCATACAAATCCAGCTGAACATATGTAGAGTTGGACATCTCTGTGGTGTTCACACCGTTGATTGTCCGATTTATAGTTCTATGCACTTGACGACAAAACACAGCTAAAGATGGTTGCCGCCACGTGTTCGCACATACGAACGACGGCCACCCAGCTAACCACTTAGATTGTTGCAGTTAGCGAGGTCAATGGGGTTAATAAACAGCACTGTTCTGGGTAGTCGGTTCTTTCGGTATACGAACAACATTAGTCTGATCCATTCAGCAAGCCCCAAATACCGAACCATACAGTACAAAAGGCACGAACAAAGCCTTTTCATAGTTTTGAACCAAAGTCTAACACCTGGGTCATAGTCCTGAGGCAAAAGGCTGGCAAGCAAGCCCTCCAAGAACCAGTGGTGATGTTACTTTCGCCACAGGCAGGACAAGCCGCGGAAAACTGGCTTGGCGTGGGAAAGAAAGTGAGTACAAACACTTCTCTCGTGATCGGAGGCGTGCAGGTACCTAAACAGACACAAAAAGACACAGTCTCTGACACACACACTCTGACACACACACACACACACACTGACAGGGAGAGAGAGACACATACTGACAGGGAGTGACACACACACACACACACACACTGACAGGGAGAGACAGAGACACACACATTTTCCATTTTAATTTGAATCCACTCAGCCTCCCTACCTTTGGGAGAGCTGAATGAACTTTCCCTTGGGTTCAGTGGAGCTGCTCGCTCATCCTGTGTGTGAGGGAGCCGTGATCTTCATGCGGCTCCTATCTGCTCCCTGTAGTGATGCTGGGAGCCGTAATGACGGCACTCCAAAATATTCCAAAGAATGGCCAATTTTATTGGACCCAAGAACCAAAATGCAACGTTTCGACCCCTTAGGGCCTTTGTCAAGCCTTTAAGGGTCGAAACGTTGCATTTTGGTTCTTGGGTCCAATAAAATTGCATATTCTTTGGAACATTTTGGAGTGCCTGGATTACTTTTCTACTAATATATGCTATATTTGGTCTCTTCGGTACTGGGACTGATCCAAGAGCACCCTTGGATTCCAGGGCGAAGGGCTGAGTGCAGTTCCACAACTTGTCTATGGGAGCCGTAATGATGTCATATTTCAGCTCCCGGCATCACTAAACAGCACTAGGGAGCAGAGGGGAGCTGCTTAAAGATCACTGCTCCTTCGCGAGCTGCCCCAGCCGACCACAGTGATGCTCCCCAGGGCGGCCTGCATGCTCTCTAAGCCGGCCGTCCATGCTCCTCAGGACGATCAGCCGGCTTCATTGTTCCCCCATCCTGCCTTTAGCTGAAGGGCTTTAAATCCCAGGCACTAGGACAAAATTTCTAGTCGCAATTGCGACCTGACGCCTGGGATTTGTCGAGCCCTGAATTAATATTTTAATTCCTATACTTCAAGAAATCCCTTCGTATCCATCATTCCTGTTCCTCAAACTTGAATCATTCATGCTGCAAACGTACTCATTCATTTTCGCTTTCTTTGCCCCGGTTCCAAAGCTCTATGGATTAGCTTTTTCACGATATTCTACATTTGTCCTTCTTGTTTGGTCTTTTCTCTCTTTCCTTATCATGTTAACTGCTTTTATATACCAGTGTTTATTTTCTCTCTTGTCATCTGTTTCTTACCCTGGTTCCAATTATCGTTTTGTCAGGTGGTGGTGATGATGATGACTCCTGGTCTCCTCCATCTGAATCAGACTTGAAAATTCTGAGAGCAAGGCGGGAGCGTCAGGACCGCATCAGCCGTTTAATGGGAGATTACCTACTTAAGGGATATAAGATGCTTGGGGACAGCTGTGATACTTGTGGGGTGAGTGAATATATGGTGTGGAAAGACAAAAAATATTGCTGTTGTAAGTATTTTGACCTTTTGTCTCAAAATTCCTCATATTCTGTCCACAGACTATATTATTGCAAGACAGACAGAAAAAATTGTTGTGTGTTTCTTGCCAAGAACTTGACTCTGACACAGAAAAAGACAATCCAGGTGAGAACAGTTGCCTTTTTAAACAGTTTGTTTATTTTTAGTTTTATTTCCCACATGAGATTTGATGGATTGGTTCAGTTTATCCTTACACATAATTTCATTATTCTAGCATTTTCCAAGTCCTTGAAACGACACATCATCACGGGTTTTGCTACGTGAGCAAAAGTGGTTACTAAATTGGGTCAGGCACTATTTATCTTATAGAGACAAAAAGGAAAATCACTTTTGGACTGTAATATAATTAAAACTACAGTTTATTAGTATTAAGATTGATGCCTCAATTATTAATTTAAATAAAACTCTGAGCTAATCAAATAATCTCCCACAGTCCTGGAGAATATAATAGGACAATGTAAGGTATATGTGTGATCCACACATTTTTGTGTGTGTTTTTTACACATCATGATCTTTTATTTCACTCAAAAGAGAAATTATATTTTTCAGTCTATTATTCCTTGAATATGAGAACAACCATGATAACAAATTTTACATAGTTATATACTAAAGTATATTTGTTAACTCATACGCTTTTTATTTTATCACTCTGAACGCTGTTACTCTATTATGTGTTTGGATCTTGCCATGACTGAGAGCTGCCCACAGCCAAACTATTTTTAGAGTTAACAGAGTTGTCACCTCCTTGTCATATAAGTGCTGGTTTCACAATAAAGCAGCACTTTTGTAAACTGACATGGTTGCACCCTCCAAGCTGTCAATCATACAGGCAGCAGGTTACTTTTCCTGATCGCTTTGTGCTGGGGCTTCTCATAGAGAAGCACTGGATGCAATACTTTTCATATAGTTACACAGCTGCAAAGAGACTTGTGTCCATCAAGTTCAGCCTTCCTCACATATGTTTTTGCTGTTGATCCAAAAGAAGGCAAAAAACTCAGTCTGAAGCGCTTCCAATTTTGCTACAAACTAGGAAAAAATTCCTTCTTGACACCAAAAGTGGCAGTCAGATATCTCCTTGTATCAAGTAGCTATTACCCCACTAATGAGGAATTATATAATTGTATGTTATGTTTTTGCAAGTATTTATCCAATTGCTGTTGAAGCATCTGTATGGTCTGATAAAACCACCAAGAATTTCACATCCTTATCGTTTTTACTGTAAAAAAAAAAAACACACCTTTTCTTTGCCTTAGATTAAATCTCCTTTCTTCCAGCCTAAATGCGTGACCTTGTGTCCTATGTATAGCCCTGTTTATGAATAGATTTCCTGTTAATGGTTTGTACTGGCCCCGAATATCTTTGTGTAATGTTATCATATACCCTCTGATGCGCCGTTTTTCCAAACTAAATAAATTTACATTTTTTAACCTTTCTTCATACCTAAAATGCTCCATTCCTTTTTGTCAATTTTGTAGCTCATCTTCTGATATCCTTCTTTAGAACAGGTACCCAAAATTGCACAGCATATTCAAAGTATGATCTTACCAGCTATTTATAATTATATAAATTTATAATAATTATATTTTCATCCCTAGAATTAATGCCGCTGTTTGTACATGACAAAACCTTACTGGCCTTAGCAACTGCAGATTGACATTGCATATTGCTGCCTAATTTGTTGTCTATAACATTCCCCAAATCCTTCTCGTGTGTGGTTATCCCTAATTCACTACCATTTAAGCTGTAAGTTGCTTGTGCATTCTTGACCCCGACGTGCATAACTTTGCATTTCTCTACATTAAATTTCATCTGCCATTTTAGTGCCCAGTCCCCTAATCAAATTGCAATTTGCTTTTTTTAAATTAAACGTTTTCGTGTACCCCACGTGCGTTTCCTTTTTTGAGTTTATTTAAAAAAAATAAAAAAAAAACACATTGTGATTACTATTTCCCAAATGTTCCCCTACTTGGATGTTGGTAAAAAGATCAACATTGTTTGTTATAACGAGATCTAGACAAGCATCCTTTCTAGTTGGCGTTTGTACCAGTTGTGACATGTAAGTGTCATTTAACACATTCGAAAACCTGATGCCCCTTGCTGAAGTACTATTCCCTTTATCCCAATTTATGTTCGGGTAATTTTAAAATCTCCAATAATTAACGTGTTACCCAGATTTGAGGCTTTCCCAGTTTGCTCTAACATCTGTTTTTCCTCATTAATATCTACATTAGGTGGTTTAGAACATATGCCAACCAATAATTGTTTGCCCCAAGTAGATATCTACCCATAAAGCGTCCGCATTTTCCTTGTCACACTCCAAATGCCTAAGATTTGATGTTAACTCGTGATTGACATACAAACATACCCCACCACCTTCCTTGTTTTTCCTATCCTTCCTAAACGTGTACCCATTTAAGTTAACTGCCCAGCCATGTGTCTCATCCCACCATGTTTCTTTTATGCCTATTGTATCATATTGTTTAGTGTATGCAATTGCCTTTAGTTTCCCCATTTTGTTATTTAATTTTCTTGCATTTGTAAGCATACATTTAATATAATCATGAGTCATTTGTACTTTTTGTGAATTTGTATCAATATTGCATACCTCCTCTGTTCTGAGTTTGCCCCTCCCCCATATCCACCCCCCTTTTTACTAATTTAAAACCCATCTTCTTTCTGTCCTACCACCATTTTTAGATTGCTATGACCCTCCCTCTTACTACAAGTTTAAAATCTCCTCTAGCCATCCTATCCTCCAGCACAGCGGACGCTCTTCCGTTTAGGTGCAATGCATCATGACTATACAGGTTGCACTCAAGCGCAAAATCAGCCCAATGTTCTAAAAACCCCAAACCATCTTTCCTAATGAGTAACTACTACTGTAGTCCATTTTATTCCCCCAACTATTAGTGTTTCGGTTGGGCCCAGAGCCTTTACTCATTATGGCAAGGTATACGCCGTTTTACCCTAAGCATTACACTTTCCATGCTATACTGTTTCACGTGTAATATATGCCTGATTTACTTTCTTTTACAAACAGAAAAAAAGTGCAGTACTTCTGGTATCTACTACTGATTTTTTTTTTTTCTGTCACTCATATTCTTAATGTAATAGTTAAACCAGTTGGTATAAATATAGCTGCACTGACAAAAATTAAAGAATGTAAAAAACAAAACAAAAAACATTGACGCTTGTATTACGGGCAAATAATCCAATTTTAAGCTCCTGAAATCATTCATAAATAACAGACCCATCTGTCTCATGGTTTGTTATGATTTATTTAGAATCTGTTTATCTATCTATGCATATGTTGGATTTATACAGTCTGCACATTTTTATAACTTTTCATATCCTTTTGAATGACTGGTTTAGAAATACTGCCTAACACTATGTTTTACTGTTGTTAATTATACTATAATTGCAGTCTCCTTTAAATAATTTACTTGTTCATTCATATACCTAACTCACATTTATCATTTATCTTTCAGTTCTCAACCCCCAGGCAGCTTTGTCTCAGGTGAGAGAACATCAGCTGTCTCTTCATCCCTGCCAAGTCAACACTCCTGCTGTGGATTCCCAGGCAGCTTCCATTACAAGGCCAACTCTCAACAATATTTCCTCCATCTCTGATTCCAACCCAGTAGCCTCTGATACCATTCAGTTTTCTGAGTCTGCTCTCCTGGAAAAGATGAGATGGGCATCTCTTCAGTTACAAGAGACTCCCTCTGTGGAATACAGTGCTCAGCTGAGTGCCCTCATTGGCACATGTGCACAAAGCCTGCGCTCTCTCAGAGACCTACACCATTGAACAGTGGCAACATATTTATGCTCTACCATTAGATTTATTTGATTGGAGTGTCATATGAGTGTTATAATGTTGTTACTTAAGTAGACAGAAGTATAAAACATATTCTACCTGAGCCGTATCAATATCTTAGTTTAGTTGGTGTCTTCATGATTGATTCTTTGTTTAACACTTTGTAATTATCATCATTCATTAATCCCTACATGGAAAGGGAGTGGTTAGAGGGATTGAATATAAAGGTGAATTTTAAATAACAACTGTACGGCTTATAAAAAAAAATATATAATGTCAATTGTAGCAAATTATAAAGTTTAAAATGTTATCTGTAGATGCTGAATCAACTTGTATGAATGTGCTAAACATATAAATCAAGCTAGTTAATTGTCAAGTTCCTCTTCTAGTTAACCCTAAATGCAGATTAACAAATAGAAAACTCTTACTTGGCTTAAAAAATATTGATCATAAATAAGAAATAGAAATATTGGTATCACATTATTATAAAATAATATGGTTGGTTTCTCTGTCACATAGGCTAAAATGAAATTCATTCTTCTTCAGGCAGAGAATTACACATCCTGATTGTTCTTATAGTAAAAAAAAAAAACACTTTCCTTCGCCTTAGACAAAATCTTCTTTCTTCCAGTCTAAACGCATGGACTCGTGTCCTATGTAAAGTCCGGTTTGTGAATAGATTTCCACACAATGGTTTGTATTCGCCCCGAATATATTTGTATAATGTTATCATATCCCCTCTCAGGCGACGTTTTTCTAAGCTAAATAGGTTTAAATTTGTTAACCTTTCTTCATAGCTGATCTGTTCCATTCCTTTTATTAATTTTGAAGCCCGCCTCTGCACTTGTTCTAGTGCCATAATATCCTTCTTTAGAACAGGTGCCCAAAATTGCACAGCATATTCAATATGGGGTCTTACCAGTGATTTATAAAGAGGCAAAATGATATTCTCGTCCCGAGAATGAATGCCCTTTTTCATGCATGACAATACCTTACTGGCCTTGGCCACTGCTGATTGACATTGCACATTGTTGCATAGTTTGTTGTCTATAACAATTCCCAAGTCCTTTTCGTGTGTTGTTATCCCTAATTCGCTTCCATTAAGGGTATATGTTGCTTGTGTATTCTTTACGCCGAAGTGCATAACTTTGCATTTTTCAACATTAAATTTCATCTGCCATTTGAGTGCCCAGTCCCCCAGTCTATCTAAATCCCTCTGTAGCAAAGTAATATCTTGCTCACATTGTATTATTTTACAAAGTTTTGTGTCATCTGCAAACACTGAAACATGACTTTTAATGCTGTCTTCAAGATCATTTATAAACATGTTATATAGAAGGGGTCCCACAACAGACCCCTGAGGGACACCACTTGCCACCTCTGTCCAGCTTGAAAATTTACCATTAATGACAGCTCTTTGTACTCTGTTTTTAAGCCAATGTTCTACCCAAGAACAAGCATTTTCATCTAAACAGATTTCCTGGAGTTTGGACACTAATCTGTTGTGTGGAACTGTATCAATTGCCTTGGCAAAATCCAAATAGATCACATCCACGGCAACACCCTGATCTATACTTCTACTTACTTCTTCGTAGAACACAATCAAGTTAGTTTGACATGACCTGTGCTTCATAAAACCATGCTGATTTTTGCTGATAACCATTTAATTCATTTTATTCTCTAGGAATTCTTGCATATTATCCCTTAATAACCTTTCAAATATTTTACCAGCCACAGACATTCTAAAACATCTGGCACACTTTGAAAAACTCTGATGGTTGAAATGTGTTTTATTACAATGCATTTACATTGATATACCTAATTCGTATTAGTCCAAGTTGTGCGTGCTCCCCTTGAGGAACAGGGCAGATGGATTTATATAGAGTCATTGGAAAAAGAAAGTACACCCTCTTTGAATACTATGGTTTTACAAATGACGACATAATTTATTTTCTCATTAGCAGGTGTTAAAATTGGGTAAATACAATTTCAGATGAACAACAACACATGACCTATTAAACCGTGTCATGGTTTATTTAACAAAAATAAAGCCAATATAGCGAAGCAGTGTGTGAAAAACTAAGTACAACTTATGATTCAATAGCCTGTAGAACCAACTTTAGCAGCAATAACTTGAAGTAATTGTTTTTTGTATGACTTTATCAGTCTCTCACATCATCGAGAAATTATAACCCACTCTTCAGTTCATTAAGGTTTGTTTGCATTTGTTTAAGGACAGTTCTCTTATGGTCCTGCCACAGCATTACAATCAGGTTGAGGTCTTGACTTTGACGGGGCCATTGCAATATCTTCATTTATTTTATTTTTTCTGCAGCCATTCTGTTATAGACTTGCTGGTGCGCTTGGGATCATTGTCATGTTGCACTTAAACTTGCTAACTGAGGCCTGTAGAGTCTGAGATGTAACTCCTGGTGTTTTTGCAATTTGTCTGACCTTGGGGGAATTTGCTGGGACATCCACTCCTGAGAAGATTGCAAATTGTCTTGAATGCTTTCCACTTTTTAATAATTTTTCTCACTAAGAATTGACATTTCATTTTTGGAAATTGCCTTATATCCCTTTCCAGTTTGATGGGTAGCAACAATTGCTTCACTAAGATCATTGCTGATGTCTTTCCTATTTGGCATTGTGTAAACACTCACCCAAATGATCCAGTTCAGCAAACTGCTAAACCATAAACAAATGCCAGCAAACCTCAAACTGGAGCACCTCATGTGTTGTTAATTTGAAGTATTTGTTATTTTAAGACCTGTTAACCCCTAAAGGACTGAGCCAAATGTACATGTGAACGAAACAAAATGTAAACAAAACCTGGCATTTGCGCTACATGTCTGTCCAACCGTAATTCATCTATTTCATAGTAAATGCACCCACCCTTATTATATATCATTTTATTCAGGGGAAACAGGTCTTTCATTTAATATCAAATATTTAGCTATGAAACATAATTTAATATGAAAAAAAATGGGAGAAAATAAGATTTATTTTTTTAGTTCTACATGACATTTTAACTGTCAATGTCATAATACTGTTTGCTTTAACTGCAATAAAATACACATATTTGTATTCAGTGATGTCTCACGTGTAAAACAGTACCCCCTATGTACAGGTTTCATGGCGTTTTGGGAAGTTACAGGGTCAAATATAGCACGTTACATTTGAAATTGAAATTCGCCAGATTGGTTACGCTGCCTTTGGGACTTTATAGTAGCCCACGAATGTAATTTACAACCATAATGGCATACCATTTGCAATAGTAGACAACCCAAGGTATTGCAAATGGGGTATGTCCAGTCTTTTTTAGTAGCCATTTGGTCACAAACACTGGCCAAAGTTAGCGTTAGTATTTGTTTGTGTGTGGAAAATGCAAAAAACGTCAATTTTGGCCAGTGTTTGTGACAAAGTGGCTACTAAAAAAGACTGGACATACCCCGTTTGCAATACCTTGGGTTGTCTACTATTGCAAATGGTATGCCATCATAGGGGTAATTTTCATTCTTGGGCTACCATAGGGTCTCAAAGGCAACGTAACCAATCTGGCGAATTTTAATATGGGAAAAAAATGAAACACAAGCCTTATATTTGACACTGTAACTTTTGAAAACACCATAAAACCTGTACATGAGGGCTACTGTTGTACTCGGGGGGCTTCGCTGAACACAAATATTTGTTTCAAAACAGTAAAATGTATTACAACAATATCGCCAGTAAAAGTGAAGTTTTTCACATTTTTCACACACAAGCAGCACTTACATGGACGATATTATTGCAACAGTACCCCCTATGTACAGGTTTTATGGTGTCTTGGAAAGTTATAGGGTTAAATATAGTGCTAGCAAATTAAATTCCCTTTACTTTCGGCATGGGTTGTCAGGCAGGTCCCGCTAATTGTAATTAATTAAGATACCTAATTATGTAAAAATATTACATAAATATATATATGTATAATTAATATATGTGTATATATATACGTATGTGAATATATGTGTGTGATATATATATATATAATTTTTTTAAATATTTTTATTTATATATAGGTATATATAGTGAAATTTATGTATGTGTGTATATATATATATTATTTCGTCCTACGTGTATTTTGATATATATATATTAATATCATAATACAGTTAGAACGAAATAACACACATCTATAATTTTTAATTATTTTTTAAATTTTATTTTTTAACGTATTTACATATTAATTTTTTTTATATTATATAAATATATATATAACAATAATTATATATATTTAATCAATATCAGTCAACGTGTAATTTGATATTAATATATATATATATATATATATATATATTATTTTTTTTTTGCCCTCTTATTTACAGGCCTACCACACACGTCGGTTTCGGCACACCTCTACTGACTTTTAATTATTATGATAAGTATACTCACTAGCTATTTCATACTATACTGAAATGGCCCCGAATACAAATTGGAAGGCAGGGCCTGAAGTTGTGGGAGGGGCTATATCCCTTTAAAAGGGACTCCCCCCCTCCTACCTCATTCACCTTCTGGTCCAGATGCTCTTTGGCCCACCCTCCTCTCCCTCTATTCAAATACTATTTAAGGTGGGCCCTCTTATTTACAGGCCTACCACACACGTCGGTTTCAGCACACCTTGCCGACTTTTAATTATTATGATAAATATACTCACTAGCTATTTCATACTATACTGAAATAGCCCCGAATGCAAATTTTATATATATATATATATATATATATATATATGACCTAAGTATATATTTATTTTTACACTTTTTAACTAATTTTATTTCCAGCCAGCAGGGGGACTACCTGTCATTACAGGCAGCCCCCCTGCTGGCAATGCAGCAGCCAGCTATCCCGGCCATGTGATTGTGAGGTCCTCGCAATACATTAAGATTTTGCTATATTTATGTAGGCTGGGGGGGGCTAGATGGTGGTTTTAACCCGATAAGGTCAGGAATGCATGTTTGTGTTCCTGACCCTATAGTGCTGACATCATCAGAAGTGATGGCCTGATCACAGTGCTTCCCCATAGGATTGGCTGACACTGACAAGGAGGCAGATCAGGGGCAGAGCCAGCATGATTTAAACACAGCCCTGGCCAATCAGCATCTCATAGAGATGAATTAAATCAATGCATCGATATGAGGAAAGTTCAGTGTCTGCATGCAGAGGGAGGAGACACTGAATGTTTGGATGCATTTTAGGGAGCCATGACCTAGGAAGAATCTCTAACAGCCATCTGAGGAGTGGCCAGTGAAGTTATCACTAGGCTGTAATGTAAACACTGCTTTTTCTCTGAAAAGACAGTGTTCACAGCAAAAAGCCTGAAGGTAATGATTCTACACACCAGAACAAATTCAAAAAGCTGTAGTTCTTGTGAGTATAGTGTCCCTTTAACAACGCCAGCGACATGGGATGGGGGGCACTCCAGGATCCTGGCACCAGAAAATCCCTTTAAATCCAGCCATTCTGAGGTATGGTGCATATGGTATTATTTCTGGTATTATATTGTTTGGTTTCTTAAGTTCTGCGTGTTGAGTATTAGACTTGCATGATGGCAAAAAAAGGGGCTCTAGAGTGTCAGGAACACAAACGTGTATTCTTGACACTATTGTTCTAAAACCACCATTTAGGTTGTCAGCCTTCCTTACCTCGGGTTAAAAAGGTGATTTACTCATCTTTTTCCTGCTGCTGCTTGGGGTTCTTAACCCCTTCCCGACCGAGGACGGTTCAGGACCGTCATCGGGATTTTCCCATTGCGGACCGATGACGGTCCTGAACCGTCCTAACGGTTTCCGTTACTTACCTGATCGCCGTCGTTCCCCCGGCGGCGATCAGTGTTGCTCCCGGTGTGGGGAGACTGCCTGCAGCCCAGACAGTCTCCCCACACTGATTTAGGACCCCTGGGGCCATGTGATCGCTTAACATAGCGATCACATGGTCACAATGGGTGTCCATAGTGCTGCCTGCAGGGGGACTGTCTGTGCTGACAGGCAGTCTCCCTGCTAGTGTAAAATCAGAAAAAAAAATAAAGTTAATGTTAATTAAAAAAATAATAATAATTATATATGTGTGTATATGATATATAGACATATATTATATCTATATAATATATGTCTATATATCATATATATATATTGTCATACTAAGTGTATTTTTATATTAATATGTACTTATATTAATATAAAAATACACTTATAATTAAATTACACACGTATATATATAATATATATAATAACTATATAGATTGTATATATATATTATTATAAAATATAAATAATAAGTAATTTAAATTAAATAAAAATTTTTAAAAATAATAATAAAAATTTTAAAAAAAATTATATAGCTATATGAAATTTTATTCTAACTGTATTTTAAAATTAATATATATATATTTATATCAAAATACACTTAGAATGAATTTGTATATATATCTATGTATATAAAAATAAATAAAAATAATAAGAAATATACATACGTCCATATACAAAATTACATAAATAATTATATAAATATACACGCAGACTTCAAATATATAAATATGCATATATATTTAAATTCTACGTGCGTATTTATGTAATATTTTTAAATAATTCAGTAATTTTATTGATTGCAATTTGAGGGACCTGCCTGCCAACCCAGGCCGAAATTCCAGAGAATTTAATTTGCTGGCACTGTATTTTACCCTGTAACGTTCTACGACACCCTAAAACCTGTACATGGGGGGTACTGTTTTACTCGGGAGACTTCGCTGAACACAAATATTAGTGATTCAAAACAGTAAAACATATCACAGTGATGATATTGTCAGTGAAAGTTACTTTTTTTGCATTTTTCACACACAAACAGCACCTTTACTGATGATATAATTGTTGTGATACGTTTTCCAGTTTTTAAACACTAATATATGTGTTCAGCGATGTCTCCCGAGTAAAACAGTACCCCCCATGTACAGGTTTTATAGCATTTGTGAAAGTTACAAGGTCAAATACATGGGTCAAATATTTTTACATTGAAAATGGCCAGGTTGGTTACTTTGCCTTTGAGAGCTTATGGTAGCCCAAGAATGAGAATTACCCCCATGATGGCATACCATTTGCAAAAGAAGACAACCCAAGGTATTGCAAATGGGGTATGTCCAGTCTTTTTTAGTAGCCACTTGGTCACAAACACTGGCCAAAATTTGCGTTCAATTTAGTTTTTTTACTTTTTTCACACACAAACAAATATGAATGCTTACATTGGCCAGTGTTTTCGACTAAGTGGCTACTAAAAAAGACTGGACATAACCCATATTGAATACCCTGGGTTGTCTACTTTAAAAAAAAAAAAAAAAATGTACATGTGGGGTGTTATTCAGAGATTTATGACAGATAATAGTGTTACAATGTCACTATTGATAAATTTTAAAAATGTATGTTTTGAAACCGCAATATCCTACTTGTACCTATAGCCCTATAACATGCAAAAAAAAGCAAAAAAGCACGTAAACACTAGGTATTTTTAAACTCAGGACAAAATTTTGAATCTATTTAGCAGTTTTTTTCATTCGCTTTTGTAGATGAGTAAAAGATTTTTCAAGTAAAAGTCAAAAAACATGTATTTTTTTCAATTTTTCATCAGATTTTTGTATTTTTTTTAAATTAAAATACATGAGATTGTATAAATAATGGTATGTAAAGAAAGCCCTTTTGTCCTGAAAAAAACAATATATAATTTGTATGGGAACAGTAAATGAGAGAGCGGAAAATTACAGCCAAACACAAACACCAGAAAAGTGTAAAAATATTCCTGGTCGCAAATGTACAACATCGCAAAAACAGTCCAGTCCTTAAGGGGTTAAAGGACCACTATAGGCACCCAGACCACTTTAGCTCAATGAAGTGGTCTGGGTGCCAGGTCCATCTAGGGTTAACCCTGCAGCTGTAAACAGCAGTGTCAGAGAAACTGCTATGTTTACATTAGGGTTAATTCAGCCTCACAGTGAGAAGACGCTGCTGTCCATAGGAAAGCATTGAGAAATGCTTTCCTACGTACTGAGTGAATGCGTGCGCGGCTCTTGCCGCACATGCGCATTCAGCAGATGCGTCGGAAGAGGGAGGAGAGTCCCCGGCGCTGGAAAAAGGTAAGTGTTTAACCACTCTTGAGCCCGGCGGGAGGGTGGCGGGGGGGACCTATTTACACTATACTGCCAGGAAAACAAGTTTGTTTTCCAGGCACAATAGTGGTCCTTTAAGGTCTGGCTCAGCCCGATCCACCTCCTTGGCTGACATCAGAATTAATGATATAGGCCAATCACAATGCTTTCCCATAGGGAAACATTGGATTGACTGAGAACAGCAATTCTGATGATCTTAGCATAGGGTGGGGGCGAAGCCAAATGCTGCCCTGGCAAATTCGCATCTTCTCGTAGAGATGCATTAAATCAATGCATCTATGCCCTCTTCAACCTATTGTTTCTGTACATTTTTGTAATTGTCTAATTTATTGTTAAATCTCCCCCTTTGATAATATTGTAAAGCGCTACGGAATATGCTGTGCTATATAAACACCAGTAATAATAATATGTTAAAAGTTCACACTGCAGCACTGACCCAGGTAGTGACTCTCGTGGCCACTAGTTTACATTAAAAAGCTTTCAGGGACTCCCTATGAACACCAGAACAACAATATTAAGCTGCAGTTGTTCTGGTGACTATAGTGTCTCATTAAGTCAGTTTATAAAACAATGTTGATTCCTGCTAGTGATATTTTAATGTTCAAGAATGAATTCTTGAATATTCTCCCTTAAAACCCGTTCAAATGATATCCTAACCACAGATGTTAATATCCCAGGGCTTAGCTGTTAGACCCTTTTAAATATAAGGAATACATCTGCTTTTCTCCAATTCTCTGGTACAATGCCTTAAAGAAAAGAATCCTGAAAGATTAAAAACCATGGTATGGATATTTCTCTGCTAAACTCTAAGCTTCTGGATGAATACCATCTGATCCTGGGACTTTGTTTATGTTAACTTTATTTAACCCCTTAAGGAGAGGGGGCATTTAATGCCACAAGTTGGCATAGCATGTCCAGCAGATCAATACCCTCCTGACCTGCCATACTTACCCTGACAGTCACCCTGCAGCCAATCCAGCCCTTATGGGCCATGTTATCTTGATAAAATTGCGATCATATAACAGAATCGGCAGTTTGCTGACCTAAAGAAAAGTTACTTGCGCACTGTCCCAAATCCCTATGCATATTTAAAAAACTGGAGGTTTTTAGTATCACTCCAATGGCCATTAGAATCTAAGCTCACCTGCCACTAATAATTCACCTTGCTTGCTTCAGGTAAAAAAATATTTGAGACAGAGAGGGGCATTTTTCTAAACCCCTAGATAATCATTAAACCTTAATAGGAAACAGATGGGGTGGGCAGCAGCATTGTAACATGGCTGTATGTGATACAAAAGTAAATGCAAATTAACAAAAATAAGTCCTGCACTCAGTCTCCCACTACTTCTAGGCTGCAGCAAAGATCATAGTACAGATCAGCCCAATACATTCAATAAAAATGTTATTCTATACTATGTCACATTTATCCTTCTTTGTCTCTCCCCCATTTAGAGTTTAAAGCCTCCTTCATTCTAGCCATCCTCTTCCCTAGCACAAAAAAACACAAACCCTTCATAGCTATAAAGATTGTAACCAAGTACAAAAGGAGCCCAGTGATCTAGACACCCGAAACCCTCATTCCTACATCAAGCCATGCATTGACTTGCCTAATATCCAACTGCCTTTCCACTGCACCCTGTGGCCCAGGTACTATCTGAAGATACCATCTTGGAGGTCCTCCTTTTAAGTTTGCTTCCTAATTCCCTGAATTTACTCTTAGGGGCCTCCATCTTCCTCTAAATGTGTAATTAATACCATGACAGCTGAATCATCCCCAGCCTGTCCCAATATTCCATTCACTCTGATCAGCAACATGCCAATTCCGAGGAGCCGGAAGACAGCAAACTGTCCAGTTGATCCAATCTACTGTTTTAACAATAGAATTCCCCACCACCACAATCTGCCTATCTTTTCCTCCATTTTCCTATGTATAGTCTATTTATGAATGGAATTCCAGGCAATGGTTTCTTTTGGCCCCTGATATGTTTGTATAATGTTTCCTCATACCCCTTTGAGGTAAAAGTTTTCTAAACTAAAAAGACTTAAATTTGTTAGCCTTTCTTCATAAATAAAATCTTCCATTCCCCTTTTATTTAGTGCCATAATATCCTTCATTAGAACCAGTCCCCAAAGTTGCACATCATATTCAAGGTATGGCATTACCATTGATTAATAAAGGCAGAATTATATTTTCATCCTGAGAATTGCCCCTTTTTATGCATGACAATACCTTACTGCTGATTGACATTGCGAATGTTGTCTAGTTTGTTGTTTATCACAATTCCCAAATCTTTATCGTCTGTTCCTATTCCTAATTCACTACCATTTAGGGTGTAAATTGCTTGTGCCTTCTTTACCTTGAAGTGTATAATTTTGCATTTACATACATTTAATTTAATCTACCATTTGAGTACCCAGTTCCCCAATCTATCTACAGAGTTTTGTGTAATCTGCAAACACTGACAAATGACTTTCAATGCCTATCTGAGCCATCACACAGATGAACATCAAACATCCCGAACAAAATGTAAATTTTATAAACCATACTTGTAGATCTGTAGATCAATGAAACATAGAAAACCGGCACACATCTATTTTCAGTAGACTTGTGCACAGCAAAAAAAAAAGATTTATTTTGATCGAATCAGGTTTTGTTCATGTGGCATATCGTTTTGGAATAATTTTGGGAATAAGTATTCAGAGGAATCAAAAGGACGCAAATATTGGCCAACTAGTTAGAAAATTTAAATATTACATACATATTTTGCACTGATAGGTATATTTTTGGTTCACAGATCAATTGACAAGAAATAATTAATAGAGGGAAAAAAGAGTGGCATTGAAAAATGTTTACATATTTAGTTTTTATGTATTTGTTAAATATATAATATACACATAGATATTGTTTACTGCTCCTACTTTTTCCCTTCATTGGTTACTTCTCACTTGATCTGTGAAAAAATCATTTAGTGGTTGTCCCCTCATCATGAATCATCTTTTTGTGGTGCCATGTGCAGAACGGTTTTATGCATTGTTCGTTCATATATATAGTGTTTCAGAGTTTGTGATTTTGTATGAACTGACGATCATTTAGAAATCAGATGAATCTCAGTTTATTTGAAACTGAATGTATAAGTTTAATACCCAGTATTAGTCAGGTAAGTTTGGTTTAGTCAGATTTTACTTAATCGCAAACATCTTACAAACCACCTATACTTAAATTCAGTTATTATTGCAATGTGTAATTTTTTACGCTCCGGTAATGTGATGCACATGCTCGATTGGGGCCACACGGTATGCTGTAAGGCAGCTTCTATAGCCTAGACTTGTCTCCCATCTACCCTCTCCTGTCTTCTCCTGGCACGGCTCGATTTAGTTATTAAAGCTATTTTTTTTTTAACCTTGCTTGAGTTTCAGTTGTCCTTAGTTCACTGCTCACAGATTGCTACCTCCGCCTTCACCTTCCACAGCCTGCTTACCTGCGTACAATAGGAAAACTGAAGCAGTTGCGGGTATAGATGGATTGGCTTGTGCTGTGACCCAGTGAATCTCCAGGACGCCAGATATGTGGGGGAGCTTTATGAAACTATATTGTATTGAAACTATATTATAAATTACAAAAATCTGCATCAGCTTACTACAATTTATGATAATTTACAAAAATCTCAAAATTTTCATACCTTGACCTTGCTACATCTTGCTAAAAGACTGATACAAAAAACTGATAACAACCTGCAATATATACCTCTCTATAACTTGCTACATACTGCTATATTCTACTGCAATCTGTAAATTTACAAACTAACTGTGAATCTCTAAGCACTTTTAAAATGCTAATGCTGGAAAAAGCTGCTAAAACCGCTAATTAAAGGCTGAACTTGCATGGCTTGCTAACTGATACGAACGTAAATGATACTCAGGTGAATATTGTGTTGATATTGTGTCGATCTGTTGACTATAAATGATTTAGATAAAAAAAGACCTCAAATTAACTAAAGTTTTACTTAGATTAATAAAGCTTTATTTAATATTCTGCTGAATATTGCGAGAATTGTGAAGTATCTGAAGCTTGCGAGCTGGGCAGGCACTAATAACCCACGAAAGGGATACAGGCCAGGCCAGGAAAATTATTGAAATCTTTGTTGGATGATGAGGAGGGCGTTAAACCTCAGAAAGTGGTAAACAAAAAGAGGGAGAGAGAAGGGCGAGGAAGGCAAAGGAGGAGGGTGAAGGAGAGAAGAAAAGAGGAGAGAGAAAAATAAGGATAAAGGAAAAGTGGAGAGGAGATAATGGCAGGTGGAAAAGGGAGGAAGGCTCAAGGCAAACTCATAACTTTTTGGTCCAGAAAAGCCAAGAACATGAACCAAAGAATAGATCTAGCTTACCCCTATCCCCCTTGCAACATGAAGGGGGATAGGGGTAAGTCAGAATTACTTGAGTCAGAAGCTTTTACAAGCAGCATGAGGCTATTAATGCAGGAGTTGAGAAAAGATCTTCATGCTGACTTAGCACAATTTACCAGTGAGATCTATAAATGATCTAGGGGGTCGAAGCGACAGAATAGAAAATAAGATAGATAAATTTGTCGACTCCGATAACACCTTAGTCAACAATCATACTAAAATAGCTGAAGAAGTAGCGGCTTTGCAAATTAACTCCTTAAGGACCGTGGACGTACTAGGTATGTCCGACAAAAATGGTCCTTAAGGACTGCAGGCATACCTAGTACGTTCGCGGTATTCCTTAGTACTTACCCAATCACTGCCGATCACCTGCCGGCGATCTGTGTTGCTCCCGGTCTGGGGGGACTGCCTGACAGCCCAGACAGTCACCCATGTGCAAATTAGGCCCCCGCGGGCTATGTAATCACTCTGAAAGAGCAGTCACATGGCCGCAATAGGCGTCCATAGTGCTGCCTGCAGGGGGAATGCCTGAACTGACAGGCAGTCTCCCTGCATCTATGCTAAGTGTAGTTTTATATTAATATTAGTAATATAAAAAAGGAACTTGTAATTAAATTTCACACTTATATAATAACTATATATATTAAAATATAAATATAAATAAGTAAATAAAAAATAAATATATATATATATGTAATTTTATTCTAACTGTATGTTGATATTAATATATATTTATATCAAAATACACTTAAAATAAAATGATATATATATATATATATGTATATATAAATGAATAAAAATAATAGGAAATATATATATATATATATATATACATATTTGTGGTCAGGGAAATTGGGCGAGTAAGCGTTGAGCGTTGAGCGTTGAGCATGATATTTACTGAATTTGGTTGTAGTGTGCCGAAACCGATGTACTGGCAGGCCTGTAAATAAAGAGGGCCCGCCAAGGTAAAATTTGTGAATATGTGGAGTGGTGGGTGGGGTGACCAATCAACGTCGGCCCGGTATGGAGGTAAGTTTATGTTTATATAGGCCGGCTCATCCCCTCCCAGAACTCCAGGCTCCGCCTTCCCATTTGTGGTTAGGGAAATTGGCCGAGTAAGCATTGATCAAGATATTTACTAAATTCGGTTGTGGACTACCGAAACCGATGTACGGGCAGGCGTGTAAATAAAGAGGGCAAAAAGGTATAAGCAAAACATCTTTAATACGTATTAATTGTTTACAAGACCCGTGTTGACATGTGGCTTCTTATTTGGCTAAGTCGTTGAATGCTTGTCTAAGTTCTTTTTCCGGTTGGGGTATATACCGGTTGTATATCGTCCTAGTCTTTTGATGATGTGCACTGGGACATTCTGACTAGATGCAGCCTTTGCAGTGCCTATGCGGAATGAATGACCAGTGAAAGCTGATGAGTCGCACCCTATTTTTGTAAAGAGAGTTTGTATGTAGACCGTAAATTTGGATGTTGTTAGAGGGTTACCGTGTAGGCTTACTAGGGGGGCGGTTTTGTCTTGATCTCTTATGTATGGATAAAGCTGGTCAAATAATTGCACTGGACACCACTTGTTGCCTGTGGGGTATATGGGTATGTCAACGGACAGCCCAGTTTGATTTGTTTTGGATTGCCAAAGTGTCAGGACATAGTGGCCCCCTATTTTGTTCAGGTCCGCCATTTTTAGCATTTTGTTGGTATCATTGGTCTTTTCTACGTTTTGGTCGCAAAAACCCGTAGAAGGCTAGATAAACAGACATTTTTAAGGTGGTGTTTGTTTCGATTTCGAATGGAAACGTATCCAATGTGTCGGATAAGACTCGGAATTTGTTAGCGTCAATGGGTTGTCGTTTAGTGGGTTTGTGATCTTCTAATCATAGGATACCTTTCAGAATGGTTTTTATGGGGTTTGAAGACATGAAGGTCCTGTAATTAGGGTATGTATTTATGATATGGTATTGTATACCTGTGAGATATAGCTTCATCGTATTGTGTGCAAGTTTTAGGTGCAAGTGGCAAAAAGATGTAAAAGCCACCATAGTATCTAATGACAACGGGTTAGTGACTTTGTATTCTGTAATGAACCTGTTGAATATGGTTAAGGCTCGATTGTACAAGCGTCTGATGTTTGCTGAGAGCGCTGATTGTGCCTGCATTCTCCCGTGTGCCATGAGTATAGTTAGTCCAGGATGAGTTCCTGGAATAGCGGTGGTCTGTACGGAGTTTTCTCAGCTGTGTAATGTACTTGATGGAACACCTGTAAGTTAGAACGAGAGAGGGAATCAGCTGCTGTGTTGTGGTGGCCTGGTATATGCTCGCACATGAAGTGGAAGTGCTTTGTGGCTGCCAACCATACTAGTCTTCTGACTAACCTCATGATGGTTAGGGTTGAGGACCTGCACTTGTTAATTATGTTGCATGTTGCTGCATTATCTGTGTAGCACTTTACTCCTTGCCCCTTCCCAAGGTGTCCCAATACTTGGGCTGCTGCTACTATTGGGTAAACCTCGAAAAGGTGGTGTTAAATGATGGTAAGGTTGCTGTGTCTATTGGCCAAGCGTCTCTGAACCATTTGTTCCCAAAAATTGCTGCATAACCTAAGTGGGTTGCTGCGTCTGTCCATATTACTGGGGAATTTTCTGTCAAAGGTGGTAGGAACATGTTGATGCCATTCCATTGTGTCAAAAATTGACTCCACATGGAAAAATCTGCCCTGGCTTGTTCATCCAGTGTGACTACGCTTTGGTCGTTTGACAGTTTAGGTAAGAGACTGAGTAGTCTGGATATAAATGCTCGTCCTTGTGGGATAATTCTTATGGCCAAGGAGGTATTGTAGTTCTTTCTGATTCGTAGTACCTCTGCTGAGGAACAACTCTACCTCTGTCCTGATTCTCTGAACTTTGTCTGTGGGGAGACTTGCCTGCATGGTGACTGAGCATATGCCCAGAAATTACAATCTAGTGATGGGTCCTACAGTTTTGTCTGTGGCTACCGGTACTCCTAAGGTTGAAAAGAGTGCTACGGGTTTTGTTATGCTTAGTGGTGTGGATTCAGGGTTTTCTATGGTCAGAAAGTCATCTAGGTAGTGAATTACGACTGGACAGCCACATACATTCAACAATAGCCAGCATAGCGTTTCCGCAAATAAGTCAATATAATAACTTTGGGCTACTCTTTGCCTCAAAAGTTAGTCGGTTAGCAAAATAGTAAAGGCCTTTCCATTTTATTCCATGCAGATGCCACAGTGACGGTTTATTGGGAGTAGTTTGAAGGCGTTGGAAATGTCTGTTTTCCCCAACCAAGCTGCCTCCCACGCCTCCAAAACTTCCTGTGTGGCATTGTCTACTGTGGCATATTGCAGGGAAAATTCCTCTGACAGTATGAGTGAGTTAAGGCTTGGAGTGACAACAGAATGAGGAGCCGAAAGGTCTATGATTAATCGTTTTTTATTATTGTATTTGCCGGTTGCGATACCTATCGGGTTGGTCATGTTTGGAATGGCCAGATCATGAAGCCTTTCCCCACTTCTGTGCTTAGGAATGTGTCTACTGTAGTAGGGTCTTTTGTTGCTGACAGTAAGTTATTACATTTGATGGTGCCTATCGGTAGCCCTGTGTGGAACCCTTCAGTGAAACCCGTCATAAGGTATTTGACGAGATCCTGAGATGGGTGAGTGTTGAGGTAAAAAGCCAGTTTGTTGACCTGTACCTCTGTCAGTCATTTTTTTTGGAAAGAGACGGTTAGGGCACATAGTCTTGGCGTGGGCTCTAAAACAGATGGAGTAGACATGCAACAACCTGCAGGCACTGAAGCTGCAACCCCCTGCGTTGAAGTTGTTGCATATCTGAGCCTTACCTAAAAAGACTATCGGTCTTCCTAATTTGCCTTTCAATCCTCTTTGCTCAAACGTGCTTGTGCTAGGGGTGTTGTAGCTAGTGGTGGGTAAACTAGGCTCGATGGAGCACAAATTGGTAGAGTGAGAGTTGGAAGAGCAAATTGCACAAGCCGGTGGCACCCGCCCAGCGAAGTGGCAACAGCGGCTCCAGTCTATCCTGATATTAAACTGTGCGAATGTTGCTGCCGCCTTGGCTGAGAATGACTTGTGATAGTCATAAAACGTGGTGCCACCGTACTTGTTCCCCAGGTCTACCAATTTGTGCATGTATAGGTCTAGTTCCTCTCTGTGCTGAGGAAAGTTGAAGCAAATTACGTCTCTGTACAATCCGAACGCTAACACAAAGTCTGGTATGGACAGATTTTTATTTAGTCTAGGGTCTTTAGCTTTAAGCACGACTGACAGATCATCGTAATTGTATGTCTTATTCTCAACTATGTCTTGGGATGCTATCAGTAGAGACATGAGATTTACATCCTTCCCCTCCAAAATGTCCTTTTTAATGTTGGGAGGGACCATGTGTGCGGGTGTAATAATATGTGTTGCTGAATAATGTGTGGTTGGCATGATGGTGACATTACCTGTGTAACAGTTTATTCGGTGGTTAAAGAGATCCGCGGGGGTTTAGTAGCTGGTGTTGTTGTAGCTGGTGTTGTTGATTCCAGCTTTTCCATCCTTTGGTTTAAATTGTTTATGGATGCCAACATAGCCGACATTGTGGTCTGTATCCCGGTTAAGGTATCGTTAATGTTGGCTTGCATGCTTGTCCCTGGTTGTGGATTATCTGTATTGGCCATCAGGAGTCTGTATAATCCCGCCTTCCTGGCGGGGGCTGGGTATGATATGCCTCTTTGCCTTAGTTCTGTGGCGATCTTAGGGATGGTCCATTACCTCATGGAACAGGGGTTTGACATGTCCTGGTTCTCGCCTGTAGTGGGGTCTGCGGTTGGTATGGGTGGTCTAGATGTTGTACTGGGCAGTAAGAAGTCCTCTCCTTGGTCAGACAGGTGAGACATAATATAATGACATTGAAATGGCATTTGAAATTATACTGTTGTTTGCAGGTTATATTAACCTACAGGTTATGCTACAATTTATGATTTTACAAATAACTATTATTGTATTCACTGCAATTACAGTTGTGAGGATTTAATACATATATTTAATGTGCCTTGCCAGTGCAATCTGAACTACTGCACAAAGGGGTGTACCCCTACAATACTATTGGGATGAACCCCTTGCCCCCATAGACCACGCGGAAAGGAACCACATATGGGTACACCCCACTATAGGTACCATTAACCCTCTCCGCGGGATTGCCCACACCTGGTCATAACGGACTGTGATCCGGCATACCTTGGTACCTACCCAGTTTTACTAGGCGCATCGGGTTAACCCGTTGCCTCTGGAGATTTTCAGCACCTTCCCCTAAATCAGGGTGTCAACCCTAGACATACAGGCCGCTCATAATGACCGGCAGTGACGGGTGAACCCGCACACCCTTGTGACAGAATTTATCTTGATTCCAAGGCTCAAGCTTATAGGTGTCATATAATGATATCCTATATTAAAATTGGCTAACTTGGACTCAGGAAAGGAAATGCTTGATGCTTAACACGACACATAAAAAGACTACTATTTAGAAAAGCATATTGAATTAGGGAATTAGGATCCCTAACACCTAGGGGACTTAATCAAGAATATGATCTCAATCTGTTTATTTAGGTCTAAGTCTTTAATTTTATTCTTGTTTTTTAAGATTTTAATTAATTTTCACTATTATGTCTTACAGATTATTATCTGTGATGGCTGTGCTGGTTTTTCACTTTATTGAGCACATCTCTAAATATGGTCTCTCATGTTCACAATGAATTTTTAACGTGATTATAGTCTCTAAACATTGTTTATAGAGTCAGAATTAAAAACAAAAATTCTGGCCTACATATATCTCTCTCTTATCTCTATTATGTAGACTTTTGACAATTCGTGTCCATATGGCTTATTATTGATTTATAGTGAGTTTCATCGTTACACTATAACTAATTATTATTTAGATATACTGTGTAAAATTATTGAGCATTGTTAACATCTTTAAAATTAAATAGAAAGCCAGACACATAGTTTAAAACATATCTTAACATTTGTATTTATTGATGTTGATAGTGCAGAGGGGGACAATTTGTTCTATATAAGGCATAAATAAATCTATTTGTTATTAAATAGATGTATTACTTTTTGATATATCTAGTTAAGAGACTATAGGATACATTCTTTCTTGAGATCACACATACATGCTCCATTGGATCGTTTAGAATGGAATTGTTATATAGTTGTTTATACATGTTTCATCAATATAGTTTTTACACACATAGAGCGAATTTTACTATTAGTGTTATTCATGGGTCACACTTCTCATATACGCATTACATATTATTGTGTTGCATATTATGAGACAATATTTCACTCTAGACTTTACACTATATTAATATTGAAAATGTAATATTCTATACACTATTTAATGCAATATTCTATATAATATTATATACACTATTTAAGGCCATATTAATTCTTTTTCACTGTATTATTTTGTTTAATATATATTTTTATATTTGAAGTTATTATTTTTTTTTAATTCTTTATTTTCGAACATGCATGAGGTTACATTGCATCCTGCATTGCCACAACAGCAAATGCAAGGAATTGCGGTACATTCAATGATACATGTAAGATGACTTTGAGGGCTATTAGAGCTAATACTTGCATCATTTAGGAAAACAGCATGAAATTTTATATTTAACAATTAAGCTAACAACAAGTTTGTAGGTACAACATGAGTTAGTCGAGATAATGTTGTTGATTAAACTAGTGGCTCGTTTTTAAGTTAGATATCTTGCAGGCTATACAGGCTAGACAATATGAAGCTGGAGTAACTAAAACAACCAGTGTGAGGGAGTTGCTAAGCTTGGTCCTGTATCTGATTGTGTGGGCAGCAGTTTAAACAAGGCAGGGGTATACGCATCTTACAGGTGAGAAAAGGATCTATCGTTAGTTATGCACAATGATAAGATTAACAACGCTGAGCTTTGTTATAGTTGCTGTATGGTTGCTGTGTTGTGGCTAAGTCCTGCTTAACCCTTGCCAGTCCTGGGTGTGATGATGCCTTGAGGTGTAGCTGGTGTCCAGGGAGCCCGCGGCTCTGGCATGGAGGGGTGAGAAGGGTGCTCGGGTTGCTCTTTGGGTGGTGATGCCAGGTACTGTTGTTGCAGTCCAAGGTTTCCGGGCTTCCACCCTGGATTTAGCCCCTTTCTCTGGGTACACGGTGGCTGGCTATAAGGCCTCTGGGTGACTGCTGGTGGGGCAGAGTGGAGCTTTAGGGAAGGGGACGTCTTGGTCGTTTGGTTTTTCGGAGGTGGGAGGTTGGGCAACGGGAGTGTAGTGGTACCTGGCATTTCAATGTCCACAGTGTCCCCTAGTATGTCGGGCGGCGGGGTAGGCGCGCCATCTTGTTGGGCTCTGGCCTCATGCCGGGTCGTCGGGCCTTTGCATCAGCCGGCTTTTCTTGTGCTGTAGGTGAATTGCTGTGGGGAGGTCTGCACTCCAAGTGTCTCCAAAATTCTTGACATATGTGGTCAAAGTTGGCATTGAAGCGCTTCCTCCAGGCTTCTGGGTTCTCCTATGACCTCGAAGGTAGTGGCTCGGCGGCCATCTTGGATGTAGCATGTGGCCTACACTTAGGCTGAGTACTCCCCCGTTGCTGGTGTGAGAGTTTCTCCAGCTGGGACCGGGATGACCCCCACCGGTCCATAGGGGGGGATGCAGGGCGTTGGGATGGTTGCTGATTGGCACGGTCCCCACGGCGGGAGAGCGGCCATCTCTCCCAGCCATTAGGCCTCAGTGCGGGTTGCTTTATGCCTCGGCGGAAAAACTCGGAGTTGGTCTCCTCTGATTCCCACCCGTTTGTGCCGTGAGCCATCCTTGAATTAGGCAACTGGAACCCTGGTTACAGGTTATATTTGTCGCTTTTAGGCTCATTTTGGCCAGAGTTCTCCGCCTGTGAATCTGGTTAGCTCGTCTGTCAGGCCCCGCCCCCCCATTTGAAGTTATTTTAACTATCACGTAAGAAACACTAATAAGATAATAAACACTATGAAATATGTGTAAATATATATTAATTGTATAATGGATGATTTCATGGGATTATGTAGTTATTTTTCATTATATTTAATCAATTTGTTATTGTATTAAACTATATTGTATGTCATCAATGATCAAATTTAGAATTTGTGATTATTTACAGTGATCATTGTATTGTACATATGGTGCTGTTGTGACCCCACAGGATTTAAATTAGCCTTATTCTACTCAAATGCTTTGAGATAATTTAATATAAGATCAATATCTGAATAATATTTCTATTTTTATTTGTGTGACTGCGGTCGTGCTATATTACGCATGCGCATTATGTATATGCTCTGGTTTGCCCTTTCTTGTAAATGTTCTATATTGCACATGCACGATGTGGCTTTGCCTTATTGCGCATACTTCGTATTGCATTGGGGTGAATCGTAATATCCGATCATGTGACCTACGTTGTGTGTTATGTCTGATATGTTGGACACGGTCACATGATCGAACCCATGTAATTATATCCGGAAATGTAATTACTTAACCGGGCTTGATCATTATTTGAAACTGCTCTATATTATTAATAGATAATTCGAAACAAGTATTTTACAGTTAAATAATTAAATGGTATCATTAAAGAATTGAATTTTTATTGGCAATGCTATCCTGTGCTGTTTGACACCCCTATTATGTGAAATAGTGATTGGAGAGACAATTGTATGTTTTTATGATTAGTGATTGATTATGTTATTAATCGATTGTAATTGTATCACGTTTTTTCACTTGTTAATTGCCACATACACCTATATATTGGTTTTATTGTATGTGCTTGACAAAGGCCCTAAGGGGTTGAAACGTTGCTTTTTGGTTCCTTGTTCCAATAAAAATTGCCTCTATTTTTTGGAATTTGCTGGAGTGCCTGGATCATTTCTTCTATTTAAATTTTATACTTGGTCCATTTGGTACTGGTACTTGTCCACTGGAGCACCCTGAATTCCAGGACAAAGGATTGAGTGTGCTTCCACCATCTACATATGTTAACACGACACTTAAGACCATATATGTCTAGTTCCGGGAGCAGAGAGCCCCCACCTGAGATGTCTCTTCTCTAATCTTTTTATTCTTTCTTACCTTGGAACTTATTTGTTATGTGTACATGACGTTTATCCCTATGTCTTATCTGTACTCCCTTCCTATTACTGTTCTATGAGTATTTGCACATAAGCACTTACTTTTTAATGTATAAAAACCCAGCTGATGAATAAAAGGCAGAGGCTTATTTTGAATACCAACAGGTGTCTGGTGTCTAATTCTCGCTTCTCCAAGTGCACTTGTAATAATAATTTGGGCTTCCTCTGAATATAACAAAGATCAACATTTAGATCCACAACACCCTATACAATACCTACTTATCGTGTCTCAGTGGTTGGTGACATTGATTTTACACCGGGTGACCCCAAGTGTACTGACTAGGGAACTCTCTGTCAGGCCAGATAACAGACTGGCTACTAATTTCTGGTCCTCTCATGCGCAAGAGTCCCCATATATCCTATCCTGGCCACGTGCCTTATGGTATTTTATAGGGGTAAACCCCCTTTACTAATGGAGACTTCCAGTGTCTCCCCATATTAAAGTGGCACTGTCATGGCTGAATCCCGTTTTTTTTTAAACGCCCCCCCATATTACCTATTTTTTTATCTTTATTTTCTGCCCTGACCTATATTCAGGGCACCGCCATCTTTGTGTGTGTAGATGAAGTCCCTGTGGGACACGTCATCTGCCCACATTAGATAGCACTGTGAAATTCCCGCACATGCCCAGTTAAACACTTGGGCATGTGAACGGGAATTTCATCTATTCGTTCATTCATCAGAAAGACAAATTAATTAATAGAAATGTCAGACAAAAAAACAAACACTGAATATCAGTGTACGTGTGGGAGGTATCGGCGCGCAGCTCCCTTCGTTTAAAATGTAAAGATAGAAGCGTCAGGGAGCAGTGCTCCCCGCCACTTCCTAAGCCCCCCAGGTCCCCCCTCACTCTATGGGGGTCAATATGACCACCATAATAGCATAAGGGAGATTAAAATCTCCCGAATGCCCATACTCACTATACCACGAGTAGGGGCATGTCTACTAAACACTGTAAAAAACAAACAAAAAAAACCTATTACCCCCCGGCCCCCACCCCTGAGCGGTGGGTGGGGGCCCTAAATACTAATAAGAGGGGGGACCTATTGTCCTCCCCCCTGGCCCCAACCCCTGAGTGGTGGGTGGGGGCCCTAAATAACAATAAGGGGGGAGACCTATTGTCCTCCCCCCCGGCCCCCACCTATGAGCGCTGGGTGGGGGCCCTAAATAACAGTAAGGGGGGGGACCTACTGTCTTCCCCCTGGCCCCCACCCCTGCGCGGCGGGTGGGGGCCCTAAATAACAATAAGGGACCTATTGTCCTCCCACCCTGGCCTCCACCCCTGAGCTGCAGATGGGGACCCTAAAGGATAATGGGGGGAACCTATTGTCCTCCCCCCCGGCCCGCACCAATGAGCGGCGGGTGGGGCCCTAAATAACAATATGGGGGGGACCTATTGTCCTCCCCCCAGCCCATACCCCTGCACAACGAGTGGGGCCCTAAATAACAATATGGGGGGACCTACTGTGCGGCGGGTGAGGGCACAAAATAACAATAAGGGGGGGACCTATTGTCCTTCCTCCTGGCCCCCACCCCTGAGCAGCCTAAATGAAAATCCCCCCCAAGGTGACTAGGGGTCCCCAAGCCCCTAGTCACCCCCCCCACCCAAATAAATAAAAACTAATCCCCTACCTACCCCCCTCACCCTAAAAATAGTGAGGGGGAATAAAATAACTAACTACCTGTAAAGAAAATAAAACTTACCATTTGATGTCTTCTTTTTTTCTAAAATCTTCATTTTTCAGCCCCAAAAAAGGCCAAATAAAAACCATAATACCAGTCGAACTTGTAAAAAATAAAATAAAAAACCTGAGCGCCCCCCAAAAAAACGCAGAAAAAGAAAAAACCTGACACTAAAAAATGAATCCATCTTCACCCGGCAAGGGCACGGCACAGAATAAGCTCCGCAGGGCGGGGAAAGGCATATAAAGCATTGCCCCGCCCTGCAATTAGGCTCCGAACACTCATTTTCATTTAGGGCCCCCACCTGCCACTCAGGGGTGGGGGCCGGTGTGGGAGGACAATAAGTCCCCCCCTTATTGTTATTTAGGGCCCCTACCCGCCGCGCAGGGGTGGGGGCTGGGGGGGGACAATAGGTGTCTCCCCTTATTGTTATTTAGGGCTCCCACCCACCACTCAGGGGTGGAGGCCGAGGGGGAAGGACAATAGGTCCCCCCCTTTATTGTTATTCAGGGCCCCCACCCACCACTCAGGGGTGGGGGTCGAGGGGGGAGGACAATAGGTCCCCCCTTATTATTATTTATGGCCCCCACCCACCGCTCAGGGGTGGGGCCTGGGGGAGGACAATAGGTCCCCCCCCTTATTGTTATTTAGGGCGCAGGGGTGAGGGCCGGGGCGGGGGGTGTACTAGAGTTTGTTTTTTAACAGTGAGCAGCCACAGGCTGTTTACTAGACATTCCCCTACTCGCGATATAGCGAGTAGGGGCAGCATTTACTAATACTAAGTAATCTTTACTTAGTATTAGTAAATGCGGCTGAAAGACCAATTTAGGTCTTTCAGCATTTTGGTAGATAGCTCCCTAATACTGTGGGAATTAGGGAGTTATCTACTAAGCAGCTGCAAGATGCAGCCGTGGCAGGAATAGGATCGAAGTTTCATTCATTAGAATGAAATTCCGATCCGAATAAAGTCCAGAATTGCATCCTAACACGAATGTAGAAACTGTTCTCATTCTGTTAGGACGCAATTCGTCAGTTTTGCCGGCGTTCTGTCTAAGTGTCAGGATGTTTGGCAATACTGACAGGAAGCACAGCGGGAACAGCAAGGGAAAGCTTAGAATTGTGGGAAAATTTCTCTGACCACCAGAAATTAAGCACACTTTGCTCCTCTGTTGGTCAGAGATGGTCAGGCGTAGGAAACCTCCATAAGACAAATAGTCCCTACTTTGTCTTATGTTTTAAAGAAAACTAGAGCAGACAGGAAGAAATAAAGAACAGATCCTGAGAGAGGGAGAGAAGAGGAATCGATTAAAGAAAGGTAAGTTCGGCATGACAGTGTCACTTTAGCCGCTTGTTTCAACCGATGGGAATTGTGAGTCCTAATAATAATTCATTAAAGGCACGTATATATCTCAGTGTTTCACACTATCTACTGTATCCAGGAATTAAGATGGAGGCACTTACTTCATTTATGTACGTTTTATCATTGTCACCAAATGATACCACTGACAACCTAAAGAGGGGGGTATACAGTGTATACAATGGAACTTTTCTGGTGTGCAGACTGTCTGGTACAGCTGTGAGAAGGACTCTACACTCCGACATGAGTGACTCACCACCCAACCACAGGACTTCCAGTCCATGATACAAGCTGCAGAAGCAGCATCAATGGAGAAGGCACTTTCCAAAAGTCCTCACGCAACCTCCTCCTGAGGTCTCTTCACAAGCTGCTGGCATGCCGCCTCCATATGATGATGACACGGTAGGCTCAGATTTCTCCAACTCCAATGCACCAGCTGTGGTCAAACGCCACAGGAATGGCATTACACACTTGACCAATAAGGACAAGAATACTACTATGGCTAAACACCCTAAACGATAAGTGGTGTCAAAACCACCACCGCCTGTGATATCCTCAGAGGACAATTACTTCACTGCTTCTGGCCTAGACATCTTGGACGCATGGCGGGCAGAAAACTCTGCATCTGGCGGTGCAGATGAATGGCTGGACCTTCCGACCACAGATATGAAATATGTTAAGGAATCATATATAGGAGGTCCCTTTCATCACAGAGACATTCGGGCAGCACAAGAAAATGACAGGCTGTTCCTAGACACCCAGGGATTCCTCATGTTTTATCTAAGGACCGTACGACACCTGAGATCATCAGAGTCCTGGCCTTTTCATCTGGACAAGTTCGTCCACAAGCAGGCCATTCAGGAGTGGGCACAGCGCAGCATCTGCCAGCTAGGCAACTCCAATGCTGCCTTGTGTACCAAAAGGCACAGAGCTGTATTACTCCGGATCGACGCCAAGCTGATAGACATGACTATAAAAGAACTTGGCCCTTCAGCCAATGGTCTCCTGTTCGGTGAGGCCTTCATCCACAAGCCTAAAAAGCACACCTCACTCTTCACCACCTTGAACAAGGCCCAGGCTTCGATGGGGCAAGTGTTCCGCTGTGCTCCATCAAGAGGTGTTTTTGAGAGGGCTGGTTGGCAGAGAGGTCGAGCCATCTGCCGCTTCTTTGTCTCCGACCCTAGGCCTCATCCTCAAGCACCTAAAGGACGCTTACCTATACAGTGTCAGTAGCACCTTCCTGTCTGAAATTTTGCAGGTTCCTCTGAAAAGACGCCATGTGCCAGTTCACCTGCCTCCCTTTCGGACTCTGTTTTGCTTCATGAAGCTTCTGAATCCAATCACGGCCCACCTCCACTCTCACGGCGTAAGATGTCTAATATATCTAGACGATTTGCTCATCTTGTGACACTCAGCCTCATGCCTATGTTCTCGGAAAAACTTTGTCATTGACTTCCTGGAATTTTTAGGTTTCGTGGTAAACCTGGAAAAATCAGTACTAGAGCTGGGATTTGAGATAGACTCGGCTTCTTGCGTTCTACTCCTTCCCCTCTTGAAGGTTGCATCCATACGGAGAGAGATTAGAAAATTTATCTGGTTGGGCCAGGTCCCAGTCTGACTACTAGCTCTTGTAGTGGGCCTGCTGTCCACTTCGATTCAGGCAATCTACAGGGCCATGCAGCGCCTCAAAGCTTGTTTTCCCTAAGCAGGTTTCTTCTACAACCACCCTGTACCTCTCAACCCAATGGTGGCTACTGCACATGCAGGCCTGGAATGGGAAAGCCATATTGGTCCCTCACCGGATTTCGTGTTAGAATCGGATGCCAGCCTGTGGGGCTGGGGCACACACTGCGTGGACTTCTCCAACGGGGGTCTGTGGTCAGCAGAGGAAATGGGGCTGCATATCAACTGTCTGAAACTGATTGCAGGCTCGTTTGCAATACGCAGCTTGGCGAAAACCATGTCAGATTGTTGCATATTACTCTGCAGGGACAACATCTTGGCAGTCCAGAACATCAACATGCTGGGCGGAGCATGCTCCCGAGCACTTGTGGAGGCAACGAAGGACAATTACACCTTTTGCAACATTACCTTTAGGGCGGAATACTTACTGGGCACGTCCAATCTAACAGTGGATTGGTATTCCCACCACTGGAGAGACAACAGCAACTGGATTCTGGATTCCAAAATATTTCTGAGCCTGCATGAATGCAGGGGACCTCTAGTGATAGACCTTTTTGCATCAAGGACCAATCGCCAACATCAACGGTTCTGTAGTTGGCTCCCTGTTCCAGACTGCGAAGCGGTGGATGCATTCCTACAGGAATGGCCTTCTCTAGGGGGTGTATGCTTTCACACCTTGCTCCATGTCAGTTAGAGTTCTACACCAATGCGTGGATGGAGGATCTCACTGCTACTAATTGCAATGCTGTGGCCGAGCCAAGCATAGTTCCCGGACCTGTTGGAACTGTCCTATGACCATCCATTTCTTCTTCTAAAGTTTTCCGTTTCTACTCTCCAACCCCATGGGGGAACCACATCCTCTCATCTGGAAGGATCGTCTAGAAATAGTAGCTTGGATTATTTCAGGGGATCTTGGAATGTCGACGGCCTATCGCAGGCCACTAAAGACCTATTATAGGACTCATGGGCTCCCGGCATTACCTTGCTGCCTGGAACAAGTGGAATAGCTGGTGTGTGGAGAGGGATTCCGATCTCTTTATGACACCTCTACCAGTCGTACTGAATTTCTGGATGCAACTATTTGCCTCAGGTAGTTCATATCATTCCTTTAATGTTTACCGTTTGCCCATTTCTGATGCACATATTCCAGTTCTTGGATGCCGGTAGGGCAGAACCCGCTTGTCTGTCGACTGTTTTGTGGTATCCAAATACCATATCCACCCGCTCTGATATATTCTCGGCTCTGAAATGTAGACGTGATTGTGACGGACCACTGGCACTCCGACCGAGTACCTCCGCCAATCGATGCTCCTAGTGCTTGCCGAGGACTCCAAGCACTCCAACTGACACCATCAGCACTGCAGACCCCACTTCCAGTGATGCAGCTGCGCCGGGGTCTCGCCGTCTTTCACCCACCCTGGACACAAGGCCAGGATCCAGCTTCCAGTGGGTAGACCTCTCCTATATCCAGAGAGCAGGAACCAGGAACAAGCTCTTACAAGAGCTTATACTCAGGGGAGTATTGTGATATAGCAATCCCCAAGAGTGTAGATATCCCATCCCCCAAGCATCAGCCAAGGCTTCAAGAAAGGGTCAAGTAGTTCTGTTTAATTGGCACCAAAGGGCTTTCTTTTATGGAGGTCTTACACATACAGGACCACCCACCGGGTTTTGAAGAACAAACCAATCAATACTTTACAACACAGCTAAACACTCCCATTCATACCAGCAGAAATCCTCCCCTCTGCCTGTGATACAATTATCTCAACACAATAGACTAACTTAATTATCACAGGCAGAAAATATACAGTTTTACACAATATTCATAACTTTAAAAGTATACATCACATTCACATACAACTTACATTTTCAGAATCAGCATACTCCAAATACAAACATACTCAGAAATCAGGCAATTCCTTCCATTGGTTTAAAAGTTAGGTCGAAGTCCTTTGTGATCACTGCAAGCATGGCTTTTCCTGCCCAAACCAGTTCCACAGAGTTAGGCTGTGTAAGATAAGTGGCTTAACTTGGTGTGGTAAGCCAACTATCTCCAGGTACAGAAAATATCCCTATTCACAACAACAGCAAAAATACACAAAAATACATAACTCCTATCATACTGTACAGAACCCCCACGTTCTGAGCACTCATTATATACAAACAGCGCTCAGATCCCACGAACACAGTCAAATCGCCATGGGGTTAAAGTTACAGCATGGGCTGATGAGAGGTGCCATAGTCATGAGGCAAGAGGCTAGCCATTAGTCTTCTCCAGGTAGAAGTGGCGAAGGGCCCTTCGTCACAGTGGTCCTTTGTGACTCTCTGCAAAATTGACCCTTTTACTTGTATGGTCTCCTTTCGTCGGGTTTTGGACGTTCAGGCCTTTGATGTTGACGGCATCTTCTTCTCGACAGTAGGGGTTTATTTTTCTATTTCGCGTTGGACTAGACTAATTACTTCGTTTTATTTTTTACCTGTTTTTCCCGGGTGTCCCGAGGATTTATGTGGTTAAGACATTGCTCCAATACGTGGAGGTTACTTCTTCTCTGCACCGTGCTCCATCTGGAAAACTTCTCTTTTCTTATGTACACCCACATAAACCAGTCTCTTCTGCAACCCTTGTAAGATGGGTGAGATGCTTTTGTCATTAGCTGGCATAGATTCGTGCCTCAGGGCACATTCGATCGGGGCCGCGTCGTTGTTGCGAGCCTTCTCACAGGCACCTCATGTGCTGACATTATGCTTTGCGCTGATTGGTCGCGGGAATTTACTTTAGATCTATTTCTCATGCTTCTTTTACTTTACTCCCTTAGCATTAAAAATATGAAGCCTCCTGTCATGTGGTAAAATTGTAGATTATGCTAACGTAGTGTACCTATAATCTTAATTTTAGTAATGACAGGAGACTAATATTTTCCCATCCTATTCCCACCCTTCTTGCCTCTGTCACTTGTATGTGGTTGTGTCTTTTCCTTTGACATTCTAGGTAATATTCTAGGAGTGGGTTAGTTATATAGTAAATATTGTGTGAATTTTTTATTTTAATGTCGTTATAGATATGTACATATTCAATTCAATGTATGTGTTTATGTTGGCAACTCACCATAACGCTCGTCTTTCACTTGTTTTCTGTTCTTTTCAGCATAATTTTGATTTAGCATTCTTTATTCTTTTTCATTATTTGTTATATATATATATATATATATATATATATATATATATATATGTTTCATATATTTTGCTGATCATATTCCCTGGGACAAAAATAGACAAATAGATTGGGTTTATGAAACTCAATTAATAATAATAAATAAGACAACTTTAGAGTGGCGTGTTAGGGACACAATTGGGTCTACACCTGCCAACTTTTTTTAATCTTGTCTCCCCAGCCATGGAAAGTGGAAGTATGCGTGCAACTCTAAACCCTGATGTCAATACAAGGAAATTTTGATGGATCAAATTATAAGAGATGCTATATTACACTTTATTACTTATAATTATTCATGACTTTAAATATATTATCCATTAATGCACGTGGGTTAAATTCCCCGCATACACGCAGGATGTTATGGGAAACTGCACAAGAACTCAAGACTTTTATCATATGCATACAAGAGACCATTTGTACGAGGACAGATTCCTTATTTTAGGAACAAAAATGTCCCTACTATGTTTCACTCTTTAAGCCACCCTAAAAAATGTGGAGCGTCGATAGTGTTTAATTTAAACTTGCAGCTTCAAGTACAGTCCCACTTTGAAGACCCCCAAGGTCACTTTAACTTTGAAGATATTATTTTATTAAATGTATATTTACCTCCTAAAGACCCTTTTACATCCTTAGAAATAGCATTACCTAGGATTCCCAAGGATGGGACAGGCAAGGTGGTACTTTGTGGTGATTTCAACTAACTTACGGATCCTAATATGGATGCCTCAGGGTTCCAATCCTTCACTGCTAAAGAGGCCACTCATAAAAAAAAGCAGGAGGCTTGAATCCCTGATGCAGGAACATGTTTTTTTTATGCTTGGTTTATTAGTCCCTGGCTTATGAGAATATATGTTTTACTCTGTCCATGAGATATATACCCGCATTGATTATTTATGGATAACCCCTGAATGCATATGGCTAGCTCATAAGGCAGTAGATGAGGGAAATTTATCTTGTATGCTTCATATATTGCTAAGCAGAAATTTTAAAGGATGATAGATCTTAAAATACAACTTATAGAACTTGAGAAAGCCCATAAAGCTTCTCCTTCTGACACACTGCTGGTTCCTCTAAAAACAGTGAGGTCAGATATTAATACTATGCAGCTTGAAAAGACGGAATATTGTATGAGACGAATTAAAGCACAGTTTTACTCTAGTGGAAATAAAGCAGGCTATCTGTTAGCTTCCAGGTTGGAGAAAATCCAGGTTACAACCTCAATCCCATTTATATTTAATGACAAGGGCCAGAGGGTATTCAATCCTCAAAAAATGGCGAATATTTGCTCTAACTTTTATGCTTCTCTCTACAATCTAAAAAATTGCCCCTAACCACACCAGCCATCACAAGCCGAGATATCCAACTTTATCAACTTAATGCAGTTACCTTGTCGTACTGAACTCCAGGCCTTACAAGGTCCCATAAATGCAGAAGAAATTTTCAAGGCAATTAAAGCAACGCCACAGAGCAGGTCACTGGGGCCAGATGGATTCACTTCTCTTTACTATAAACAACATTTTCATATTATACAGCCACATCTTTCTCTTTTTAATTCTTGTATGTCTAATGGTACGATGCCAAAAGAAATGTTGACTGCCCATATTATAGCTCTACCAAAGCCTGAGAAGCCTCCAATTCAATGTTCTAAGTTATGATCCATATCTCTTTTAAACCTTCATTATAAAATGTATGCTAAAATTTTGGCAACTCGTTTATCGCCTTTACTTCCAATATTAATGAAAAACGATCAGAAGGGATTTATAGGGGGGCAGTAGGCTTCAGATGCCACTCGTAAAATCATAAATCATTTCGGTGGCAGGAAAATCTAGGGCCGAATCCCTTCTCGTGTCACTTGACGCAGAGAAGGCACTCAATCGTCTTCATTGGGGCTTTCTGTTCCAAGTTTTGGAGAAATTGGGTCTGCCATACAGATTTATAAAAGCTGTTATGGCTTTATATTCTTATCCTACGGCAGTTGTACTTCTATCTGGTTCAGTGTCACAATCATTTACAATCAGTAATTGCCCTCTGTCTCCCCTGTTGCATATTCTGGCTTTAGAACTTTTGGCATATAGGATTATAATGGATATAGCTATTAATGGAATTTCAATTCCCAATTTCATCTCGCAAAAGTTAATTCTTTTTGCGGATGATATTCTCATAGCCTTAACTAATCCTACTCAGTCTTTACCTTATCTTAAGGAAATGCTTATTTCTTATGGGAAGGTTTCCTATCATAAAGTGAACTCAAAAAAGTTATAGGCCCTATCCAATAATATAGCAGAATCACAATTATCTCAAAATGACATAGCTGACATATATTCAATACCTTGGGATAAGATTGTATACAGACTTGGCTTTGTTAAAAACTTTAAATTTGAAACATGTATGGTAGCAGGTCAAAGGGGACATGGAAAGGTGGGGAAAATGGAACTATCCTGGTTTGGTCACAATGCCTCATTTAAAATGATGGCACTTCAAAGGTTTCTGTATCTATTTAAAACCATCCCCCTTCCCTTTCCCCACTCTTTGTTAAAAGTCTTATATAATCAAATTCATACATGCTCATAAAAAAGGAGTAACTGGGCCCGGGACAGTTACTAGTTATATTTTTAAAACATGGATTAATTCGCGAAGAAAAATACCCCATCTGCAACCAATCTCACAATATGCTCCGTTAGAGACTTTAGAAACAATTATCCCCGACTTAGATATCTTAGGCTGTACGATGGCTGGTGTGGAAACTATTGATCATATTCTAAGAGGAGAAACCATATTGCCCTTTTCTTCTTTACAGTTACAATATAATATTCCACACCGTGATTTTTACAAATATCTTAGGATTCGGCATTGTCTAGCTTCTTTAACACTATCTAGAGGATAGGTGCTCTTATTGTTTAAATACATCTTGCTGATTTTGCTGTTTTTTGGTCTTCAGTATATTGAGAGTCATGTCTGGGACTATAATTTCACCGCAGCCTGCATTAGTCTTGTATTATCTAGTGATTCTCATGGTGTAGTTCTAGCCTTCACCATCTATGTCTAAATGATTTGTTGAAGCAGTGATTGGTAGTGTATTTGACTTCTTGAAGAATGCTAAATTATTAGATTTTATATTTAAAGAATGTTAACTACAAATTGAAGGGGAAATATTTGTTTTTCAAAGGACAGGTTGTCAATGTTGCATGGGAAATTGTAAAGGGTGTCTGACATTCTGTGTGCGGTGACTCACATTGTTTTCTTGTCTCTAGCAGGTAATTTTAAAAAAATCAAAAAACATTCTGTTGTTCATCAAAGTAGAATCTGTTCCAGCTCGGCAAGGAAAAGGCAACACATAGCAATTTCTCATTGTCCATACCACTTTTGCATTTTGGAATAGACTAATTCAAGACCATCACTTGAAGCTAGTAACATCAACCCAGCCTGCCTTGCAGCTAAGCGACCACTAAACCACACTCACAACACCTAGTCAGAAGGATCAACAAGATTTTAATCTAACAGTCTCTCTTCCTGGTGGCCTATATACATACATTCTGCGTTTACACTTTATACTGTATTTTACTGTGATTATTTTAAGTTTATGCTATTATTCTGTTTTTGGCTATCAAATCAGCAGATTTTTTTTCTGGACAATTAATCTTGCCATTAATGTCTGACTATCAACTCCTAATATAACAGGTGATTTTAATCTATTAATGCCATTAAGGAGTGCTATGCTATCCTTCAGGAAGCAGGTTTAAATCCCATTAGGGTGGCTCAGCACACCCTAAAGATTTAGCCATCCCTTCCTGCCATCTCCTGTCCTTAGGATAACAGACTGTTTAAGAGTCTGCCATACAGAGCTGAACTATTAAATCAGTCTGTTGTGGCCATTTTCTGTTTGTTTGTTTGTTTGATTATTCTGGATTTCTGGCTCAATCCCTGGTGGTCCGGTGGACTCCCCACCTGGTGGGCAGCTCTGCCAGGTGCAGAGCTGCAGACCACATGGTAAGTCTCGCAATCTCCAGTCAGAACATTGCTGTGGTAGCCCACCGTGGCAATTCTCTGATTGGCTGAGACTGCGAGACCCCTTAGTCTGCAGCTCTGCACCAGGCAGAGTTCCAGACTGGAGGCTGGCTCTCAGTCAGGGCGGACTGACCAGAGGGGCCTCGCACCCTGTCTGTTGGCTTGTCCTGATTACTCTTTGTTAGTTGCCTGTACCGACTTATTCGTTTGTTACTACTACTTTGACTTCTGGATTCCCCTGACCTTGGCCTGTCCCTATTTATAAACAAAAAAAGAGTGGAAGGGATGAAAAACCTCTCACATATAGTGAGCGGAGTTCATACTCCTCCACAGATATATACCTCCTAGTATCAATGTAACATAAAGTGGGGGAAAGGAAAAGGGGTATGAACCTTTATTAAAAAATAAAAAAATAATCCAATCTTGGAGAATGGTAGAACAATTACCAAAGATAATTGCACCAATGCACCAGCTTGGTGTGCAGGTAAACCACTTTTATTCTATTAGTTTATATATTCTTCCTATTTGCTCTATTTCACTTTATTCACATCACGCATGATCACTCACTCTAGGTTTCTATGGTAACTGGACGCTTTCTCACGACCTTTTTCGGTCGCATTTATCTGACGTCATCACTTCGTTACGGAACCCATACGCTACAATCTAATTACCTTACAGCGTACACACATGGTTTTGAGGCTGCACACCTATCTCAGGGTAAGTGATTACCCCTTAATTATCTTTTGCTATAAAAGCCACTGTCTCACTTTATTTTGTATCTTGATAAAGACCTGCGGGTCGAAACATCAATTTTGTTTATACACCGATAAAACCTATTTAAACAAGTCCTCTGGAGTGCTCTTCTTATTATCATTTTTCTATTTATCTACGCTCTGCAGCACCGAGGCTATCTTTGGATGATTACAACTTCAAGGTAGAGTGCCAGATTTTGTATATATTTGTATATATATTTATATATATATATATATATATATATATGTGTATATAAATTTTTTTTATTATTTTTATTTATATATAGGTATATATATAAATATATATAGTGATATATACGTATATACTTATGTATATAGATATATATATTATTTCGTTCTGCATGTATTTTGATATCTATATATATATATATATTAATTTTAAAATACAGTTAGAACGAAATTACGCATGTATATATATTTTTTATCTATTTATTTTTTATTATTTTTTTTATTTTATTTTTTAACATATTTATATATTTATTTATTTTTTATTATATATAAATATATATATAATGAAAATTATATATATATTTAATCAATATCATTGTACGTGTATTTTTATAATTATATATATATTAGTATTAAAATACACATAGATAGTGTATGTGTATTTATGTGTATGTGTGTATACATATACTTAGATCATATATATAATAAATATATATATATGATCTAAGTATATGTTATTCATTTTTACACTGTTTTAACATCTTTTAATTTTATTTCCAGGCAGCAGGGGGAGTACCTGTTATTACAGGCCCTCCCCCTGTTGGCAATGCCGTCCATGTGATCACAGGGCCCTCGCTGGGGACACGGACAGGTTCTGGGCAGGGTGCTCTGGCTGCGGCTTCTCTGTGCGGGAAAGGCCGGGGATGCGCTGCGGCCTGTTTACCGGGTGGGAGAACCTGCTGCACAGCCAGAGACCATGGCCTGTGGGTGTATCCAGTGCCTGGCTGCCGGCTACTGGCGGGTACCACACCCCGGAGTACAGGCACTGACTGGGCACTGTCCACCAACTGGGTGCCCCTCACTCATACAGGGGACAGGGAGAGCTACACACCAGGCCATAACCAGGGCACCAGCTGCAGGCCAGGGGTCATAATCCTGGAACAAGTCATCATCACTTAACATGCACTAGTTGCAGAGCAGGGAGCATATCGTCAACACAGGTCATTACAGCACTGGAAGGGTATGTATGTATGTATGTCTCTGTATCCATGTATGTATTTACCAGTAGTTGCTGCATTTCCCACCATAGGCTTATACTTGTCAATAAGTTTTCCAATTTTTTTTTGGTAAAATTAGGTGCCTCGGCTTATATTCGGGTTGGCTTATACTCGAGTATATACCGTATTCCAACTATACTATTACTCGGCTTATTGTCCCTAACTACAAATATATAATTATATATATATATATATATTTAATCAATATCATTCTACGTGTATTTTGATATTAATATATATATTTATATATAATTATATATATATATATATATATATATATTAATATTAAACTACACTTAGACAGTGTATATGTATGTGTGTATATATATATATATATATATATATATATATATACACACATACATACATATATGATCTAAGTATATATTATTGAATTAAAAACAGTTTTAAAAGACAGCATGACTACCTGTCATTCCAGGCACTCAACCTGCTGGCAATGCTGTGGACGGCTACTCCGTCCATGTGATCGTGAGGTCCTCGCAAGGACGGAACAGCAGCAGGGGGACTCCCTGGCATGGCAGGTAAGTCTCACAATCGCAATCGCCGGCGAGCGGTAAGTACATAGGACGCCCGCCATCGTTAAGGGATTAATATATTTTGCCATGTGACTTAACAAAGACAACTGAAAAAAACAGCACATGGGGGCACTGTTATATTCGTGAGACTATTTTAAATAAAAATATTGAGGATTTACTGCATGTTGCTGGATCCTGTAGATTCTAACTTGCCTTGGCTGGGCGTGGGGAACCTTTTGACCCTCTCTTGGACTTATTGGTAGTCCGAGGGCTGTAGGCCATAATTTACCCTCTTCTATCTGCCATCCTGTTCCTTCTCTTTGTTTTCCCACTCCTTTTACGTTATGAGATCTCTATTCTCCTTTCTCATTCTAGGGTTCGGAGCTTGGCCTACTGTAGTGTGAGGGAGCCGTGTGGCTGCCAGCACATGGACAGATGATACAACTTTAAAGCAGTACTGTCATGCTGAACTTACCTTTCCCTAATCACTTTCTCTTCTCTTCCTCTCTCAGAAAAAGTAGGGACTATTTGTCTTATGTATGTTTCCTACGCCTGACCCTGAGTGGCGGGTGGGGGCCCTAAATGTAAATGGGGGGGGACCTATTGTTCTCCCCCCCGGCCCCCACCCATGAGCGGCAGGTGGGGGCCATAAATGTAAATGGGGGGAACCTATTGTCCTCCCCCCAGACCCCACCCCTGAGCGGTGGGTGGGGGCCCTAAATGAAAATGGGCCACCCATGAGCGGCGGGTTGTGGCCATAAATGTAAATCGGGGGGACCTACTGTCCTCCCCCCAGCCCCCAAGCATGAGCGGTGGGTTGGTGCCCCAATTGAAAATGGGGGGGACCCATTGTCTTCTCCCCCGGCCCCCACCCATGACCAGCGAGTGGAGGCCCTAAATGTAAATGGGGAGGACCTATTGTCCTCCCTCCTGGCCCCCACCCATGAGCGGTGGGTGGGGGCCATAAATGTAAATTGGCCACCCATGAGTGGCGGGTGGGGGCCCTAAATGTAAATTGGGGGACCTATTGTCTTCCTCCCGGCCCCCCACCCATAACCAGTGGGTGGGGGCCCTAAATATAAATGGGGGGACCTATTGTCCTCCCCTCAGCTCTCATCCCTGAGCGGCATGTGGAGGCTCTAAATGTAAATGGGGGGGGAACCTATTGTCCTCCCCCCTGCCCACATCCATGAGCGGCGGGTGGGGGACCTAATTGAAAATTAAAAAAAATTAAAAATGAAAGCCCTACCTGTCACGGCAAGGGTGTATAATTTATTATTACACTATGGAATATCATCCTTTAATGTAATTTGTGTAGTAAATGGCACAAATTACAGAGATGCTATTGCTGAGGTCAACAGTACTTGTTTGAAGCTGGAACCCCCACAGAGGTCAGATGACAGAAGGGGTAGTAGGAATGTGAAAAGGATTTTACTATATGGATATGAAGTAGTCAAGGCTCTGCAAGGTGTGAGGTTCTACACTTGGAAAAAGTATAATTGTCTCTTCATCCATTTGGCATGTACCTTGTAAAGGATAGTTCAATCCTTTGATATGGTAATGGGATTAGTTTCATGAAGATCCTTGTGTTCCAGTATCTTATCCAAGGGAAACATTAATACTTACCCACAGCTTAATAATTAAGCCTCATTTTTATTATATTTGGAATTGGATAAGCCCACTCTCTTAATTAAGCCTAAACATGAGTTGCACAACTTAAACCGTGTGGCAGGAATTGTGATGTCCATCCTATTGGATTGTGGGCGGGGCGTGCAACATGTCTATGGAATGGGAAAACAATAACAAATTCATAGAGGCAATTATTATTTCTGTGGCAAGTACAGTAGAGGAGATAAAACCAAAAGTTTATATGTAGCTTGTTGTTTTCTGGAACAAAGGAGGTGGTCACTTAGTATCTCTATAGGTACGCCTTGGCTCCACCCCTGGGTGAGGCGTGGTAATTTACAGGGTATATCTCCTGTGATCCTGAAGGGTGCTGGTGTACTTGCTTGGGGCCAAGATCTAATTTTGAGTGAGTCACCATCTTTCCTTGCCAGAGTTTTTATCTGTTGTTGGTGTAAATAATTTGTTTATCATATATTGTTATTTGCACTGTGATTAATTTTTTGCTCATAATAAACATTCATTTATTAAGTTCTGCCTTTGTCTGGTTAAGAATCACGTTACCTGAAGAGACTAGTTTGCATTTCTGTAATTCCTTAAATATTGGATTAAGTAATATCTGGTGGGTTTTATTATAGATTTACCTGGGGGACCAAGGCACTCCATTTGGTGGCAGCGTTAAAACAGTAATAGTTATATTATTATGTTTAAGTGTGGGTGGTGTTAAAAGGGGGATTTTGTCATTGTTTCCCCTTTTTATGTACATATCTCCATCCGGGTCAAGAGAATCAGATCACTTTTCAGCTCTACAATCTGCATAGACCGCCACTACACTCAAGTCCCTACAAGTGGACCTGGCCTTCCACATGCTCATTTGTTATCAGGACTTATTTCTATTTTATCTATACTGATATATTTGCATTTGTTTCATGTTCTACTTTTTGGAGATTTGGTTGTTGTCTAATCTGTAGACAGTTCTCTATCTTGCGGCAGGAGATTGTATTTTTGAAGTCTGAGATTTGTAAATTATCTGGTGAACAAACTCAGACTGGAACTGCTGCAAAGCCACTGCCGCAGAGACATACTAGGAATGGCAGATGGATTACTGTAGGATCTGGTAGACTTAGAGTTGTGGATAAAAGGCATTTTGCACAGTCTGTTGCTCTACATAATTCATTTTCTGCACTTTCAGAGTCTAATGGTGTTGTGGAGAGAGGCACTGAGGCTAGTGGTGTTGTGGAGAGAGGCACTGAGGCTAGTGGTGTTGTGGAGAGAGGCACTAAGGCTAGTGGTTTTGTGGGGAGAGGCACTGAGGCTAGTGATGTTGTGGAGACCGGCTTGGAGACTATGGTGAGGCCTAATAGAAAGCAGTTGTTGTTGGGGGATTCGATCATAAGAGGTGTGGAGATGGACAATCGTGGTCTTGTGAGGTGTCTTCCCGGAGCTACTGCTCACAGAGACAGGAGACGTATCTGTAACATTGTTAAGCAAGCAAAGCAGGAAGGGAAATTGGATGTACTTGTCCATCTAGGGACAAATGACTTGGCTTGCAATGAGGTTTCAGAAGTTAAGGAAGTTTTTAGTGTTTTTGCCAATGATATACGGCAGGTTGTTTCCACACTGTCATTCTCTGCCTGTGCATAACACTCAGAACGACAGGCGGATGTGTATTAGGGACTTTAATTTGTGGCTTGGTGAATGGTGTCGGGAGCAAGGATTTGGCTTTATTTCTCATGGTAGCTCTGTTTGGAATGGAAATAACCTCTACAAAAAAGATGGGTTGCATCTTTCTCAAAAGGGAACAAATATTCTCAGTGAGCAGTTCAGAGGTTTTGCTAGGATGTATTTAAACTAGGAGGGGGGGGGGGCAATAGGGTGATAAAACATCAATCCAATTGTCCCCCAAAACAAGGACAGAAGGTGCCTGTAGCAAGTGTGTTAAAAAATTATAAGCTTAGAGTCATGTCTACAAATGTTCGCAGTTTAGGGAAAAAGAGGGTTGTAGTTAATGGAATATATTCGAAGCTTGGACTTGTCACCAGTGGAGTACCTCAGGGATCTGTACTTGGACCCATTCTCTTTAATATTTTTATTAGTGATATTGCAGAAGGTCTTGATGGTAAGGTATGTCTTTTTGCTGATGATACTAAGATATGTAACAGGGTTGATGTTCCAGGAGGGATAAGCCAAATGGCAAATGATTTAGGTAAACTAGAAAAATGGTCAGAATTGTGGCAACTGACATTTAATGTGGATAAGTGCAAGATAATGAATCTTGGACGTAAAAACCCAAGGGCAGAGTACAGAATATTTGATAGAGTCCTAACCTCAACAATTGAGGAAAGGGATTTAGGGGTGATTATTTCTGATGACTTAAAGGTAGGCAGACAATGTAATAGAGCAGCAGGAAATTCTAGCAGAATGCTTGGTTGTATAGGGAGAGGTATTAGCAGTAGAAAGAGGGAAGTGCTCATGCCATTGTACAGAACACTGGTGAGACCTCACTTGGAGTATTGTACACAGTACTGGAGACCGTATTTTCAGAAAGATATTGATACTTTAGAGAGGGTTCAGAGAAGGGCTACTAAACTGGTCCATGGATTGCGGGATAAAACTTACCAGGAAAGGTTAAAGGATCTTAACATGTATAGCTTGGAGGAAAGACGAGACAGGGGGGATATGATAGAAACATTTAAATATATAATGGGAATCAACACAGTAAAGGAGGAGACTATATTTAAAAGAAGAAAAACTACCACAACAAGAGGACATAGTCTTAAATTAGAGGGACAAAGGTTTAAAAATAATATCAGGAAGTATTACTTTACTGAGAGGGTAGTGGATGCATGGAATAGCCTTCCAGCTGAAGTGGTAGAGGTTAACACAGTAAAGGAGTTTAAGCATGCGTGGGATAGGCATAAGGCTATCCTAACTATAAGATAAGGCTAGAGACTAATGAAAGTATTTAGAAAATTGGTCAGACTAGATGGGCCGAATGGTTCTTATCTGCCGTCACATTCTATGTATTCTATGTATTCTATGTATATGTAAGTACATACTGTGTCTCTAGCAGTCTATAGCATATTGCGGTGTTATTTTCACCATTATTCTATTTATTTTGATTATATCTTTTTCAGTGTTTTTTGGCGCGACCTATAATCTTTAGTCTCTAGATGTATCCCTTTTTTTTTTACGATTTGTGAGGGAACGTCATAAGTTTAGGTTGCAGCCTTTTTACATTCAGTCTCAGTTTTCTATTGATCACTAAGCGCTGAACCCACTACCTTGTATCCCACTCTCACCGGGCTGAAGGGGTTAAACTCTTACCTTTCTCCAGCGCCGGGCTCCCTCAGCGCTGGGGAAATCTCCTCCCTCTTCTGTTGTCAGCGCCGAATGCGCATGCGTGGCAAGAGCTGCGCGCGCATTCAATCTGCCCATAGGAAAGCATTTCTCAATGCTTTCCTATGGACGTCACATCCAGCTTCAGAGAGTACAGGAGAAGATGCCTTGTTTTCCTTAATGGACTCCTCTCTATTGATTTTCACAGTGAGAAGCGCGGAAAAGAGGCTCTAGCGGCTGTCAATGAGACAGCCACTAGAGGCTGGATTAACCCTAGTGTAAACATAGCAGTTTCTCTGAAACTGCTATGTTTACAGCTGCAGGGTTAACCCCAGATGGACCTGGCACCCAGACCACTTTATTGAGCTGAAGTGGTCTGGGTGCCTATAGTGGTCCTTAAACTGTCCCCATCTCTATAGTCTTTCAATAAAACACACTTCTTTATAAGCCACCCCTTAAGTCAGCTCACCCCTTAACTACTCGTACAATTCAGGTACAGTGGGACCTTGGTTTACAAATACCTCAGTTAACATAATTTTCGGTTTACAAATGAAAATCCATTGAAAATAATGCCTCGGTTTACAAATTTGTTTTGCAATACAAGGCATGTTTCCCCAGGATGCATTGCACCTGGGAGGTTTTTAGCACCGCCCCCTGCATGCTGGAGCCTGTGGCTAGCACGTGGCGTTGAGTGTGGAGGTGTTGGAGCTGCTTTTGCTTAGAGTTTTGGAGCTATTCTGGAAATTGTTTGCAGTTGTTTTGGGACTTTTTGGTGCATTTCTCAAGCTGTGGAAAGGTAAGGAGCTGAGCTTTGTCGTTTGCATGCCTTTTATTGTATGTTCTGCATTGTGGGTTAGTTTCCATGCCAGCTCATTTTGACTTTTTTCTGACCTCCAGAACGGATTAATTGGTTTTCAATGCATTCCTATGGGAAACCGTGTTTCGGTTTACAAATTTTTCACAGTAAGAAACGTCCCGGAAGAACGCATTGAATTCGTAAATCGAGGTCCCTCTGTATATCCAAATTATTTGATTTCCTAATTTCCCTCTGTGTATTTGTCTGTCATCCTTTTAGTTTGTAAGCTCGTTTGGGCAGGGCTGTCTTCACCTAGTTTTTCTATATGTCAAACATGTCTTGCTAGAATTGTTTGTCTTGTTTTGCCTATTTTACAGTGCTGCATAATATGTTTGCACTTTACAAATATTTGTGATTCCTATAGAAATGATCACGTCAAGTCCAACTTGAGATATGGATAATGTATAATATTATATGTATCTCAAGCTGGACTTCGAAATGTCCTCCTTGAGCACAGAAACGCAAGAAATCCTTTTTCCATAACTTTCCCAGAGTTCACAGCAAATTTGAGCACAGGCAATCATTGTGTACCAGACTTCACCATGCATTTCTGCAGATGCCCTTTACAATTGATGCTCTTTTAAACACAGCTTTTCCTTCAAACCATAATGTATGTGCTTAACATCACTCCAGCATACGCTTGGAATTATGCATGTTGATATAAGACTTACGTGCAGCTGCTTGGCTATGGAAATCTATTTCATAAAGTTCCTGAAGCACAATGTGTGTGCTGAAGTTGCTTTCAGAGGCATTTTTGTACTCTGTAGTAGTGATGCAGCAGATGTTTTTACACACTAATTGCTTCAGCACTCTGTGACCCTGCTCTGATATAACCTAGAGCAGTGTTTCTCAACTTTCATGGAGAAGTACCCATGCAGGTCTAAAAAAATTCTAAGTACCACTGCCTTGAGAAATACATTTTTTTTAATTTAAATTCTGAATAAAGCACATAGAAATTAATATTTAAGTAAGTCCCATATTGGAGAAAAAGCCTAATTAAAGGTAGTAAAGAATATTTTTAAAATAAATTTGGCATAATGTGAATATTGTGTTTGTAAGGAGTAGTGTATGAGCAAGTATAGAAGTGACAAAATGAAAATATAATACACACACATATTTTTACACAGAGGACACTGATAAACATACACAGAGGACACACTCACTGACAGACACACTTTCACTGATTTGACACACAGTTACAGACTCACATTAACAGACACACATTCACTGACAGACACACTCAATGACAGACACACAAAAACGCACAGAGGACACTGACACATATTTAGACACAGATGACACTGATTGAACACACACTAACATACATACATTCACTTATAATAATTATAATTATTATTATAGTTTTGTATTATTTTTATTAAAGTCCACCCAGCCTCTCTACCTTTGGGAGAGCTGGAGTAGACCCTTTCCCTGAGGTCCAGTGGGGATCTTTCCCTATGGTACAGTGTGGGACTTGTATAATCTTTGTGGTCTTCCTGCACTGTTCCTTTGCCTGCTATTTAATGATGCCGTGGTTGGAGTGAGATCATTACCCAGTATCGTCCCAGGGTGCGTGTGGGTGCAGTGCTGGAATAGCTCAAATATTACAGCTTTATCGCCACTTTTGTTTCCATTCTCCCTCCTTTCTCTTGGTAGCCTCATGGGGAAAGCTAAGGTGGCCAGCCGGTCAGCTCTTGGTGTTCCCCCTGCCTATGTTGCTTGTAAACTCCTAGGGTAGGTGCACTACGGGTTATGAAACTAGGCCCTAGAGGGTTATTGCAATACCTCATTGATGTAGTCCAAATAAGGCTGAAACAATCATCTAGGGTTGCTGTATCTCTTATGCAGGCACGGCCTGCTGGCATTTCGGATCTGGAATGTCATTGTTGGTGAAACAGTATTATATGTGACAGGCTAAAAATCTGTCTGTAACAGCACAATTGAGGTAAAACCTGTGTGAGACCTAAGTGAGGATGCACTGATGGGCAAGCAGCTTAAGCCGTTGTCAATTCTCAATCTTCTCATAAACTCTTGTTTTTTGCTAATTTGCATATGACTAGTACGGCGGAGCTCCTTTACTCTGACTCAGTAACGCCACCAAGTCTGCACCCTTGCTGTTATCAGGGACCCAGGACCGCAGCCGACCAAGTCGCTGCAGCATGTCTGGGATCGCTGAGAGCATTATTCACCCTGAACCAGGCCACTGTGTTTATATCGCGAGTAACCCTTTCTCCAAAAGTGCTATGATTCCAACCCTTTCCCCAAACACTAGACGACACTTGGTGAGAGTTAAAACAGCAACAACCTTTATTGAACACACAACCAGTCAGAGTGCCCACGATGACCCCTCTGGCCAGCCGAAAGCGCCTTCAATAGGGACATGAGCATCAGAATTGTTCCGTGCAGAGGCGTAACTAGAAACCATGGGGCCTTGGTGCGAAAATTGCCCTTGGGGCCCCCCTCCCGCCACCCTTCCCAATATGTCTAAAATCCCCCTCCAATACGTTCCCTCTTCCTCCCACACATGCAAACAGGTACACATGCAGACATACACATTTACAAACAGGCACACACATGCACACATACACACAAACACAAATACACACACATACAGACACATACATACAAACACATACACAAACTTTCTATTTGAAATTAAAACAAGACCTGGAAGATAATTCCAATATACTAAGGCTGGAAACAGCTAATATATCTTCTATACTGCAAAATCAGGCAGATACTCTCCAGAAAATCTAAACATCTACTGAAGATTTAACCTTAAAATACAACCAATTGGATGAGAAGATCAAAGCATTAGAGATAAAGGTTACCGACTTGGAAGACAGATCTCGAAGGAACAATATAGAATTGAGAGGAGTTCCTGAAGCTGTTAAGTACGATCAATTAGATCAATTCCTAAAATCCTTCTTTCAAATTTTAATGCCTGAATTGTCACTTGGAGAATTCCCATTTGAACGACATCATAGGCTATACAGACCAAAGAACTTGTCGGCAGACATTCCTAGAGATATTATTGTTTGCTTCTCCAACAACTACATTAAAAATTCAATTATGCAGTCGGCACAAAAAAATGCTATAACAGACCCTCAATTTAAAGATATTAAGCTATATCCAGATCTATCTTTGACGACCAGGTTGGCAAGGAAAAAATACGCCGTCCAGACTAGCATTCTGAGGAAGCATGGAATTAGATACAGATGGAATTTCCCTACAGCACTATTGGTATTCTTTCAAAATCAACAATTTCTCTTTAAAGAAGTTTTGGTGGCCCAAGAAACAATCCAATCTTGGAACTTACAGTAGTTACTCTTTTGAGTCGACCAATTAACGATCATTAATTGACTACTTATTGTGCCTACTAAATTATTGACCACCTATTGGAATAAGGAAATGATTAACTACTTTCACTTTTAATTTTTTTTTCTTTTTTTCCATACGAATTAATTGTGAAGACTAGATTAGCGATTGCCTAAGTCTAATGGGCAGAGTTATGTCTAAAGTTAAGATTGTTTATCTATGGAAAAGGGTACATGGTATTGTTTGTAATTTAAGGGGAGGGAGAAGGGGAAAAAGGGAGGGAAAAAATTATATTGTTTTCAAATGAGGGGCAGGTCATAAGCTATGATTTAAGGTAATGTTAATCCGATATAATGTTGGAGCTATATAATTATGTCATAGTAGACAGTTATTGCACACTATCTTTGGCCAGTTGCCTCTCTTCCACTACTCTCCTCTGCTTTGATACAAGAATTTACACAGGTGATTGGAAATTTTCACGTTTTAATTATGATGAGCAATTGATGATGGTAGAATTGGATAAATTCCACATATATGGTATAAATACTGTTTGGAATATTATTAATCCACTTTTTCAATTATGGAGTTTGGTTGTAAGGAAATTAGAGATTCTACACATGTATCTTAGTATTTTAGTAGTAATATAAACTTTGGCCACAATAATTACGACTATAACATTATTAACCCACTTTTTCAATTATGGAGTTTGATAGTAAGAAATTTAGAGATTTCACACTTGAATTTTAGTATCTTAGTAGTAATATAAGCTCTGGGCACAATAATCTGTAACATTATTAACCCACTTTTTCAATTATGGAGTTTGATAGTAAGAAATTTAGAGATTTCACACTTGAATTTTAGTATCTTAGTAGTAATATAAGCTCTGGGCACAATAATCACGACTTGATACTATCCAGCACTAATAAGAATGGAAATGGGTTATCTACACAAGAATGGTAATACAACTTTATAGTAAGGGTTTATTCACTTATGATACAATTGTGGATATTTATGGGCTTTAAAGGGGTAAAACAGATGAAATAGTTGCTATTAGCAAGACGATATATGGGAGGTAATGTTGATTTAGATCACAATAGAGAGGGGAAGTTGGACCATGTATATATATATACCTAAGCAATATGTTGATGGAACGGTTAAAGGAGGGGAAAACAGAGGGAAGACTTGAACTATTCTACTTAAGAGTTGGAGGGTTATGTTGAATAGAATCAGAATAGCAACTTATTGCAATATGGGTTTTTAAAATAATGCGATTCTAAATCCTAGATAAGTTGATCCACTTATTGAAGGTTACAGTATTAGCCTGGTCCTTGATGAGATCCGGAAATTTTTTATTTTTTTTTTATTTTTTTTTCCTTTCCTCTTCCCTCCTTACTAGTGTTTATATCTCTGTAATTATTGATAGGTTAATTTAGGTGGATATAGGCTTATAGGTCTCCCTATTCTTCTTCTTCCCGGGATATGTTCCATACTCTATACTACTTTTAGGAATTATAATGATCGAGGGAGGGGAGAGGAGGGGGAGATTAGTATTAATATAATGGATAGCAACACAGATCATCAAGTAATGTCAGATTGGTAAATTATTGGGCTCTGGCCCTAGGAGCAAGTGTGGTCATATGTTTCAGGTAAAATTGATAACATTTTGGAGCGCCAGTGGACTAACCATGGGTCAGATATTTGGAATGCCGTTTGGTTTTTGAAGAGTTGTGAGTCCTTCCTCCTCTCGCCGGGGTCTACTTCCTGCAATTATAGGCAGGTCTTTTTCAGGGGGCTCCATATACATGTGCGTGTATGTACATATATACATGTGTGTGTTTCCCCACTGGATTTTCAAGAGGTGGTTTGTTTCCCCTCTTGAGTTATTTTTCATGTTCTATGTATCTTATAATGTAAATTTGTTTTTTTTGTATGTTTTCAATTCTTATTTTTTTTCTTTCTGAGACTCGATTTGGGGTGTAACCATGACAATAGGTGTTATGATGGCACTTAATCTGATATCATGGAATGTCCAGGGTTTGAACTCACCACAGAAAAGGGGAGCGGTCCATAAAATTCTAAAGGATAACGATATTGATATCGCTTTTATTCAGGAGACACATTGGATTAATTCCCCAGAGAGACTCTGGAAGTTTAAGAAATTCCCTTTGATATTTTCCTCCAATATGGAGGGGAGTAAAAAAAAAAGAGGTACTGCTATCATAATTTCTAGCAGAATTAATTTTGAAATGATACATCTAACTGGGGATCCAATGGGAAGATATGTGATACTCGTCGCAAAAATTAATGGTATTATATATACTTTGGTTAATGTTTACGCACCAAATTCGTGTCCAGGGGATTTTTTTGATAAAATTATGGAAAGGGTTGATGAATTAGCATGTGGCAACATCATAATTGGGGGAGACTTCAATTGTGTATTAGATCCAGTACGGGATAAAAGCCATTTTTCTAAATTTCTAGACAGGAACTCTCTATTTGATTGTTGGAGGACTTTGAATCCTAGTGAGAGAGATTACACTTTTTTTTCACATGTCCACCAGACTTATTCTCGAATAGACATGTTTTTGGTGAAAGCGGGGTTCTTGAGTTCTATTAATAAATCCAATATCGGATCCATAGTTGTATCAGATCACGCACCAGTATTCATTAAGGTTAAGTTAAAAGGTGGTCTTAGACCAAGGACAAGGTGGAGACTTAATGAAAGCCTTTTGAAATCAGAGCGCAATATTGACTTTTTGTCATCCGAAATTGAAAACTTTTTGATTACCAACGATAATGGGGAAGTCTCCACGGCAACAGTATGGTGTACCCTTAAAAGTTTTGCAAGGGGACTACTGATTAAACTTGGCTCAGAATCTAAAAGGAAGAAGGGAGAATCTCTGCAAGAGTTAAGAATAAAATTGGCAAACAAGGAACGTTTAAATAAAAATATGGTGAATAAAGACTTAACTGAAGAAATAGCTAAATTGAGGGAATCTATCAAAGAAAGAATTTACGATATGGTTAATAAAAATATACTTTTTCTTAAACAAAGATGGTATCATAATAATAATAAAATAAATAAAGACCTTTCTAATAAAATTAAGAATAATCTCAAAGATAAATTCATTAAAAAAATTGTCTTAGGTGATAAACATCTAGTGTCACCAAATGAAATTGTAAATGCATTTGTGGAATTTTATAAATCTTTATATAATCTAAAGGAGGTAGGGAGGAGTAGAGAAGAAATGGATACATTTTTGAGTAACCTTAAATTACCAAAAATTAAACAAAGTAAGTTGGAAATGTTGAATGCTCCATTCTTACTATCAGAAGTAACAGAAGTAATAGATAAGTTAAAACCGAATAAGGCCCCAGGCCCAGATGGCTTCTCAACAATGTTCTATAGAACTTTTTCTAGACTCATTTCTCCTATCCTATTAGAGATGTTTATGAAGGCGTCTGCGGATAATCCTTTCCCCAATGAGATGCTATTGGCCTCAATCATTCCTATACCCAAAGTAGGGAAAGACCCAACACTTATTACTAACTACAGACCCATATCTCTCATTAATTTAGATATAAAGATATTCTCCCAAATACTATCTAACAGATTTAAAGAGGTAATAGGAGATCTGATTGATATTGATCAGTCTGGATTTGTGCGAGGGAGAGGTACTACAGATAATACACGTAGGACATTTAATTTAATACATAGAATAAAGGAGCAGAAATGGGGGTCTGTTATTAAGGCCCTTGATGCTGAGAAGGCCTTTGACAGAGTCAATTGGAGATTCCTGGACTCTGTCATGGGCCAATTTGGCCTAGAGGGTCAATTTAGACACAATACTATGTTGTTATATAGAAGTTCTACAGCTAAAATAATTAACCCTCTTGTTGAGTCTGATCATTTTGAGGTCAAATATGGTACTAGACAGGGTTGCCCTTTGGCTCCCCTGTTATATATTCTTACAATTGAACCTTTGGCCACTATGATCAGACAGGATATCAACGTAAAGGGGGTTAAGTCCCTCAATGGGGAAACCAAGGTCTCCCTATTTGCAGATGATGTCCTCCTTACTTTGACGGATCCGATGGTTTCAATTCCATCAGTACTGGACGTTATATCAAATTATAGTAGCTTTTCGAACTATAAGATCAATATGAAAAAAACTCAAATTTTAGCCTCTTTTCTATCTGAGGCTCAGAAAGATTTTTTGACAGCACATTTTCAATTCTCATGGGCAAATGATACTATCGGTTATTTGGGGATTAAAATATCTTTTGATATAGAGAGGATGATACAATCAAATTATGATACATTATTAAGAGATTTGCAACAACTGGTAGACAATTGGAGGAAGATTGAGTCCTCATGGATAGGAAGATTAAATATGATCAAGGCATTTTTGATACCTAAACTTATATATTATTTTAGGGCGATTCCCTATAGATTGGGGAAAGGTATTCTTAAACATTTTCAAATTTTGATTTCTAAATGTATTTGGGCTAATAAACCACCTAGGATAGCTTTTGATACCCTTCGAAGGAGCTACCAGAAGGGCGGTATAGCTTTTCCAGATGTTGATAAAATCCATGAAGCATGTATGGCGACTCATCTTCTACAGTGGTTAGATAAGGAGCGGGGATCTATATCATGGCTTACTCTAGAACAGGAGGATAGCCCTAGATATGAACTGTTTGTTCTTTTTTGGATGGGTTTGCTAAATTTGGGTGAATTGGATACCAAGAATTTTTCGAATCGAATATTGATAGATATGATCAATACTTCTAGAATTCTAAGTAAGAAATTGAAGCTAGAAGACAAATTATTATATAGAGTTCCATTAGAGGTCCTACAATATATAATGGATAACATAAATGTTCAATCTTGGACACATCTAGGCCTAACGAAGATCTCGGATTTATGGGATGGATTTAAACCCATCCCATTTATACAACTGCAAGAAAAGTTTAATCTTTCCCCTAGAGATCTTTTCCAATATCTAAGGATTAAGAATTTTATACTATCTCGGACTATACTTAAGGACCACATTGTTAATCCCCTTATTGTATTATATAAAAAGAAGGGAGGGATCTCTAGCTTTATTAAGGTGCTAGAATCAACGGAACAAGACTCTCATGCTACCTCCTTTGTTAAATGGGAACAAGATATTGGGGAATCCTTTTCACTTCTGGAATGGTCCAAGGCTACACTCCTGGTTAAGCGCTGTATACATAGCGTTTCTCTTTATGAAACACATTTAAAGATAATATATAGGTGGTATATGGTACCGGCTAGATTATACAAAATATCATCTGCCCATTCTAAGTACTGTTGGAGATGTGGAAATGAGGAGGGTACTATCTACCATATATGGTGGGAGTGTCATGGTCTCGATAGTATAAAAATTCAAATGTTTGGCCTTATTAACTCTATCTTTAAGGAGATAAAAGAAATTAGCCCTCAGTTGTTTCTTTTTAATATTGGTTTTCCCTCGCAAGATAAATATCAAAAATATCTTTTGACTCATATATTTTTTGCCATTAAAATATGTATAGCTAGGGCTTGGAAATCCTCTACTCCTTTAATATGGCATAGTATTACGGAGCAAATTGATTACCAACATAGGATGGAAATAAACCCTTTCTTTGGTACTAGAGACGTGACCAAATTATGGTTACCCTGGACAAATCGACAGAATCCATGATAGCAAGTTGTGGTTCCCCCCTTATCGAGTCTCAGAAGATGTAATTTATTTGTATTATTATTTTTCATATTTTAATACCTACTTATTTATCTGTTTATTAATTTTTTTATTTTTTTTATGACTATCAATGTGATAATTATACTATGGAAATCCTGGCGTTAATTTATCTCGTTTAGGTTTGGTAGTGGATAAGTGTAGCTGGTTGTAATATATATCGGGTGTACGATACGATGGTTTTCGATGGAAACATTGTACTATATGTGGAACCAATTGATGCTGGATTTTTTACTATGCTTTTTTTTTTTTTTTTTTTACAGTATATATACAGTTTGAGAGTTATATATTAATGTGAAATGAGAGTTATAAACTGTGAAAAATAAGCAAAATGGAAGTGTATGTTACATTCAACTATAGTACATTCTTTACAGCATTACCATCATATACTGCCAGCTTATCTATGCTATTTGTAGCTATATTGATGGTTTATAATTTTTATAATTAATTTCTTTTTTTTTTTTGTGTCGTTTGTTTGTTTAACTTTGGTGCCTTTTTTTTTTTTCTCTTTTTTTCTTTTTTAATAATTATTTTTGTATATGGCTGTCTTACTATGTTGGAGGTATGCCTTTCAGTTACCCCATATGTAAATGTTAATAATGTTAAAAAATTTAATATGATAAATAAAGAAATAAAAAAAAAATAAAAAAAGAAACGCAAGAAAACCTTTTTCCATAACTTTCCCAGAGTTCACAGCAAATTTGAGCACAGGCAATCATTGTGTACCAGACTTCACCATGCATTTCTGCAGATGCCCTTTACAATTGATGCTCTTTTAAACACAGCTTTTCCTTCAAACCATAATGTATGTGCTTAACATCACTCCAGCATACGCTTGGAATTATGCATGTTGATATAAGACTTACGTGCAGCTGCTTGGCTATGGAAATCTATTTCATAAAGTTCCTGAAGCACAATGTGTGTGCTGAAGTTGCTTTCAGAGGCATTTTTGTACTCTGTAGTAGTGATGCAGCAGATGTTTTTACACACTAATTGCTTCAGCACTCTGTGACCCTGCTCTGATATAACCTAGAGCAGTGTTTCTCAACTTTCATGGAGAAGTACCCATGCAGGTCTAAAAAAATTCTAAGTACCACTGCCTTGAGAAATACATTTTTTTTTATTTAAATTCTGAATAAAGCACATAGAAATTAATATTTAAGTAAGTCCCATATTGGAGAAAAAGCCTAATTAAAGGTAGTAAAGAATATTTTTAAAATAAATTTGGCATAATGTGAATATTGTGTTTGTAAGGAGTAGTGTATGAGCAAGTATAGAAGTGACAAAATGAAAATATAATACACACACATATTTTTACACAGAGGACACTGATAAACATACACAGAGGACACACTCACTGACAGACACACTTTCACTGATTTGACACACAGTTACAGACTCACATTAACAGACACACATTCACTGACAGACACAATGACAGACACACAAAAACGCACAGAGGACACTGACACATATTTAGACACAGATGACACTGATTGAACACACACTAACATACATACATTCACTTATAATAATTATAATTATTATTATAGTTTTGTATTATTTTTATTAAAGTCCACCCAGCCTCTCTACCTTTGGGAGAGCTGGAGTAGACCCTTTCCCTGAGGTCCAGTGGGGATCTTTCCCTATGGTACAGTGTGGGACTTGTATAATCTTTGTGGTCTTCCTGCACTGTTCCTTTGCCTGCTATTTAATGATGCCGTGGTTGGAGTGACATCATTACCCAGTATCGTCCCAGGGTGCATGTGGGTGCAGTGCTGGAATAGCTCAAATATTACAGCTTTATCGCCACTTTTGTTTCCATTCTCCCTCCTTTCTCTTGGTAGCCTCATGGGGAAAGCTAAGGTGGCCAGCCGGTCAGCTCTTGGTGTTCCCCCTGCCTATGTTGCTTGTAAACTCTTAGGGTAGGTGCACTACGGGTTATGAAACTAGGCCCAATTCTCAATCTTCTCATAAACTCTTGTTTTTTGCTAATTTGCATATGACTAGTACGGCGGAGCTCCTTTACTCTGACTCAGTAACGCCACCAAGTCTGCACCCTTGCTGTTATCAGGGACCCAGGACCGCAGCCGACCGAGTCGCTGCAGCATGTCTGGGATCGCTGAGAGCATTATTCACCCTGAACCAGGCCACTGTGTTTATATCGCGAGTAACCCTTTCTCCAAAAGTGCTATGATTCCAACCCTTTCCCCAAACACTAGACGACACTTGGTGAGAGTTAAAACAGCAACAACCTTTATTGAACACACAACCAGTCAGAGTGCCCACGATGACCCCTCTGGCCAGCCGAAAGCGCCTTCAATAGGGACATGAGCATCAGAATTGTTCCGTGCAGAGGCGTAACTAGAAACCATGGGGCCTTGGTGCGAAAATTGCCCTTGGGGCCCCCCTCCTGCCACCCTTCCCAATATGTCTAAAATCCCCCTCCAATACGTTCCCTCTTCCTCCCACACATGCAAACAGGTACACATGCAGACATACACATTTACAAACAGGCACACACATGCACACATACACACAAACACAAATACACACACATACAGACACATACATACAAACACATACACATACATACACACACAGACACAGAAGGTCTGGCAGACAATGTAATAGAGCAGCAGGAAATGCTAGCAGAATGCTTGGTTGTATAGGGAGAGGTATTAGCAGTAGAAAGAAGGAAGTGCTCATGCCATTGTACAGAACACTGGTGAGACCTCACTTGGAGTATTGTACACAGTACTGGAGACAGTATCTTCAGAAGGATATTGATACCTTAGAGAGGGTTCAGAGAAGGGCTACTAAACTGGTTCATGGATTGCGGGATAAAACTTACCAGGAAAGGTTAAAGGATCTTAACATGTATAGCTTGGAGGAAAGACGAGACAGGGGGGATATGATATAAACATTTAAATATATAAAGGGAATCAACACAGTAAAGGAGGAGACTATATTTAAAAGAAGAAAAACTACCACAACAAGAGGACCTAGTCTTAAATTAGAGGGACAAAGGTTTAAAAATAGTATCAGGAAGTATTACTTTACTGAGAGGGTAGTGGATGCATGGAATAGCCTTCCAGCTGAAGTGATAGAGGTTAACACAGTAAAGGAGTTTAAGCATGCGTGGGATAGGCATAAGGCTATCCTAACTATAAGATAAGGCTAGGGACTAATGAAAGTATTTAGAAAATTGGGCAGACTAGATGGGCCGAATGGTTCTTATCTGCCGTCACATTCTATGTTTCTATGTTTCTATGTGTCCGTGTATCTGTGTGTTAGTTTGTGTGTCTGCATTTGCGTGTGTGTATGTGTGTCTGTGTATTAGCATGTGTGTCCGTGTATGTATCTGTATGTGTTACATGGTGTGTATCTGTATGTATATCAGTGTGTGTTTGTATATCTGCATGTGTGTCAGTATATGCAACTATATGTCTGTGTAACTGTCACCCCACCACACAGACTGTCACCCCCCTTCAACCTGCCAAACTCACAATAACTCCCCCAATCCTGACACTCACCCATGCCATACTCACCACCCATTGCTCTGCCATATTTACTCTATTACACTCACCCCCCCAAATCCTGCCATACTCTTTCTCCATCACTCTGTCACACTCGCCCCCTTTCACACTCACCCTATCTCATTAACCGCTCCTATTCTGTTATACTCAATCCCCCAACTATGCCACACTAACCCTGTGGGGTGTGAATAAAACTCACGGGGGAGCTGAGGGACGGGGGAGCTGAGGGATGAGGGATGTTACACATGGAGGAGATAGGGGGGGGGGGTGAGACATATGGGGGTGGACCCAGGTCAATTTCTTGCACCAGGGCCCCATGGTTTCTAGTTATGCATTATGTTTTTCAACAATTTGAGCTCCTTTAGCTCTTCTGTATGATCGGACCAGATGGGCTAGCCTTTGCTTCCCACATGCATCAGTGGTTCACTGCCAGTAAATAGCTCTATTACCCCCAGTAACTAGATGACACATAGTTCTGGGAGAACAACTGATTTTATAGAGTCAAATGCAGCCTTTTATGCAGAGACTCCCATTATTGGGTCTCTATTCAATACATGCAGTGCCCGCCCAGATGCCTCTGTGTCCGGGAGATAATTGAGTTGCTGGTCTCTAAACTAATTATCTCACAAAAACATAAAAAACTCTAACATACAAACACCCCAAAACATAGTAAAAACACACAGAAACTCCACATATTATACATCCCCGGATAGCTCTGGTCCAAGCACCCATGTTGGCAAAATAGTGCCCTGATCCATGAAGAATTGCCAAATTTACACTGGGGTAACATTTTGACCGGCTGCACACGAGAATAGTTCCAATGTAATTGGGAGTTAGGCCAGTCAAATATCGGGAGCTCCTGCAGTCCAAAAAAAGGGGTCTCCCCCAGGCTCTTAGGAAGCGATTGTACCATTTAGTTAGTAGTATCTTCCCTCCAAATAGCGCTCTCCTGGCAGGTTGGTAAATGGGGTAAAACAGTGTGTTAAAGTGGGGTAAAACAGTGTGTTAAAGCAAAGGACCAGAAAAAGTGCAAAGGCGGGCTACAAAATTAATAAAAGGAATGGAGCATATCAGCTATGAAGAAAGATTAACAAATTTAAACCTATTTAGTTTAGAAAAAAGTCGCCTGAGAGGGGATATGATAACATTATACAAATATATTCGTGGCCAATACAAACCATTGTGTGGGAATCTATTCAAAAAACAGACTTTACATAGGACGCGAGTACATGTGTTTAGACTGGTAGAAAGAAGATTTCGTCTAAGGCAAAGGATTCAAAGATAAATCTGACTGCCATTCTGGAGTCAAGAAGGAATTTTTTTTCCTAGCTTGTTGCAAAATTGTGCTTCAAACTGGGTTTTTTTTGCCTTCTTTTGGATCAACAGCAAAAAACAAATGTGAGAAAGGCTGAACTTGATGGACGCAAGTCTCTTTTCAGCTATGTAACTATGTAACTATTGTGATAAAGTGAAGGCAGATAGGCCTTTTAACCCCAGGGGAAGTACGTGTAGTTTGTGTGTTGCACAACACAAAACATTGTTTAGTTATGGGCCCCTGGGGTGGAGCATTTGGAGAGAAGGGTGGGCCAATGCTCCACTCCACAGTTTAGTGGTTTTCTGGGGAGACATAGATCCAGGCCAGGGTTTTTTGGACCGTCTCCAACCCACTGCTCAGGTGCAGTTAATGAGCTATTGCAGTGGTAATAAGCCCCTCCCTGCTAGGCAGGTAAAGGAGAGGGATTGCTGGCTTCCTCCCAGGAAGCAGGTAGGAGAGAGAAGCTGTTCTCTCCAGATAGAGTCAAGGAGACTAAGCACTGGGAGTGCAGAAAGGAAGCAGTCAGGGCAAGGCTGGCTTGGAGCACTGGGAGTGCAGAAAGGAAAGCAGTCAGGGCAAGGCTGGTTTGGAGCACTGGGAGTGCAGGAAAGGAACGCAACAGGCTAGCCAGCAGAGTGTTGCTAACTAATAAGGTTGGTGCCATATGTTTTGTTAGTTTAACCCTGATAGAGAGGGACGTTCAAAGTTAGTTAGTGCTCAGACCGAGCTAGGTTTTTGTTTATAGGGTTTTGTGTTACATTTATGTTTTAATTTACTGCTGTATCCTGTGTGGATTTGCAAATAAAGTGCCTGAGTATATGCAATTACAAGGACTGTGCATGTTTTTGCCCTAGAGGACCGTGCTACCTGCAAACAAGGATCACACTATGTAAAGTGATGGGGAGCCTCAAGGTCAAGTGGCCGTGTTAGAGTTCAAGAGGGTTTGTGGCCAAGTACTGCTGGGGATCTTTTGGGAGTTTGTAGCCGAATAACTACCAGAGAGAGGGCGCTTTCGGCAATAAACATTCAAGAGAAGGGAAGGTATCAAACCAGGGATAGCAAAAGCTCTCTTGGGGAAAAGGTATGGGTAACATAAGACATGGCCTGCCACATGGCTGTTCCCAAAACTAAATTTCAGACCGTAAATGAGATTGAGGTAAATACAAGGAGACAGCTAATGGCGTTTTGAAAAGTGGAAGAGATGCTAAAAGAACTTTATGAGGTCCCAAGGTGCCTAATTTGAAGGCTACTGAGGCATCATTGTCCTATGTACAATGTTTCTTGTAACTTGTACCTTTTCAATAAATATATCAGATGCCAAAATAACAGAGTATTGCAGTATGCAATGATACCTTTTTTATTGGACTAACATAATATTTCAAAGACAACCTTTCAAGAGTTTTCATCTCTTCCTCAGGTCTAAAGCAATACTGATCAATCTGATAGAGTTTAACACTTAAAACAAATTATGTTCAGACCTGAGGAAGAGAGAAAAACTCTTGATAGCTTGTCTTTTAAATATTATGTTAGTCCAATAAAAAGGTATCATTGCATACTGCAATACTCTGATGTTTTGGCATCTTGTCTACTGGACTAATAAGGCTAATCCAATCTACACTACTATATATGTACAAGCAAAGGATCAACATTTTGACCAACTGGTCTTTATCACCGGTTGGTTGTTCTTGTTGGTCTGAACGTTGATCCATTGTTTGCTTGGAATACACTTTTGAAAATTCCAGCGAGTGCTCTTCATTCATCTTTACATATCCAACACTGAGCAGCACCGTGGTATTTAGTACATATTTCTAATTTAGGCAAAGTGCCAGATTTCATTTTACATATTATTTATTTTTTTATATTTATTTATAAAATATTTTACCATGAAAGATACATTGAGATTTCTCTCGTTTTCAAGTATGTCCAGGGTCCCCAAATCATTGCATTGTTACAATTAGGGTACAATAAAATACAAAAACAATATTAATACACAATAAATACAATTTTTAACATAGAACAGGCAGGAAATATATAATCAACCATGACAGGTGCATTCTGTTTTGAGGTATGTAGAGAGGGATCTTTTAAAGGACTTTAGGCTTAGGGAAGATTTTAAATTGTGCGGGAGGTCGTTCCATAATTGCGGTGCTCTGTAGGAGAAGGAGGATCGGGCTGCTTTCTTTTTGTATTGAGGTAGACTAAGTAAAGTGTTGGTACTGGATCAGAGGTTATAGTACGTGGGAACAGCTGAGGAAAGCATTGTGTTCAGGTAGGGTGGGAGTTTCCCAGAAAAGCTCTTAAACACAAGGCTGGAAAGATGAAGGGTGCGTCTGGATTCCAGCGACAGCCAGTTTAGTTCTTTTAGCATGCCACAATGGTGAGTCCTGTAGCACAAATCGACAGAACGAGTTATACAATGTGTTGAGTTTATTAATGTGGAATTGCGATGCAGATGCATATACTACATCCCCATAATCAATGATTGGCATCAGCATTTGCAGTACAATCTTTTCCTTTACTGTAGGGCTTAGGCAGGATTTGTTTCTGTACAGGGCACCTAGTTTTGGATAAAGTTTAGATGCAAGCTTTTCTATGTGCAGGCCAAAAGATAGATTGGGGTCTAACATCATATCCAAGTATTTGAAAGAGTGGACTGCGGTCAGTGTGCCATTTGAATTTGTTTTGATGGATAGGTGGGAATTGTGTAATTTGTGTAATTTAGGTACTGTTCCAAAAATCATTGTGACAGTTTTGTCAGTGTTCAGGAAGAGTTTGTTTTTTGCGATCCACTTTTCTACCTCTGTAAAGTGGTCTTGGAGCACAGGCTCAAGCTGCAGTAGATCGGAATTGCTCGCATAGATTACCGTGTCATCTGCGTATATGTGTACATTTGAGGATTTGCAGACATTAGGCAGATCATTTATAAATAATGTAAATAGTAGGGGGCCGAGAATGGATCCTTGGGGAACACCAGACATGACTGGAAGAGGGAGGGAGTCGTTGTCAGAAATGGACACATATTGCGAGCGATCCGATACATACGATCGAAACCAGTTTAGCAAACGATCACCAATACCTGAGTTTTTGAGTTTGTGCAGTAGAATGTCATGGTCTACTGTGTCAAAGGCCTTAGCAAAATCAAGGAAAATAGCTCCAGTTAGGTCTCCCTGTTCCATGCCAGTTTGGATGTCATTGCAAACTTTTAAGAGGGCAGTTGTAGTGGAGTGATTCTGGCGAAAGCCCGATTGATCAGGGGTCAGATAGTTTAATTGTTGGTAGTACTCACACAGTTGCGTATGGACACATTTTTCTAAGATTTTTGACAATACCGGGAGCAATGATATTGGGCGATAGTTAGAAACCAAAGTAGTGTCACCACTTTTATGGATAGGCACTACTCTCGCAGTCTTCCAAAGTTTGGGTAGGTATCCAGACACCAAGGATTCGTTAATTAGAGTTGCGACGGGTTTAGCAATTGCCGGCGCACTGAGCTTCAACAGCATTGCTGGGATTTGATCAGGTCCGGACTGGTTTTTCATTTTTAGATTATTAAGATGTTTTTCAATGACACTAACAGGTACAGGTCTATAAATTAACTTGTCTATATTGGGACTTTGCAAATTTAGTGGGACCTGATCCACATTTGTAGTTTCAGGATGCGTGTCATTTATTAGCTTGGCAATCAGGGCAGTAGAGCATCCGACAAAATAATTGTTAAAGGCATTTGCTACATCTAAGGGAAGTTGCAGGGCTTGGTTATCCACTTTGACAGTGGAGAGTTGGGAATGGATTGGGGGAGTTTGTAGTTTATTTATGACTTTCCAAAAGTTTCTAGGGTTTGAGATGTTATTGTTCAGATTTTCATAGAAATATTGGGCCTTGGCCAATTTTGTCTGTTTTGTGCATATATTTCACCATTGTCTATATGCACGGTGATCATTCATAGAGCCAGTACGCTTAAACTTTGACCACAAAGAATCCCGAAACTGGTACATTTGGATGAGGTCAGCTGTGATCCTGTTCATATGTGTTCCTTTTACCCTCACCTTACGCAGCGGGGCATGCAAATTCCAAATTTGTAGGAGTTCAGACTGAAAGAATTCAACAGCACAGTCTAGATCTTGGATAATGTTTCATCTGTGTCATGGGAGGTTCTTGATGTCCTTTAGAAAGGATTCAAGATTAAATTTTTTGAAGGACCTAGTTATTTTAACCTTGGGAGTGGATTTAATAGCCTTTCTTTTGCGCACGCAGTACACTAAACAGTGATCACTGAAAGTGTTTGGGAGAACACTGGCCTCCTGGATTCTATCAGGAGAAGTGGAGAGAATCCAATCTAGCAGGGTATGGTTATGGCTTTTAATATTTATGCGAGTTGGGGAGGAGATTAATTGCATTAGCTGCAAAGTCTTAAACAGCGTGCAAGAACTATTATTTTTAGGATTCAGCCAATCAATATTAAAATATCCAAAGACCAACAGTTCACTTTTAGGGTTTTGAGCTATGGTTTCACTAAGGAGATGGGCTATGTCAGAAAGGGAATGCACAGGGGAGCTAGATGGGCGGTAGATTCCTGCAACAATGATTGATTTACTGCACGGGATCTCAATTGTGCCAGAAAGGAAATCAAAGGTGGCAGGAGGACTAAGGTTTTGTAAAGGGGTAAACTTTATGGAATAGTCAACATAAATAACAATGCCTCCTCCTCTCTTTGCTCTGTCATTTCTGAAACATGAATACCCCTGTATTGCAATGGCGGTGTGTCTGGTATTTTAGTCATTAACCATGATTCTGAGAGCACAATGATTTTTGTTTTTTTAATGGGAACACCAGGCTTGCAGTGCATCCAGTTTAGGGAGTAAACTACGGATGTTGCAGTGCACAAAAGAGAGGCCTTTTTATTAGGGAGATTAGGACTAGAATTAGCTGGGGGACCAGTAAATGGGATACTTTATAATTTTGTGAGGTGGGGGTAGGAGGGCTATTTTTTTAGAACTCTCCACCAGCACTCAGCAGATAAGTTACAGGAACAGAGCATGCCATGGTATATGATAATTTGTGTTCCAGTTTGAGGTGTGTGCTTATGCTGGTAGTGGTGTAAACAAAATTGGATTGAAAAAAGAGTTATTAAGAATATCAGTATGGTTATATTTGGATTCATGTTAGTGGTATGAGGTGTGTAGTTGAAAATGAAACAGAAATCGCGAAAAATCTATCTATTTGTAGGGAGAGAGGGTATGTGTTCTATATGAGATTGGAAGGGTGTGCTGATCAGTGTTTGCACCTGTCATTTCAGGAGATTGAAAGTTGTGTGGGAGACTATCTATAAATCAGGAAATAAGCATGGGGTGGGAGGGAAATCAGTCTTCCTGAGGGCTACCTGTTTCAAATGGCCATGGAAGAGCTGATGGAGTTCTATGCTGGACTGGGTATGTTTAAAAATCAGACTGTGGGAGAGAGATGTATATTAGGGTCAGATGGGCTAAGAGATGGGGGGGTGCATAGATGGACATTTGATTTAAGGTCTTTTAAGGAAAAACAAAAGCTAAGACTGAGAATTACAGAGATAAGAGAGAGGTATTTAAGTAGGGAAATAAAACCATTAAACAAGGAACAAGAAAGATATATGGGCCTGAGCTGGTTAAACTAACTTTTAACATGATGGACAAAGACAAAGGTGATAAAATACTTTTGCATGATTAGCACAGGCTATAGTTACAAAGACATGAAAATGTATACATTGAAAATAATAAAACTAAATACAAAATCATACACATACAACAAAATCAACAGGGTATGTAGAAATATAATGAAATGTCAGTCTTCCAAAAGGCTACCTGTTTCAAATGGCCATGGAACAGCTGATGGAGCTCCGAGTTCTATGCTGGACTGGGTATGTTTAAAAATCAGACTGTGGGAGAGAGATATATATTAGGGTCAGATGGGCTAAGAGATGGAGGTGTAGATATATATATGTTGTACAGTGATGCAGAATGTATTGGCATACTAAAAAATAATAGTAATATGAGCCTTAGTTAAAGCAATAACATAACAGAAATTGCAGGTTTAACCACTTAAGGACCACTTGATGGTCTATGCCATTATGCATTGCAGGGCTTTGCATTGTAACGCCCAGTGACCGCATAGGCCATCATCCATCATGCAGTAAAAGTACCAGCAGGAGTTAAACCTGCTGGTACCAAGGAATGCCAGGTAACTTTTAATACTTTAGGCCCCAGACTGACAGATGAGCTATGTGCAATGCTCAAAGCGAGCCCCCAACCTGCTCCCTTTAAAAAATCAGGGATTTAAAGATACTACCTTCTGTCAGTCAGGGCACTAATCACTGACAGAAGAGCAATGTGCCGTGCTCAAATGTGCTGCGCTCAAGACCTTGTGCTTAGCCACAGTACTTTCAAATATGCCAAAAAACTTTTAGTGTCCCCTTAGTCTAGTACAGTCACCCTTACTATGAGAGAGACTCCCAGGGTCTATTTACCCAGAGATCAGTGCTGTGCTTTGCCAGCTGCCCAACACTGATCTATGTGTGCTGGTGCTGCAGCATGAGTGTGAGCTTGGACTGTGTGAGCTAGGAAATCCCCCTGCTGATGTCAGTACTGACATTAGCAGCGGGAATCCCTCAGAGGTTGGATCAGGGGGTGGGATTATAGGTAATATAATGAGTTGGATTATAGATAGGAAAATGGTTGAATTATGGGTAGGATTACATGTTGAATACGGGGCATGTAAACAAATGGGGTATCATTTTACTTAAGAACAGTCACAGAATATAAACATGGGGTATTTGCTGTAGTGGGACACACTGTGAAAGACTGCCTCGTACCCCAGCTGGGTACCCCGGTCAAGCTCGTTCTCTAGCTCTCCACCGGGACACCTGTAGTGCTTAAGCCACTCTCCGTTCCTTCCCGCCCTGGAACAGATTCAAGTGATTAAGCTCTCCTGCAAAGTATAGCTGGTCCCCCATACACTAGTCAAGACTGAGTGAAGGGTGAAAAGGAACTCTCTTATTCAGGCCAAGTTGCCTGTTTATATATATGAACCCCAGCATGGTGTCTTTATTCAATATTCAATACAATACAAGCCCCTCGCAGAGATCTCTGTGCCTGGGAGATAAATGAGTTAAGACCGGTAAGCCAATTATCTTACAGGAGCAGAGAGCCAAACACAAAAATATAAAAACATAAAAGTACCCCGAACATAATAAAAACATACAGTAATCCCACATGTCCTATATCCCCTGATCTGAGCATCCAAGTTGTCCAAATAGTGGTCAGATCCATGCAGTGTAGGGGAATCGCCACCGGGCAAAGTTCTGACCCGCTGTACATGTGATCCTAGCCCAAAATTGTTCAAAAGAATTTGGTGATTTTGCTGGTCAACTTTCGGGAGTTCCTGCGTACAAAATACGGAGTGCTCTGTCTGTCTCTCTGGGAGTGTTTGTTCCCTTAGTCTCAGGCACCTTCACTCTAAAATGTGCCTGCAAAGTGGTAATAAGTTGCCCGGAAAACCGCAACAGTTCCATAGCGGTCACGGCTAAGTACCACCGAGGACCGTTTGTGGGTTTGTTCATGCGAACGGCAACCAGGGAGCTAGCATTCAGTTCAATTCGTGAGAGAGGAAAAGTGATGAACCAGGGGCACCAAGGAAAGCTGCTAAGGGCAGCTGGGCATGGTAACTCCAGATTGGGGTCTCTGACCTGGACTATAGTCGGTGGGCAGGAGGCCAGCTTCCACACTCCTCCAGGAGTTCATGGCAAACGTTCATGGTAAAGAGCATTTGCTACATATCTTCTCCAGGGAGACTAACCAAATGATCATTTGTCCAGAGGGCCCCCTACCTCAAGGTCCCATTTGTAAATCCAGTGTCCTGCTGGAAGGAAAACTACTGCACTCCACTCCTGGTGAACCAAGTCGTCGCTGGGGATAGAGGATGTAATTCTCCTCTCTAGGGGACAACTCCTGCCACTGTGGAGTGAGACTTGGTCTCCCCTTCCTAGATTGCACACTGCCACTGGAGAATGAGACTGTCTGTCTTCACTCCCAATAACTCTCTCTGCTGCTGGGGAGGGAGGATGATACGCTCCTCTCCCTGGAACACACTCTACCGCTGGGGAGTGCGATGTTATCACACAAAAGGAAGAAGCTTATTGGTCAAGATTCCTGTCCTCATTGACGTAATTTGCCCTCTCTTGTTTTGCCACTTTTCAGAAATCTGAATCACTTCAGCGCTTCTGAAATGCCGAACTTCGACACTTTGGGACTTCGGACATTCATAAGCATCCAAATGTCCGAATGGCATGAAATTCGTACGAATGTACATTTGGAACGAAACAAATCGCACGTCTTCTCCTCAGGACTGCCACAGTCATCATCTTCCTCAAAAGTCTTCCACAACAGGCCAGGGCCATTGCAGTCCTCACCCTCTGGCTGAACGTTCGCCACCATCCAAGGGTCTCGCTGGACTGCGTACCACCATTGCACCTGGTACGAGTCATCCAGCATCAGTTCCCTCTCGACCAGAGACTAGAGGTGCATTACCCACTCCGTCAGGGGCTGCTCACCCAGTAGCACCATTCACTGTGTCCATAGCGGTCGCGGCTAAGTACCGCTGAAGACCATTCGTGAGCTGATTCATGCGAATGGCCGCCAGGGAGCTAGCATTAGGTTCAATTCATGAGAAGGGAAAGGGCCGAACCAGGGGCACAGAGGGAAAGCTGCTTAGGGTGGATGGGCAGGATAACCCGCAAATGGGTCTGTGACCTGAACCATAGTCAGTGGGCAGGAGGCCAGCTTCCACACTCCTCCAGTAGTTTTTGAAGTTGAAAAGAGCGTTTGTCACACACTCGTATTCTGTGAATCTCCCCAAAATACAACACAAAAAAAAGGTACAAATTTGGCCTTGATTTGTGATAAAATGGCTACATGAAACGTGTAGGAACCATATTTTGATACTGTGACATAGTGGTGGGCTTAACACAACATGACCGTAACTTAATCACCATATTTTTTTTGTAAACATAGGTGATTTAAAGTAGCCTTGTAAAATCAAAAACTGTACTTTTTTTTGTGTGTGTGCGCTGTTCCTTAAACTGTATTTTGCATAGATTTTGGTCTTTGTCAGCACTAATTCTTAGAAATGCATGTTTGGATATGCCTCTTATTACCATGTTTTTCTGTTTGTAGTTGTAATCCAGACGGGATTACTACTAGGCTGAGCACCCCACCCATCCACTATGGGTGCCCCTTTGGAGGTGACCACAGGAAAGCATAAATTGAAGAATGCGTGAAACCAGTTGAAGCTGTAAGTATTGCAAGTTAGCATGAAAATCTCCCATGTTAAACTTAGTGTAATAACCACCGATATTGGGGTACAGTGACATAGTGGTGTTAACACAATATTGCCATATGGTGTAATTGAATCCACATATTTGTTTGCAAAAATAGGGGATTTTAAATAGTCTTTAAATTTAATTTAAAACTGTATTTTTTTTTTTCTGTGTGTGTTGTTTCTTTAACTGCATTTTAAATGGAAAGTGTCACAATGCTCCTATTTACATAGCTCTGGAATGTACTTTCTACAAATACATGCTTTTTGAAATCTGCGACTACAATTAAAATTGTAATCTCAGCATGACAAATTTTGCTAAATTTTAGATTTAAAACCTTAATTCACTTCTTGCAATATATGTTTAATAACTTCTACAATGGAATTACAATTCTAGCTATATTGGGCATTTTAACAATCTGAACTAATTAGTGAATCTATCTTGAGGTAGTTTTTTTTTACACTTGTTCTTCCTATTTAATATTCATTATGTATACATATATGGTATAAATAAAACAATATTTCTACTTTAAAAAGTGATATATAATATGTATGGGTGCCCTTAAACAAAAAGGGGGAAATTGTAGCAGAATGAACGAATGACAAAAGTGCCAAAAAGGCATCCACATCTCCAAAAAGCTTTGGCCCTTAAGGGGTTAAGTGCTGTAAAACTTGCTCGGTCGTAGCACAGTTAGTTACAATTTCCCTGACTAGGCATATTGCTGGTCCTCAATGCACTGTTTTTTATGATGCAAGCGAACTGTCCTGAAGAGTTAAGTTAAAATGCAATTTATTCTGAATTATTCTTTTCTTTATTTCCTAACACAGCAGTTATATAGTTCGAACATGTTTCACTCCAGTTCTCCGGCTGATTATTCACAGTGAGATATCAGTATCTCCTGCTTGTCAGGTCAGGACAGTAGCATTATTTGTGAAATAATAAGCTTCACACCTTGCTAGAGGAAACATGGCTAATAATATATAACCATTGGTCACAGATGTTTAGGTTTTGGTAATTTACCCAAAATGTATCCATAAAGGGAGATTAATGTTATCTTAGGTAGAATACTCTATATATGTGCAGTATCAGAAATACAGATTCATTACTGTGGTACATATCTTTATAAAATGTACCTAGGATATGTATTTACATTGCATTTCTTTTGTGGTATTAGTATTAAAGGGACACTATAGTCACCAGAACAGCTACTTCCCTTTTGGCATTTTCATGTAAGCACTGCCTTTTCAGAGAAAATACAGTGCTTACATTGTCCCCTAGGGGCATCTCCAGTGGCCACTCCCTAGATGGCCACTAGAGGTGCTTCCTGGGGTAGTATTGCACAGTGTGCGGCACTGTCAATCAGCGTCTGCATGGAGACGCTGAACTTTCTTCATAGAGATGCAGTGATTCTGTGCCGCCTCTCTTCCGATTTGAGTCCTAGGGAAAGCATTGGATTAGCTGAAATAATAAATTATGATGATAACAGCAAAAGGAGGCGGATCGGGATGGAGCCATCATCAACGGACCCATGCGGAAATAAGGTACGTTTTTATTACTGTGATGGAACTTATAGCACCGCGACTGAGTACCTCTGTCAATCGCTGCTTCCTAGTAATCCTGGTGTAATGATATTGATGTTACAAAGTTTTGGAGTCCAGTAGCCAGATCAGCAATGTTTTCTGCCAGAGGTAGCCACTCGTTACCCAGGTGGTTGAGCCCCTGAGCCTTGAGTGGCCTTCTGGTCTTAAGCAGAGATGGGAGACTGGAACAGAAAGATGATAATCGTAGTGAGGCAAGCCGAGGTCAGTGGGAAGGAGAAGCAGCAAAGTCAAAACAGTCCAAATTCAGCAACAGGAAGTAGAAACAGGAACACGCTTGATTAGAGAGTACAGGAACCACAATAATCTGGCAAAGGTACAGAGACAGGAAGTTGCTTTTATAGGCCAAGAACCAGACACCTGACCAGACACAGCTGAAGAGAGTTGTCACTGATAACCTTGACTCTACAAGCAATGGTATCAGATCTCAGGTAAATTTGCAAAAGGCAGGCTGGTGTACTGGTAAGGAAGAGGTTTAGCACCATGTAAACCAGGGTTCGAAACCCAGCAGAGTCAGTTCCTCACACCTGGAGTACCATAAGAACCACACCGGACACCATAACCACCATAAACCCCACAAACCACCGCAGCTTGGTTGGGGTCTTGCTGTCCTCCACCCACCCTGGCTCCAAGACCAGGATCCAGCTTCCAGTGGATAGACCTCTCCAAGTCCAGAGAGCAAAGCAGGTTGCTCTTACAAGAGCAAGTGTTGTACTCCAAGGGAGTATAGTGATTATAGCAAACCCCAGAGTGAATATAGCTCTCCAATCCCCCAAACATGAGCCTTGACTTCTGTTTAATCGCAGCCACAACTGGCCTTATATGCAGGTTCCCATGCAAGGGGCACGCCCACCTGGACCTTGTGGACCTGAAGTGCAGCACCAAGTCACAGACCAATAACAACAATGGTTATGTGCATGACATTCCTATATACAAACACACAATCCTTCCCCTCTGCCTTGGAGATAATTGAATCAGGAACTGTACTAATCTAATTCAATTATCTCCAAGCACAGAAAAAACATACTTTTTAAAAAAAAATCAAAAGTACCTGTTTAAAAAAAAAAAAAAAAAAAAACCCCACATACATCCCCTGATAGCCCTGATCTGGGTGACGAACATATCCAAAAAGCACCCAGATCAGTTCAGGGGTTCAGGAATTTCCTGGAAGTCTTATTTTTGACCTACTGTGCACATGGTCCCATGCCTAAAACAGTTCCAGAGAATTGTACTCTCTGTCTGGAGTACAAAAGTACATATTTCACGCTGCCTGCTGGAGGGCGTGAGAGACGTGATGACATGAGACGTCGCACGTGTTACAGGTGGACGTGCCCGGAAGGAGGGTGAGGAGAAAGGACGCGGAGGCGAGCTAGTTATGCCGCTCCGTGAACATTGTCTGGCTGGGAAAGATTGAAGTGAATGAAGTGGAGTGAAGACTCAGTGAGGACTCAGTGGGGTCGGTGAATCTGGTTTGAAGCAACACGGTGCATGCCAGTGTATGTTGTTGCTGAGGGTTTGTTGCCTTCATTTGGAGAGACAGCAGCGGTTCCCTTATGAACTATTAAAAAGACGAAGAAAAGAAAGAAAGAATTAGGGAGAAACAACAACAGTTCCCTTATAAACCATTAAAAAAAACGAAGAAAAGAAAGAAAGAATAAGGGAGAAATAAAAAGAAAAGGAAAAAATATATCCCTCAGCAATTTTCTAAATAGCTTTATATAAAAACCGTGAGTACTTCTGTATATACTGCAACATTACTGCAAGGCATTATATTTGTATATAATTATTGGCTTGGAAAAAAAAAAAAGCAGAAAGAAAATACTTATTTTTTTTTGGAGGAGACTGGTATATTTGACTGATTTAATTGAATTAATTATTCGATCAATTGATTTAATCATTCAAGATTAAAGCTATATATGAGATATCTAGCTAAAATCTGCTATTGAGAAGCACTTAAGAAACAAAAATGTCAACTAGGAAAACAACAGAAAAGAAGAAAGAAATTAAATCAGTTCAGCAAACAGAAAAGAGGTTGTCAGGTTTTTTTACAACCCCCATTAAAGATGTGCAGGAACAGATAATTGATGGTAAGACACACCCAACTAATACCTCCAATATTAATCAAGAAGTTCCACTTAACCAATTTTCATCAGAAACCCAAGCAATTGCTTTAATTAGCATACAAGACCAACTTAAGCAAGTGTTGGAATTACAATTAAATATATTGAAACAAGATATGCTTGCAAGTTTTAATGATATAAAACAAGAGATTAAAAATGTTGCAGTATCAGTGGTGGAAGTGGAAAAAAAATGTGAAGTGTTTGGAACTCAAATTAAAGCAATTAACACGGAAGTGCAGTTTCTAGCAAATAAAGCTGACAATCTTGAAAATAAAATAGCAGCTTTAGAAGATAGATCAAGAAAAAGAAACATAAGAATAAGAGGGGTTCCTGAAGAAATTTCCAATGAAAAATTAAGAGAATATTTAAATAATTTATTCAAAGAAGTTTCACCAGAAATATCTACAGATGAATATCAAATAGAAAATTTCCACCAAATATATAAACCGAATACAACAGCTTCACATCTTCCAAGAGATGTAATAGTGAGTTTTTCTTCACTACCAATGAGAAATAATTTAATGAAAGCCAGCCGTATTAAACCCCAAATAAATTCTATTTACAAAGATATAATTTTTTTGCAAGATTTATCCTATCATACCAGGACTTGGAGGAAATCTTTCTCTATCGTGACAAACTTTTTAAGAAAAGAAGAGATCAGATTTCAATGGGGTTATCCAACATCTTTAAGGTTCACTTGGAAACAAGAAAAAAAAAAATTGGGGGGATGCAAACGATGCAAATAGTTGGCTAACAAGTATTAATAAGAAAGCTTGAAAAGTCTGTTGCGATGGAAGAGAGGAAGAGAAAGGAAGAGAGGAGAGGAAGAAGGAAGAAGAGAGAAGAGAAAGGGGAGGAAAAAAAGGGGAAAAAAAATAATTTTATTTTTTTTTTTGTATAATTTTATAATTTACAATGTCTCCACTTATATGGAATTAATTAGTTGTGTAATGTATAACTTACAAATTTTTCAATTTAATTAATAATTGTTTCCACTTAAAGGGTATTAACTATGTATAATAGAAATAACTGAATTTATTTTATTTTTTTCACAAAAGCAAACACGTTTAAGCATTAACATTAATGAGATTCAAATTCAATAAGGTGGTTAAAAGTAAACTATTCACATATATTAGTAAGGTTTCTTAGTAATAGATAAAAGATTAAATATACTTGTAATTAAACACCATAGGAAATAATAATAGAAATTGTCAATAAATAGATTATTAGTAGTTGTGTTAAGAAGAAATAGATTCACTTAAATTAAAGAATTAAAGGGAAATGGAGTTAAGAATAAAAGAAGGGAAAAGGAAATGTTTTTTTTTTTTTTTCTCCCCCTTGGGGTAAAATTGTAAACTTGTAAATATTACTACTCTTTTTGGACATACCCACTTAGTGTCTAATTTAAAGACACAGTAAAGACTGAATTTCTAAATGAAAATTTACAGTCTTTGTGTTAAAAAAGGAGGATTTCCTCCAATGATTTTAAATTTATGTTTTGCGTGTTTGTATGTATATGTTTATGCAGCAATAGGGAAGGATAATGATTATCGAGTGGAAAGGGATGAAGAGAAGTTTTTGAAGATAACATGATAAAAATGCTTACACTCAATGTTCAGGGATTGAATACTATAGCAAAAAGAAATTTACTGTATAAATATCTCAGTGAAAAACAATTGAATTTAATATTTTTACAAGAAACCCATTGGAGGCATGTGGACAAACAGAATTGGGGGGGCAAAAGATTTCCACTTATAATTCAAGCCTCTAACAAGGAAAAAAAAAATGTGGAGTAGCTGTAGTATTTGGAGAAAAGATCAAAGTTGAAATTATTCACCAGATACAAGATATTAAAAGTAGATATTTAATAATAATATGCAAAATTGATTCCATACTTTTTACATTATGTAATATATATCTCCCTAATCATTCACCAGTTGCCTATTTAAAAACAATTTTGGAAAAAGTAGATGAAATTAAAGTGGGAAAGTTAATATTAGCAGGGGATTTTAATGCAGTACTGGATCCTCAGATAGATAAAAAATTAATGAAAGGAAATACTCTAAACCAAATGGTGATAAAACAAGCAAAAGCTTTAAAAAAAATTAAAGATGAATATAATTTATTTGATATCTGGAGAATTTATAATCCCAATGAGAGAGATTATACGCATTTCTCTAAAGTGCATTTTTCCTATTCAAGATTGGACATGATTTGGGTAGATCCAAGTATTATTGATATGGCCAACAAAACAAAGATTGATGAGATAGTTTGGACAGATCACAATGGAGTTTTCTGTGAAATTGTTTTTTGTACATTTAAAAGAGAAGCCTATACTTGGCGGTTAAGAGATAATTTGCTTTGCTGTGAATTAAAAAAAACTTACATAGGAAATAATATAAAAAATTACTTTAAAGAAAATACTTCAGAAAATATTGATCCATCTATTTTGTGGTGTGCCTTTAAGGCTGTTATAAGAGGTCACATTATCAAGCTACAAAGTCAGCTTGATAAAAATAATACTTTGGCATATTTACATACAGAATTAAGAAATATGACTTATATTAATAAACAATCTCCATCTTCCGAAATTTATGGAAAAATATTAGAACTTAAAGAAAATATAAAGCAAAAATTTATAGATACGATAGCTAAAAATATGGATAGACTAAAACTTAAATATTATTCTAAAGGTAATCGAGCCGAAAAGATGCTATCTCAAAAACTTAGAAAACAAAAAGGACAAAATAAAGTAGATAAAATAATACAGAATGGAAAAATAGCAACAACCCCTAGAGAGATTGGAAAATGTTTTAATGAATATTACGGCAATTTATATAATATATCTCAAATTAGTACAGATGAGGATATTAAAAATTATTTAACTAGTATAAAGAAGTTTCAATTAACATCTATTGAAAATGAATTTTTGAATAAACCTATAACTATGGAGGAGATTATGAAAGCTATAAATGACTTAGAAAGATCTAAAACACCAGGCCCAGATGGGTTTAGCAACCTATTTTATAAAACATTTAAAGATCTATTATGTCCATATTTGACCTCTGCTTTTAATACAGCTGCAAACAGAGGATTTTTACCAGCAGAGATGCTTAAAGCTAATATCTTGCCCATTTTAAAAAATGACAAAAATTCCACTGACATCAAAAATTACCGTCCAATATCTTTAATAGATGTAGACACTAAGCTATATGCTTCGGTTTTGGCTGCCAGAATAAAAAAAACTTCTTCCATTAATTATCCATAAAGATCAAATAGGATATGTTCCAGGCAGAAATTCCTACACAAGTATAAGGAAAATGATTAACATCTTGGACGATGCAAATAGAAATGATGTTCCAGTTCTGACTCTGTCGATTGATGCTGAAAAAGCATTCGACAGAGTCAGCTGGAAATACTTAGACCACACTATGGACTGGAAGGTTGGATTAAGAAAGCTATAATGGCCTTATATGTAAACCCAGTTTCTCGGACTATTGGACCTAATATTGTTGCCCCATGGTTCCAACTTAGAAACGGTACTCGGCAGGGTTGCCCCCTTTCACCATTACTTTACTTGCTGACTATCGAACCATTGGCTGAAAACATTAGAAATAATAAGGAGATTAATGGATATAAAATAATGGATGAGGATCAAAAAATTAGTTTATATGCTGATGACATTTTAATTACTCTCACAAATCCTAAAAATTCTTTAGAACATACAATGCAAGAAATAGACCAATACAGTTTTATATCAAACTATAAGTTAAATACAAATAAATCCTTGATATTAGATGTTAATCTCAATAAAAAGATGCAACAAGAGATTAAAAACAAATATTATTTTATTTGGGTTAAGGAAAGCATGGATTATTTAGGAATTAAAATAACCAGAGAGACAAATAAGATTATGGAAGTAAATTTCTTAACACTATTATTGGACCTTAATAAATGGTTAAAAGATCGTAGAAATTTAGAGATTACTTTTTGGGGGCGAATAAATGTCATCAACTCATATGTTATACCAAAGTGGAATTACATGTTCCAAATGTTACCTCTCCATATTCCAATCCATTGGCTTCAATTAATACAAAGAAGCTTTACTCAATACATTTGGAAAGGCAAGAAGCCAAGACTAAAACAGTCAATATTGGTGCAAAAATTACATAAAGGTGGACTTGCTTATCCATTTATAATGAATAATTTTAAAGCAGCTACTATCCTACATATCTATAGAATGCAAATTAAAGAAAATAAAGATGAAGGATGGTATAAAATGGAAATGAAGGCAGGAGAAGTCTCTAGCTTAGATTGCCTAATTTGGAATATAAATAAAACGTTTAAAAAAAAGAGTATTCTAATATTATTTTAACTCAATTATTGGAAAACTGGTCCAAAATTAAAAAAGCAATGAATATAGAAAAAAAAGTTCCAAGCTACTTAGAGTTAGATATTGTAGAAAATCAAGTTGAAGACTTAAACTTAAATAATTGGAAAAAATTAGGGATAATGACTTTAGATCAATTATTGATAGAAGGATCAATCAAAACTTTTGCTCAAATAACAGGTGTATATAATCTTCCATCTAGAGAAGTGTTTAATTTTTTAAGACTCAAAAGTTATATGAATACACACCTTATAATACCAAAATCTAATTTGAGCAATTTGATTGATTTATTATTTACCTCCAAAAAAAATTAATAAACCACTCTCTAAAGCTCTAATATTAACTAAATCAATGGCCAAGGATACAAATCCTACTGCTATACAGGTATGGAAACAAGATTTAGACATTGACATTAGTATGAAACAATGGGGTTCTTCAATGATGGATGTTAAGAAGAATATACATTCATTAAATTTACTAGAAACACACTTTAAAGTTTTAAATAGGTGGTACTTAGTATCAGCTAAATTGAATAAAATATATCCTCTAACTAATCCTACCTGTTGGAGATGTAATAGCACTAGAGGCAATTTTAGACATATTTGGTGGGACTGCCATAAATTAAAAAATCTCTGGCTGAAAATACAGCATTTTATATCCAATAATCTAAAACTCGAGTTGATAATTTCTCCAGAGGTAGTTCTGCTGCATTTGAATTGGCCACATATGATGTATGAGCTAAAAGTAATTCTTATACATCTTTTTTTAGCTGCTAAAATAGTAATTGCGAGATGGTGGAAAAAAGATTCAGAAGTCCCCTGGAAGAAAGTTAAAACCCAACTCGAGTTTCAGATTAAAATGGAGTTGATGCTAAGTAAACAAAAACTAAGCAATAAGGCATTTGTCTGGTTAAAATGTATTGAGATGATTGATGTAGAAATTAATGTTGATCAATTAGAAGCAGACTAATTCCATGAACATTGTAAAAATTATGAGATATATTTAAATGATATTACCACTCTACTAATGAAACTTTTTTGGTATTTCTTTTCTCTTTCCTATTCTGCTGCTATGTTGTCTTGTATTGTAAATTTGTATGATATATGTATTTTGTATGATATATGTATTTAAAATAAGGAAAAAATAAATAAATAAAGATTAAATATTCAAAAAAAAAAGTACATATTTCACATACTGCACTCCCCTCTGGACCTGACAGTAGACTACAGTAAAGACATACACAAGATTACATTGGCTCTCCAGTCCAGGACACTTCCATACAAAATAGGTCAATCTCCACCCCTGTGCCTGGGAGATAATTGAGTCAGCACTGTATTAAACTTAATTATTTCTAGGAACAGAAAACATCAATTTTTACAAAACCCCCAAAATACCTTTAAACACACAAAATCCCCAGAAAAGTTACACCCCCTGATCACCCCGATCTGGGTGACCAACATATCCAAAAATCACTAGGCATGTGCATGGGAAAAATTTTTTGAACTTTGGAACTTTGACACGTTGACATTTTGGAACTTTGAAACTTTGGAACTTTGACACTTTGGAACTTTGGAACTTTGACACTTTGGAACTTTGACACTTTGGAACTTTGACACTTTGGAACTTTGACACGTTGACACTTTGGAACTTTGGAACTTTGACACTCTGACACTTTGGAACTTGACACTTTGGAACTTTGAAACTTTGACACTTTGGAACTTTGGAACTTTGACACTTTGGAACTTTGACACGTTGACACTTTGGAACTTCGGACTTTCGGAACTTCTCTTGCAGCCACTTGGTAGATAACTCCCTAATTCCCACGGTATTAGGGAGCTATCTACCAAAAGGCTGAAAGACCTAAATTGGTAGGGGCATAATTTACTAATACTAAGTAATCTTTACTTCATATTAGTAAATTATGCCCTACTCGCTATACTGCCTATTTAATGTCTATTAAACAGTGAGCAGCCTAAAAAAAAAAAAAAATAATCCACCAATCATAGAGTTATGAGTCAAATTACACAGCGTGGGAAAATTCCAAAGAACTTTCCCACACTGTGTAAAATGATAGAGCACTCTGGATTTCAAACCAACCAATCAGAGTGCTGTGACAGGTAAATGTAGAGACTTACCTGTCAGTCTCTTCATTTACCTGTCAGAGCACTCTGATTGGATGGCTTAAACCCACCAATCAGAGTGCTCTGAACCTAATTGCAGGGCGGGGCAGGGCTTTATAAGCCTTCCCCTGCCCTGCAGAGCTCAGTCTGCGCAGAGCCCTCCATGGGTGAAGATGGATTATATATATATATATATATATATATATATATATAAATATATATATATATATATATAATATTTTTATTTATTTATTGCGCTTGTTTTTTCTTCTTCTTTTTTTTTTTTTTAAGTGCGTCGTTTATTATGGCTTTTTATTTGGCTTTTTTTGGGGCTGAAAAAAGATTTTAGAAGAAAACAGCAAATGGTAAAAAAATTTCAGGTACTTAGTGAAATGGTCCCTCCTCATTATATACCTTTAAATATATATAAAACCCCACACATACATCCCCTGATAGCCCTGATCTGGGTGACCAACATATCCAAAAAACACCCAGATCAGTTCAGGGGTTCAGGAATTTCCTGAAAGTCTTATTTTTGACACACCGTGCACATGGTCCCATGCCCAAAACAGTTCCAGAGAATTAGGGCTAATGGTCGGTTTCTCTGTCTGGAGTACAAAAGTACATACTTCACATGAATAGAGTCATTGGGCAAGGTATATAGCAGGGCCCATAGTCCTGAGGTAAGAGGCTGGCCAACAGGCACCCCCAAGAACCCGTGACGAGGTTCAGTTTGTCACAGGGCCATAATCACAGGGTAGGAGGCTGGCAAACAGGCCCCTCCAAAAGCCAGAGCACAATCCTAATAGGCAGAAATAGTGCCTTAGAACAAAATAAGTCACAGGGGCCATAGTCAAAAGGTAAAAGGCTAACAAGTAGTCCTCTCCAAAACCCAGTGGCGAAGTGCAATTCGTCACAGGTATGTTATAGAAAGAGCGGCTGTAATCACACGAACCTTGCAGGAATTTGGGAGAGTCTATGCGAACAGGAGGTACAGGAGGTTCGTTAAAACTGGTGAAAAGTGGCGGCATATTTCTCTTGAATGGATTTCCAAATAAGGAACAGCAGTGAATGGCCCAGCAGTACTAGCTCCTTAACCGAACAAAGCTGGAAGATCTACTGAAAGCTCAGGGACATTCGGCAAGTAATAAAGCAACAGCAGTGCCGATAGCAGAACTGATGGAGAGTGACCAAGCCACTATGCAGTGACATGGCGCATCAAAGATTCAGAGTTTCAGAGGGATGTACAATGGTGGCTCAGCACACTGGGACCACCACACTGCACACTGGGGTCACCAGACATGATCATGCAAATTATGGCACAGGCCATGGAAGCACAGAAGACTTGAGAAACCGGAACCGGTATGCAACAGGGAGACACAACATTTCCACAAGAGCTCATTAATGGAGGACAACCAATGGAGAAATGGACATTTATGTGTATCTACAGGACTTCGAACGACAATGTGCCTTTGAGGGCCTGAATTAAGGTAACTTAGAAACATAGAATGTGATGACAGATAAGAATCATTTGGCCTATCTAGTCTGCCCAATTTTCTAAATTCTTTAATTAGTCCCTGGCCTTATCTTATAGTTAAGATAGCCTTATGGCTATCCCACGTATGCTTGAACTGCTTTAATGGGTTAACCTCTACCACTTCAGCTGGAAGGCTATACTAATTTAAGACTATGTCCTCTTGTTGTGGTAGTTTTTCTTCTTTTATATATAGTCTCCTTCTTGACTGTGTTGATTCCCTTTATGTATTTACAGTAAGAACAATAAGGATATGGAATTCTCTGGTTTGGAGATGGTTTTATCAGAGTCCATACAGATGTTTAAACTGCAATTGGATAAATACTTGCAAAAACAAAGCATACAGGGATATAATTTCTAATTAGTGGGGTAATAGCTGCTTGATCCAAAGAGACATTTGAATACTATTTTGGGGTTAAGAAGGATTTTTTCCCTAGTTTGTTGCAAAATTGGAAGCGCTACAGACTAGGTTTTTTGCCTTCTTTTGGATCAACAGCAAAAACATATGTGAGAAAGGCTGAACTTGATGGACGCAAGTCTCTTTTCAGCTATGAAACTATGTAACTATTTAAATGTATTTCAATGGTTCTATCAAATTCCTGTCTTTCCTCTATAGCTATACATGTTAAGATCATTTAACATTTCCTTGTCAGTTTTATCCTGCAATCCAGGAACCAGTTAAGTAGCCCTTCTCTGAACTCTCTAAAGTATCAATATCCTTCTGGAGCTACGGTGTCTGGTACTGCGTAGAATACTCCAAGTGAGGTCTCACTAGTGTTCTGTACAATGGCATGAGTACTTCCCTCTTTCTACTGTTATACCTCTCCCTATACAACCAATTCCTGCTGCTCTATTACATTGTCTGCCTACCTTTAAGTCATCTGAAATAATTACCCCTAAATCCCTTTCCTCAGATGTTGAGGTCAGGATTCTATCAAATATTCTGTACTCTGCCATTGGGTTTTTACGTCCAAGATGCATTATCTTGAACTTATCCACATTAAATGTCAGCTGCCACAACTCTGCCCATTTTTCTAGTTTACCTTAATCATTTTCCATTTGGCTTATTCCTCCTGGAATATCAAACCTGTTACATATCTTAGTATTATCAGCAAAAAGACATACCTTACCATCTACACCTTCTGCAATATCACTAATAAAAATATCAAAGAGAATGGGTCCAAATACAGATCTGTGAGGTACCCCACTGGTAACAAGACCATGCTTCGAATATACTCCATTGACTACAACCCTCTGTTGCCTGTCACTCAGCCACTGCCTTACCCATTCAATAATATTGAAATCCAAACTTAAAGACTGCAGTTTATTAATAAGCTTTCTATGTGCAACAGTGTCAAAAGGCTTACTGAAATCTTGGTACGTAATGTCTACTGCACCACCCTGATCTATTATTTTAGTTACCCAATCAAAAAATCAAGATTTCTTTGGCATGATCTCCCTGAAGTAAACCCATGTTGTCTCTGATCTTGAAATCCATGTGATTGTTAGATGTTCAACAATCCTATCCTTTAACATGGTTTCCATTACATTCCCCACTACTAAAGTAAGGCTTACTGGCCTATGGTTGCCCAACTCCTCCCTACTACCTTTCTTGTGAATTTGCACAACATTTGCTAACTTCCAATCTTCTGGGACTACTCCTGTTAACAATGATTGATTAAATACATCCGTTAATGGTTTTGCTAGTACACCACTAAGCTATTTTAATAACTTTGGGTGTATTCCATCATGCCTCATTGACTTATTTGTCTTTGACTTATTTGTCTTTACTTTTGACAGTTGAAATAGAACCTCTATATCTGTAAACTCACATGTAACAATGACTCATTTGTCATTTTTCCTAACTGAGGTCCATTTCCTTCATTTTCATCTGTAAATACTGAACAAAAATATTAATTGAGCTAGTCAGCTAGACCTTTGTCCTCTTCTACATACCTTCCTTCTTTTGTTTATCTAACTAATCCTTGTTTTACTTTCCTTTTCTCATTTATGTATCTAAAAAATTTTTATCCCCCTTTTTTTTTAACTGACTGTGCTATTTTCTCTTCTGTGTGTGATTTGGAAGCTCTTATAACTTGCTTAGCCTCTTTCTACCTAATCTTATAGATCTTGAATAGTATATGTGGAACTGCACTCACTCCCACAAATCTGAGCCAGGGTGCTTGCTGAGCCGGAATAAAATACCAGATTTCCAAACATTAGTAAAGTAATTAGTAAAGTAATAGAGGTCCAGGCATTTTATTAGCAACATTTTGACCCCAAAAAGGCTTTGTCAAGCTGATACATCAATTTTACAATATATATAACAAACTTTAAACAATCACAATTATAAAATACGCATGTGAATCAGTATCCTAAGCAAGTATTTTTTTTTGTTGTTTGTTTGTTTTTTTAATTATTTTTTTCAAATTTCACATATGTAACATAACAGACAAAAACAGGATTAGACATATAGACTTTGATTTACAGTAGAAGAATATATGAACTGTTGAGTAAACTTCACACACAGAAACACAAATATCACAATTTAAAAGGGCTGAGCGGATTAGGCGGGCTTAAGCCATAATAATTAGGTTATTTCATAATTTTCCTGAATACAGTACCAAGCAAGTAGTTTAACAGCTGGAAGTAGTATATTACTTATCAACAATACTTTGTTAATTATATTAATTAGAAAGAGAGTCTAATACTTAATTGCCAATAATGAACAAGCTTTGAAAAAGAAATGTATACATTATTTTTATATGGATACTGACATAAAATCCAAGTGTATATAGGACATAAAATACATAAATACAGTACAAAGATAAGACTAGAGTATACGAGTACAGAAATTTCCATTATCGATTAGAAATCCTTGATCAAAATCACAGAGTATTAATATTAAGTATCCTTAACACATAAAGCACTTCAAGTTCAAAGAGTTTTCATATATAGAAGAAAGTGTGTATAAAGAGGTGCCCTTAAGTAGGTTATTTCCATTATCAATTAAAGATCCTTGATCAAGATTACAGAGTATTAATATAAAGTATCCTTAACACATAAAGCACATCAAATTCACAGAGGTTTTATATGTAAGGGAAAGTGTTTAAAAAGAAATACCCTTAAATAGGTGAGAACGACCCATTTGGAGTCGAAGTGTATATAATATCTGCATAATCTAAAACGTTTAAAGAGACAAAGATTCGACTATAATCACTGTGAGTGATAGAAAAGTGCAAAATGTATAGGATTTAAACCAGTGTTCAACTGTATTTGAATTGGATAAATGGCTATACATATAGAAGAATGAAGCCATTAATTATGAGATTAAAATAAGGAAGTATATTGTGGATTAAAGGTATACACCTTTACATATGCAAAAAAAGTGTACAAAAATTTAAGAAATTGGTGCAAAAAGATAATGAAGAGAGATGACAGCAGTATAATTGAATTAAAGAAATATCCACAAAGGATATAGTAGAGGACTGTCATCTCAGTTCAAATACCAATAAAGACTATAACCTGGATACTTAATAAATACATAAATATATAAGTATAAATAACACATTGATCATATAGTTATACTATTGAATTAAGAAATGTAATGTTCACTATTGTTTTAAGGGATTTCATGTTCACAATATAAGACTGGTCAGATTATAAAATCTAATGTATCTGGAAGACTAACACCAGCAAAAAAATCCCCTCAATTGAGGAATGTCTGTAATGACAAAAAGCGAAAAATAACAATCGAAGACAGAAGACTTTTTTACATAAAACAGAAGAATTTTTTTAAATAAAAAAGACTTTTAAAATCAAATTAGATTAACAAGATGAGGTCAAATTCCTGATTTAAGCCCTTCGGAGAAAGAGTATCCAACTCTTTGATCCAAAAGGCTTCACGTAAAAGGAGTCTCCTTAATCTATCTCCCTGTCGAATATTTGCCTGCACATGTTCTATTATTTGAAATCTCAATTGGGAAATGTTATGATGAGCTATATTAAAATGTGAGGTTATAGAAAACTCCAATAGGCCCATTCTAATGGTGGATTTATGCTTTGACAATCTGTCCTTCATTTTTTGAGTTGTTTGACCCACATATAAGAGCCCACAAGGGCATTTAAGAATGTATATCACAAAGGTAGTTAGACATGTAACATGTTGTGTTACAGGGTATTTTTTCACTAAATGGATGACAAAATACTGATCCTTTGATCATTAAATTGCATGAGACGCATCATAGTCAAGGAAACCCCTCGTGGAATTCTTTTGTTTTCTCAATGGTTTTTCGACTAGTATTAAATTTACCATGAATATGGATTTTGATTCAATTTCATTTTTGGATATACTTGTCTCTAAAGTTAATGGTAGACTAGAGAGAAGTATTTATAGAAAACCATTGGATAAAAATACTGTACTGCATTATAGCAGCTTTCACCCCTCTTTTACACTTAAATCTTTACCGAGAAGTAAATTCATGAGGGTAAAAGGATTGGTATCCATTACAGAACAGACCAATCAACATCTTTCACAAATGAGTACTAGGTTTAGTGAAAAAGGTTATCCTTCTGAAATGTTACAAGATCAACTAGAGTCATTGAAAACTGTCACGAGACAGGATCTACTGACAGCAAGACCTAAACAAGACATAGGTAAAAGAATCAAATTTATTTCTCAATATAACGTCTTATCTACTGGTATAAATAAAATATTGAATAAACATTAGAATATATTATCTAGGTGTCACCCTGACATTGAGGAATTTAAAAATAAGCCTATGCCTGTATATAAACGAGCTCCATCTCTTCGAGATAAGTTAATTAAAGCTGAATTACTAAAACCAATCTCAAACTGCTAAAATGAATGACAACTTTCCTTGTCTTAAGTTGTGATCCTTGCTCCTAACACAATTCACCAAGCCACAAGTTAAAGTCCCTAATACGCATCTGCCTGTCGTTCTGAGTGTTATGCACAGGCAGAACTTCAGAGAATGACAGTGTGTAAGCAACCTGACATATATCATTGGCAAAAACAAAAACTTCCTTTACCTCTTAAACCTCATTGCAAGCCAAGTCATTTGTCCCTAGATGGACAAGTACATCCAATTCCCCTTCCTGCTTTGCTCGCTTAACAATATTACAAATGCACCTACTGTTTCTGTGAGCAGTAGAACCAGGAAGACATATCACAATGCCACTATTATCCAGCTCCACAACTGCTTTCAATCAGGCCTCACCTTATCCTTTTTGTCATTGGCTGGATGCATGGCCATCCTGAGCAGCAAGTTGTCGGGCAGAGCAGCAGAAGCCCACTGGGCTGTACCTAACTCACACATCCACAAAAGAGACTTTGCTAGCTCGATACGCGGTAACTCCTGAAGCATACTAAAGAAAATGTTGTGGTTTACAAAAGGGGAATAGAGACTTATTTGCCAAATGGGCATTCTGAATGCACCAGGCAGCCCAGAACTGCATGCAGGCATGTCAAGCAACCACCCTAGCCAATGCACTGCAACTATTGCTACCAGAGCAGTTCTTCGACCAAACACCACCAGAGATCCATGATTGGGTGCGGAATCGAAAACCCCTCACCGTGGATGCAGCAGCTTGGTTGGCAGACAAATAACAGGATGGAAGGAGTTTGGGAAATAGCGGAGGATGACCATCTTTCCATCCCCCCTATACAACCAACCCCTTCACCGACTAGACCCACTCCATTCACCCCCACCCCAGCGGCAACACGTTCAGGAGAACCGGACCCTTATGCCATGGGTGCAAAAACAATTACCTGCATTGAAATAGAGGTGGTTAGGATTGTACCCAATCCCAACCTACTTGAGCAGCCACTCACTGTTACCCAGAGGAGCCACGAGCTTCCCCAAGTTGCCCTGAGGAACAATGGACCGTATTGCTAGAGGTGCATCCAATACAAACAGCAGGTGACAACTGGGAACAACACCGACAGTGGGGGAAAGTTGATGGACAAAAAGTCTGAGTGCAACCCTGACCCTGATTCCGCACATAAGATTACCCACTCAACCGGACCGGCCAGACAGTTTCCATAAAGGTGACCGAAAGCGCCATCCACAAACTCCCTACCATCCGAGTCCACCTCACCTACCCTTAACTACCCATGACCACCTAAATGCAAGCCCAGAGGATGGAGCCGATTAACTCCGAAGACCCTCAGGTAGGACCTTCTGACCCTACCCTAGTAGATAACCCTGCTTCCTACTGGGGCACACCCAGGGTTTTGAGTGAAAGCAAAACTAAGACCCCACTCTAGGTGGATATAGGAGACAGGCAGAGTCCCTCCAAGGAGACACAGAACATGAGAGATTTGAGTAGGACAAGGGGCTATTATACAGAGTAACAGGGGGAATCAGGAGCAGGACAGCACAAATAGCCAAAAGACAGGTAATTGTTCCCCGTACATACCAGGATGAGCAACTCAAGCTCAGCCATGATAACCCATTAGCAGGACACCTGGGTATTCGGAAAACAAAAGACTGATTGACTCTGTAGTTCTTCTGGCCAGTAATCACCTGGGATATGCAGGAGTACTGCATGACCTGTGATATATGCCAGGGAATAGGGAAAAAGGGTGACCATCTGAGGGCCAAGGTGCACCTGTTGTCTATAATTAAAGATCACTTTCACCGAGTAGCGGTAGACCTGGTACGGCCCCTGAGTAAACCCAGCACCTTGTGCAAGAGGTATATACTGATCGTTGTAGACTATGCTACCCGGTACCCCAAAGTGGTCGTTCTTCACAATATAGACACTGAAACCGTAGCGGAGGCGCTAGTCAAAATATTCACTTGAGTAGGCTTTCCCAGGGAAATTTCCCAGGGACTCAATTTACTGCAACCGTAACCCAGCATCTTTGGCAAATGGAGTCTGCAAATGCCTCAATGGCACTCTGAAATGGATGATAAAAACTTTCGCAACCTCCTGCAGGAGCTGGGAAAGGTTTTAACCCCACCTCTTTTTTGCCATACCATGAGGTTCCCCAAGTGTTCCCCAAGTGTCTACAGGGTTCTCCCCCTTCAATCTACTATACGGGAGAAAAGTACGGGGACCCCTGGACCTTGTACGGGAACACTGGGAGGGAGACACATTGTACCATATGTTCTGGAACTGGGGAACCATCTGCAGTTCCTCACAGACTCTGTACGGAAGAATCTGTGGGCGGCCCAACAGCATCAGACACGGTGGTATGTCTGAGTGGCCCGGGACAGGATTCTAGAAGTAGGACAAAAAGTGTTAGTTCTCAGGCCCACTAAAAAGGACAAGTTGCCCTATTTTGAATGGACAGGGAAAGGGGCTGCAGTATGCGCCTCTTCTCTTGAGGATAGCGAGAACATCCCCCTACCCAACCTGCTAGCTCAGTCCGCAGGGAGTGAGGAACAGGTTAGCCTATAGGACAAGTTGGTAGAAAATAATTAAGCCTCCCAACTGCTCCAGGGATATAGTGATATGTTCTCTGCCCTCTCTGGGTACACAACCGTAGCTGTCCACCAGATAGAGACTGAGTGCAGCAGCAGCCATACCGCATCCCTGAGGCATTTAGGGAGACCATGCTGGAGCTAAGTGTTATAGAACCTTCCCAGATTCCGTGGGCTACCCTGGTAGTGCTGGTACCCAAGCAGGACAGTATGACCCGCTTCTGTATCAACTATCGCAAACTTAATGACAGAAAAGTCACCGACGCATGTCATATGCCCAAATAGATGAACTATTAGACCGCATGGCCGGGGGCAATTACTTGACTACTAGAGATCTGTGCAAGTTATATTGGCAGATCCTGCATGAGCAGGAGGCCATTCCAAAGCCGGCTTTCATTACCCTGTTCGGGCTTTACCAGTTTAAGGTTATGCCATTCGGGATGAAGAATGCAGCGGCTACTTTTCTTTCTCATTTCCTTCCTTTTATTCTTCTTTGTTGTATTCCGTACTCCCTCTTTAAGTACAAGGATGTAAGGGTCCCTTTCAAATTATTGCTTTGGTTTCTTATCTCTTCTCCCCTTCTTTTTCCTTTCTCTTTTCTCCCCTTTCAAGCAGTTAATTGGCCAACGCCTATTAAGGTTTAAAAGTTTGCCTTATCTGTTTTAGGTCTTATTTCATTATCTATTTGAACCAGTCTTCTCCACTTCCCTTTCAGTTATATCTCCAATGATCAAAATATCCACTCTGTTTTATTTATGTCTACTTTCAGCAGATGAATAGTGATGTACCGAACGGTTCGCCGGCGAACGGTTCCTGGCGAACATAGCATGTTCGCGTTCGCCACGGCGGGCGAACATATGCGCAGTTCGACCCGCCCCCTATTCGTCATCATTGAGTAAACTTTGACCCTGTACCTCACAGTCAGCAGACACATTCCAGCCAATTAGCAGCACAGCCTCCCTAGCAGACCCTCCCACCCACTGGACAGCATCCATTTTAGATTCATTCTCAAGCTGCATGCTTAGTAAGAGGAGTGAAAGTGTAGCTGCTGTTCATAAGATAGGGAAAAGCATAGCTAGGTTAGGGATAAGGGTATGCTTTTTTTTAATTTATTTTTTCTATGTAATGTAAATGCACTTAGTTGTCTGCCACTGCTGCCAGCTTCTGTGTCAGGCTCA
>OW240923.1:56206562-56434638 GCA_933207985.1 Pelobates cultripes
CTGCCGGTCACTCCAATCCGGCCGCCCTCCACAGCAGTGCTGCACCGCCTGAGGCTTGTAAAAGCGCTCAGGCGGCGCAGCATGAGGAGCCGCCGGGCGCAGGGATCCGGCGCCCCCTGCTAAGGTGCGCCCTAGGCGGCTGCCTAGGTCGCCTTACAGGTGGCGCCGGCCCTGCCCAAAGCATAGAAGCAAATCAACAACAGAACAGCTTAAACAGAAGAAAATACGCCTTCTGAAGTGGCCCAGTCAGAGTCCTGACCTCAACCCGATTGAGATGCTGTGGCATGACCTCAAGAAAGCGATTCACACCAAACTTCCCAAGAATATTGCTGAACTGAAACAGTTCTGTAAAGAGGAATGGTCAAGAATTACTCCTGACCGTTCTGCACGTCTGGTCTGCAACTACAGGAAACGTTTGGTAGAAGTTATTGCTGCCAAAATAGGTTCAACCAGTTATTAAATCCAAGGGTTCACATACTTTTTCCACCTGCACTGTGAATGTTTACATGGTGTGTTCAATATAAACATGACAACATTTCATTCTTTGTGTGTTATTAGTTTAAGTAGACTGTGAGTGTCTATTGTTGTGACTTAAATGATGATCAGATCACATTTTATGACCAATTTGTGCAGAAATCCATATCATTCCAAAGGGTTCACATACTTTTTCTTGCAACTGTATAATAAATAAGCAGATGCTAGCAGAATGTCAATTTACTACAATAATTATACAATACAAAACTATAACATATTACTTACAAAAGGCTATAACAGTTGCTAAATGTTAAACAAAAGGCTATTACAGTTGCTAAATGTTACAATGGATTCATATTACTTACAAGGCCCTTTGGTCAGAGCTGGTACTACATCTTAGGTTCAGTCAGGTACAGGCAAAGAGACAGAGTTTCTCCTACATCTGGTTTTTATTCAGTGTATTCCTAAATAGGCTGGCCTGTGATGTCACTGCCAGAAGCACATGTCTTCCTACACACTGCCCCTAGTGGTGCCTCCAAAGCATTACATTAAATATTCTTTCTTTATGATGTAAAGTCATTAATTAACTAGAAAAGCTACAATTTCTGGGGAAATTGTGTGAAGTGTTCTTGCCTCAACCAGTAGTCTACAACTGGAGTGGGCAGAGTAACTGTTATTAGTTATTTATATAGCACATTTAATTGCAACGTTGTTGCCCAAAGTGCTTCACAGTTACATTAACCCCTTAAGGACGGAGCCAAATGTACACGTTGTGAACGAAACAAAATGTAAACAAAACCTGGCATTTGTGCTACATGTATGTCCAACCGTAATTCACCTCTTTCATATTAAATGCACCCACCCTTATTATATATCATTTTATTCAGGGAAAACAGGGCTTTCATTTAATATCAAATATTTAGCTATGAAACATAATTTAATATGAAAAACATGGGAGAAAATTTGATTTAAAAAAAATTTTTTAGTTCTACATGACATTTTAACTGTCAATGTCATAATACTGTTTGCTTTTACTGCAATAAAATACACATATTTGTATTCAGCAAAGTCTCACGTGTAAAACAGTACCCCCTATGTACAGGTTTTATGGCGTTTTGGGAAGTTACAGGGTCAAATATAGCACATTACATTTGAAATTGAAATTCGCCAGATTGGTTACGTTGCCTTTGGGACTTTATAGTAGCCCAGGAATGAAATTTACACCCATAACGGCATACCATTTGCAATAGTAGACAACCCAAGGTATTGCAAATGGGGTATGTCCAGTCTTTTTTAGTAGCCATTTGGTCACAAACACTGACCAAAGTTAGCGTTAGTATTTGTTTGTGTGTGAAAAATGCAAAAACCGCCAATTTTGGCCACTGTTTGTGACTAAGTGGCTACTAAAAAAGACTGGACATACCCCGTTTGCAATACCTTGGGTTGTCTACTATTGCATATGGTATGCCATCATAGGGGTAATTTTCATTCTTGGGCTACCATAGGGTCTCAAAGGCAACCTAACCAATCTGGCGAATTTTAATGTGAAAAAAATGAAACACAAGCCTTATATTTGACGCTGTAACTTTTGAAAAAACCATAAAACCTGTAAATGAGGGGTACTGTTGTACTCGGGAGACTTCGCTGAACACAAATATTTGTGTTTCAAAACTGTAAAAAGTATCGCAGCAATAATATCGTCCATGTAAGTGTTGTTTGTGCGTGAAAAATGCGAAAAACTTCACTTTTACTGGCGATATCATTGTTGTAATACATTTTACTGTTTTGAAACACTAATATTTATGTTCAGCGAAGTCTCCCGAGTAGAACAGTACCCCCCATGTACAGGTTTTATGGTGTCTTGGAAAGTTATAGGGTTAAATATAGTGCTAGCAAACTAAATTCCCTTTACTTTCGGCATGGGTTGTCATTCAGGTCCCGCTAATTGTAATTAATTAAGATACCTAATTATGTAAAAATATTACATAAATATATATCTAGAATTAGTATATGTATATATATATACATATGTGAATATATATGTATATATATATATATTTTTTTTTTTTTTAAATATTTTTATTTATATATAGGTATATATATAGTGATATATACGTCTATATTTATGTATATAGATATATATATTATTTCGTTCTACGTGTATTTTGATATAAATATATATATATATTAATATCACAATACAGTTAGAACGAAATAACACACATCTATATATTTTTTTAATTATTTTTAAAATTTTATTTATTAACGTATTTACATATTTAATTTTTTTATATTATATATAAATATATATATATAACAATAATTATATATATATTTAATCAATATCAGTCTACGTGTAATATGATAATATATATATATATATATATATAATTCTATATATATTAATAGTAAAATACACCTAGACAGTGTATATGTGTGTATGTATATGTGTATATATATACTTAGATCATATATATATAATATATATATGATCTAAGTGTATATTTATTTATTTTTTACACTTTTTAACTTTTATTACTTTAATTTTATTTTATTTCCAGCCAGCAGGGGGACTACCTGTCATTACAGGCAGCCCCCCTGCTGGCAATGCTGCAGCCAGCTATCCCGGCCATGTGATTGTGAGGTCCTCGCAAGGACCTCACTCTCACATGGCCGAGGGGGCTGCAAGGAGGAAGATCTGCTGCGGGGGGGGCTCCCTGGGAGTCCCCCCAAACGCGATCGCCGGCGTGGGACCGCCGTCGACCGGGTAAGTAATGAAGGACCGGAGGGCGTACTATTACGCCCGGCGGCGTTTAGAGCCACCTAAAATAGGGTGTAATAGTACGCCCTACGGTCTTAAGGGGTTAAAACATACATTTAAAAAAACATTAGCAGGTGTACAAAAGGCCCTGTCTATGACATAATTTGCTGCTCCAGCCTGGCACAGGTCAGAGTATTTTGGTGGTTGTATCTTAAAACCTATACATCCTACAGCAAAGAACTTCATATTGTGAGAATTACAAGACCCAGACCTACATGTTGATGCATAGTATGTCTCTGAAGTATTAAAAATGAAGGCACAGTCGCAGTTTAGAAATTGCCCTTCAAGTTTGAGCTGGCTAGAGTGGAGTTTCAATGAATGTCAATGGACGGCATGAGTTGCAAACAATTGGTCATATTGTGAAAACTATCAGGACTATGGCTTAGCCATGGACGTTTTTAGTGGCAGCAGGGATAGCTGAACGTTTTGATATAAGATTTTTGTAGGTGGGCTTGAAAATGAGGGAGTGGTGGCAGTTTAGAAATCATGTCCAGATTTTTCAGCTTTTGCCAGCTCCCACTCTAGTTTATTATAGTTATATTAAATATACATTTAATATTCCGTTTTGTGTATTTTCTATCCACATAGTCGACCATAATACAATGAACTATAAACAATATTAATGTTGTTACTTATTGCTTAATTATTATGTATTAAGAGATTAATATTCATATTTAAGTCACGACCACAACACCCCTACATACTTATAAACTCTTAATAACATGGGGTGGTTGGCAGCAATGTAACGTTGCTGTGTGATACAAAAATCATATAAGCAAGGTGATTTATATATTATAGTTGATTGCATTGCACTTATCCTATTTTGTTTAACAGTTTTTATAGTTGCTCTGTCACCTCCCTCCCTGAAAAAATGTAGGGACTATTTTGTCTCTGTATATCTCCTACACCTGCACTTCTAAACACTAGATGGAGCTACCACTGTCTAGAAGTGTCAATCCTTTTGTTCACAGTGTATATTTTTGTAAATTTCCCTGATAAAGTGTGTGGCGAAACCGACCTTGCCACGTGTCCTTGGAGGGGGCTGCTTGCCCGCCTCTTGCCTTTGGACTATGGACCAGACTTTATGTGAATGTGTTAACCCAGATAGTTATGCCATGGAGCCCATTCGTGTAGTTAAAGACTTCGGCTCCATGGCAATTGAACTGTGTGAATAGGATCTGAGCGCTATTCGGTAGTTTTGTGCGCTCAGATGCCAGCTATCTGAAATGTCTGTGTGTTATGTGTAAAAGGTGACTTTATGTATTTTAAAGTGTTTTATGTCTTTTTGCAACCATGTGCTCAATGGAGTCTGCCTCTATCTCTGGATAATTGCATTACTTTCCCCATTGTCTCCACGATAGAGGGCTCTGTAAAACCTGTTTGAGCCAGATAGCCATGTGCCAGCCAGGGCCCAAAAGTACTTTTACTAACTTTTGAACCCCTGTTCGGATTCATGCCATTTTTTAATATGTTGTTCCCCTGAATGGATTGATTGTGAATATGTAATTTTATGTGAATGGGATGTATGGTTTTAAAGTTATGAAAGTTGGGTAGAAAGTATGTTTTAACTGTATGTGTAATTGAGTTTCCTCTCAGGATAAGGGGAGGGAATATGTGGGATGTAACTGATATGTGATTGGTTGTTTTATACCTCCCTGTGGGCGGTCCTGTATGTGAAAGACTGTAATAAAAACCAGGCTGGGTGTGCCAGCACAGTAGTTCCTGCTTAACCCTCAAAGTGAAGTGTCGTCTCATTATTGGGGGAGGATTTATTGTATGCTGTTCCAGTTTGACTGCTAGGAGTGTAAACCTATTCGCATGGTTTTTCCTATTCGGCTGTATACAACATTCATATGCTTGAGAGCATTCATATGCTCCTACGGTTCGGTAGTTTTGGTGTCTGCTGCAGCGCTTGGAGTCCTCAGGAAGTGCTAGGAGCATCCTTCAACGGAGGTACCCAGTCGGGGTGCCAGGTGATCCGTTACAAAGTGCATTCTTCCTTATTTATAGTTTACTAGCACACCCATGGCACTACACCAGCTAACTTCTCTTAATGTGTGCAACTTCAACATCCCTGAAGAGTGTAGTATCCTTTTTAAAGAATTAACAAGAGTTATACTAGATCCAAAGCCAACATTTTGAGGAGATGCATATTAGAGAGGGTCCTGCCCTATCCATGTGCTCTAAATATATCTCACAAGCTTACTTCAGTAACTACATTACCAGCATCTCTCAGGGAATTGCCATATTGTAATCTGCCAGTACAGTTTTTGCCTTAGTTTAGAGTGTATCAGACTCTCAAGGCAGATTTGTTCCTGAAAGGTTTAATTAAAAACATTTTATACATCTTCGCTAATGGCTAGACTCAAATACCTTCCCAGTACTTTTTTTTCAAATGCATTCTATCAAAATTTGAAGCCTTTCTTGGGGGAGGGGTTGATTGAAATATTGTAATTGACCTGGTACAGGACAGCACCTCAAAAAGCAAAGATTTTCAGTTTTTTAGAGTTTATTACAAAAACAGCTGCATGCACATAAACTTGTGGATTTCTGGCGCGTGATACACCTTATGGTCAGATATTTTTCATTTTATTCTCATACTGCTCAAATTTACACCTCGATTAGATACAGTGATCAGCCACATCATTAAAACCACTGATAGGTGAACTGAATAACATTGATTATATTGTTACAATAGCACCTGTCAAGGAGTGGGATATATTTGGCAGCAAATGAACAGTCAGTTCTTGAATTGCATGTGTTGGAAGCAGAAAAATAGGCAAGCAAAATTCTCAGTGACTTTAACAAGGGCCAAATAGTGATGGCTAAACAACTGGGTCAGATCATCTCTAAAATGGAATGTCTTGTGAGTTGTTCCTGGTATGCAATGGTTAGTATAAAGGAAAATTTGCTTAATACTTACCGTAATTTTCATATTACCCATGAGTAAATGCTGCCATGAATAATGGTCAGGAAAAAGGAAAATTTGCTTCATACTTACCGTAATTTTCTTTTCCTGATAATTTATTCATGGCAGCATTTACTCATGGGTTAGCTGCTCCCCTCACAGCAGAAAGGACAGGAAACAGAACTCTGAAACTGGTATAAATAGATCCTCCCCCTTCCCATCAGGTAGTCTTAGTAACTAGCTTCACTCTTATAGTATATGGGTGGGAACATAATGCTGCCATGAATAAATTATCAGGAAAAGAAAATTACGGTAAGTATGAAGCAAAGTTTCCTTTTTCCTGACCATTATTCATGGCAGCATTTACTCATGGGTAATACCCAAGTTGAATATATAGAGGGAGGGACAGAGTTCAAAAAAAGCCATTAGTTATAAAAACATTATTGGGCTGCATAAACCTTAGAAGACTTTAAAAAAGCCAAACCAGTAATCAATAGGATATTGTTATAAAATCTGTTCAGACAAGGTAATTTACCCTAGTGGCTACAGGTCTGCAACCTCCTGGCATTCAAATGTCTGAAATATCCTGAAAAGGCCAGATAGGAATTAAGGCCATGACAGCCAAACCTAGAGAAGGAACAATGCTAGGCAAACTCTTGTAAGCAATAAGGAACCCATCTTGTGATGGATTAAAAAAAATAATGTTCTTTTCTGATATAAATTTAAAACCAATGGATGACATCATCAATTCAGAACCTTGATAAAGGCATAACTTCCAGATATCATACTGGAACAAGCAGATAATATTGGATGAGAACAGTCACACCATGCTATTAAACATGGGGAGAATTACACTGAGAATCCTAATACTTTCTGGATGTATTTTACTTACCTGTAGATACAGGAAACAATATTTGCCTGTTAGAAAGAGGCAGAGCGCAATAATGACTATGTATTGCAAAACCAGACTCACAACAATTCCTCACACTGTGGATGAATTGATACTGCAATGGTCAGTCACAGGAGAGGTATAAACCTAGGCAAAGGCAAGAAGAATCATATACAGATTAGTTGAAGACAAAAAGGAATATCGATATGAACTGTAGAAATTGTGGCAACTACTAAATTATAAGTAGGCCAACCACGTCAGTACCTACATTCAAATATAAACATATTGTAAATAGCACAGATTATGCTAAACCGTATAGTCAAATTTATTAGAGACTGATGTGCAATATAATAGGAGATATTAGAATAGGCATGATACTGATGAGAAGGTGGTAACCAGAGGCACATTATACATTGTGGCAACAGACACATAAGAAGCAGGATAGTAGGAGATATTCAGTTATCCTTAGGAGAACATACAACCGCATACTTACTCTTACCTTATCTTCAGATAGTGAAGAAGTACTACTTCTACGACGGGAGATCCTGATACCCCTGAGGAAGTCCGGTATACAGAGGACGAAACGCGTAGGGTTGGATATCTGTAGAGAGAACTTTTTGTCCGCTTATTTATAACAGTTTGTTTATTTATTTATTGATTTATTTTAATTTATGTTAATAAATAGTTTTTAGTCATAGTATTCCTCTTATTTTGTTCTTTTACCACCAATTGGAGGAGGATGGCTGTGGAGGATACTTTATGATATGCCTTTATATCATTATTAACTTGTAAGTGTAACTTATTACAGTGCAGGGTTAAAATTACTTACCATCTACACTTATTTGCGGTCTATTTTCTCTCCTACATGTCCATGTATTCGTACTGAGGATTCCCTTCTATCCAGCTCTTCATTATTGAGATATGCCTACTATCAATTTATGCCTGTGAGTGTATTCAAACTAGCAGGGATTTGATGTATTTTGGCTATACTACTCTATGAGTTTTTATTTTTTCTGTTCTGTAGATCTTTTCTATTTCTATTGTATTACGAGGACTGGGAGGAGTCCTATTTGCTCTACAGTTCGGAATTAATTAGGTATTTGTATACCTGTTTGTGTGTTTGCTCCTTTAATTGGTGATTAGTGTGTTTTGTATATTGGTACCCAAGCTGGCCTGTTGCTGGGTCTTCAGGGATAAGAGGCTGAAAATATATTTTCTGGTGAGCATAAAAGAAAATTTAGGCCTGCATAAGCAGACTCCTTCCAAACTGCTGTGCAAGGAAGGACTGGTGAACCAGTGTCAGGGTCATGGATGCCCAAGACTCATTGATGCATGTGGGAAGCGAAGCCTAGCCCAATCACACAGAAGAACTGCTGTAGCTCAAATTCCTGAATAACATACTGCTGGCCAAGATAGAAATATGTCAAAACACATAGTGCATGCCAGTTTGCTGAGTATGGGTCTGCGTAGCCACAGACGGGTCAGAGTGCCCATGATGATTCCTGTGCACTGCCAAAAGTGCCGGAGCATCAGAAATGGACCATGGAGCTATAAAAGAAGGCTGCATGATCTGATGAATCATGTTTTCTTTTCAGTTGGATGGTCGGGTGCATATGCATCAGTTACCTGGAAAGAGATGGCAGCAGTATGAACTATGGGATGAAGGCAGGCTGGTAGAGGTAGTGTTTTGAACATATGCATGGGTGTTGGCATTCTCCCGTCCCTGATAGTGCTGGTAAAAATGATATTGCACTCAAAAATAGATGCAAAAAATTCACAAGTATATAATAAACAGATTTGTACATCCAGTATAAGTGCTTTAATAGTAAGTGCTTTGCAATCGTTTTATGCTATAGCACATACACTTAGCTCCCTCAAAAGTAGCAACCAAAAAAAGGCAAAAACAATGTCAAAAAACAATACTCAATATACTAAAGAGAATATACATTCTCACATTTACATATATATAAACACATAGAACAGTGGCAAAAATCCTTAATACGCTTGCTTCCTATGCCACAAAGTCAGTTTATATCACCGTTTTAAAGATAAATTTAGTCAATCCACAGTGATTGAGGATCCTGGGTGTACATGTTCAAAAGAAAAATGAGTGAAAAAAATAATAAAAGACAAAAAAAAGAAGAAAAATTAGACAAAAAAAGTAGAAAAAGATATATGGAACGTCTAAAACATATAAAGTCCCAGTATGTACACACTCTTGAAGCCACAAGGGATGAAAACATCTACTGTCCGAGATGGTTCCAAAAAGGATAGCTCTCACCACTTCATGGTTAACTGGTTATGTGGCTGGATGCTGCTGCAGGGGATGCCCGGGCTGCGTTAGGTAGTGTTTTGATACACAGACAGACATTGTACCAAAATATATCAACATAAAAAAAGAAAAGTCTTTAGTGAAGGATAAAAGATTTTTGATCCTCACTTCAATCTTCAGGACACTGGAGTAATGGGATTCAGCACAGTCTTAAGTAGTAGTAATCAGACCATAGGCAGAGAGTGATGACCAAAAACATAAAAGCATAAGACAGAGAAGAAGTAGTATAATATGCAGAGATCTCACATGATAAAAAGGTAAAGGACAAATAGCCACTAAAATAAAAGGAGCTTCTTGAAAGCTTTACTAGCACAGTGTTGAGCAGTATAACCCCTGCTCTGGGATGGATAACCAGGAGATGTCCGTATGGTGGAAATGGCATATAAAACACAAAAGAAATATATAGTGCTCTCTGTATGTAGGAATCATTAAAAAAAATTGAGAAATATAATTTTTACAAGTAATAGAGCAGTTTCTGCTCTATTTTTAGGGCATAGGTGGTATTATTTCTACCAATAATATGTAAGCAGTCAAGGTGATGTTCAATAAAAACCAAACGAATAACAAGTAACTTTAAAATCCAGGATTTTATATATAGTAAAAGAAAAAGTAACTTAAAAGCACAATAAAATACACAAACAACAACTTTGCCAGCAATTTAAATTTTTCCCATGTAAAATGGTGTCATGATCATGTGACCCCCATCGTAAACCATGTGATAATATAAGCAGATTAATATCTGTGAAAAAAAGCAAGTTCATATGTGTAAAAATGTAAAAGAAACAATTAACACATATAATGCGTAGATTATTCTCAAAGAGCTAATTTAGATTAACTAAGTATGGTCATCAGAAAAACGATAACGATTGTGTGGACACAGTGAGCCAATGTGAAACAGGGATATCAACAATGAAAATCTTGGACTTAAAGACCCAAGGGCAGAGTATAGAATATTTGATAGAGTCCTAACCTTGACATCTGAGGAAAGGGATTTAGGGATAATAATTGCAGATGACTTAACGGTTGGCAGCAAGAGAGAAGCAGGAAATGTTAGCAGAAAGCTTGGTTGTATAGGGAGAGGTATTAGCAGTAGAAAGAGGGAAGTGCTCATGCCATTGTACAGAACACTGGTGACACCTCACTTGGAGTATTGTATGCTGTACTGGAGACCGTATCTCCAGAAGGATATTGATACTTTAGAGAGAGTTCAGAGAAGGGCTACTAAACTGGTTCATGGATTGCAGGATAAAACTTACAAGGAAAGGTTAAAGGATCTTAACACGTATAGCTTGGAGGAAAGACGATACAGGGGGATATGATAGACACATTTAAATACCGTATTTATCGGCGTATAACACGCACTTTTTCTCCCTGAAAATAGGGGGCAAATTATGGGTGCATGTTATACGCCGGCCCTTTAAATGCTGCAGCCGCCTGAGCGCTCTGTCAAGAGCGGTCAGGCGGCTGCAGTTGGTTCTCCCCTCCCGCGTGGCCGAGCTGCTCTGCTGTCCGCGGTGGCCGGCCGGAGTGATAGGAAGGTGCACGCTCAGTGTGCACCTTCCTGTCAGTCCGACCGGGTACAGGAAACAGAAACTCCTGTTCCGCGCGGAACATTCTATGTTTCTATGAAAAAATACTACTATTAAGACAAATAACCCAATGGAAGTGGATTCAGCAAAGACCAAAATTGAATGAGAGTGTAAGTGAAGACCAAGACTTTAGGTTTCTCGATTGCGATCATGTGAAGTGCAGACGTGATCGCTAGGGGGCAATGAAATGTTGAGGGGAAAATAACACAATATCAATTGATTGTGGGAAATGTAGGAGGATTGCTAAGGAAAGTAATAGATGTGTGGGATGTGCTGGAACAACAAATATAATCCATGGAGTTCCTACCTTGCAATTTAAAGTACTTAAAGGATCTTCTGCTCATGTCTTAGTGCCAGATACCACAGAACTCGTTCAGAGGTCTTTTGGAGTCCATGCCTTGATGCAACAGGGCAGTGTTGGCAGCATAAGTCTAGAAGCCCTTGCTAATGACTCATCACACATTCTAAACCTATGGGGAAAGATGTGGGAATCTGTTGGCTGGTCCCTCAAGCAGAGGTACCAGGCATCATGTATCTCTAAAATAGTTGGGTCTGATGGGTTTCCTAACACTTCCACTGACAACATTGCCAAATCTGTTTGTGCTTTTTATCATTATATAACCTGCTTAATCTTACTTCCAAGAAAAACATGGTTCTGGAAAATTTACGAACCAACATTACTAATAGTATAGCTCCAGAAGTAGCCAAAACCCTTGAAGTTCCCTTTACACAGGAAGAATTGTCTGTGGCCCTTAAGATGACTCCACTGGGCAAAATACCTGTCCAAGGTGGACTAACAACCAGGTACTACAAGGATTTTCTCTTCCAGTTGACACTATACTTTTGAAAAACATTTAAAATGATTACCCCCCACCCCAGCTGCTGTTACACTGAGGGTGTTCATCACTGTCGTTTCAAAACCAGGAAAAGATCCTACAAATGGTGGTGACTGCAGACCAATCTCACTAATCAACACAGATATGAAGTTGTTTGCAAAATTGATGCCCTTCATCTTAATTCCCTTCTGCCTGCACTAGTCCACTCTTATCAGGCTGGTTTTGTACTAGGATTAAAAATTCAGTGACAATACCACTAAGATTCTAAATATTATTTATGGGGCTACTATCTCCCAATCCCCTAATCAGAGAACACCGAAAAGGCATTTGGAAGAGTGGATTGGTCCTATCATTTTTGTGTTTTAGAATTTTTTGGGCTTGGGGCAACTCTCAGGTCTTGGGAGCCCTGTATACTTGCCCCTCTGCTTTGGTACAAGATTATGTTGGTTCTCTCCATCTTGGTTCTCTCCATTGCAAACAGCACAAGACAAGGATGTCCTTTGTCCCTATTTTTCTTTGTCCTGGCTATGGAACCCTTTCTGTAAGCTATCTGACACAATCCTCAAATTGCGGGGTATAAATATCCATCTGGGGAAGCAAAAGTATCCGCACTTGCCAATGATACTTTTTTTTTAATTCCAGAAGTGCAACACTACCCCACGTAGTACAGAAATGTAACCAAATTTAGCTCTTTTAAACTTTAAAGTTAATCTGGATGAGAGTGAAATTGTGGTACTATCGGTTCCTGGGTGCCTCAAAGCATTTTTATCTAATTCGTTCTGCTGGTCAGACTCAGGGATCAAATATTTAGGGGTCCTAACCCCATCAATCTCAGGGCTGTATAATACTAACTTTGTTATTCTAATAAACATCCTGTTGTCAGACCTTAAGAGATAGAATCTCCCACAATTTGCCCTATTTGGCCATATCAATATACCAAAACTAGTGACACTGCTAAATCTGTTGTACAATATTCAAGCTTTCCCCTTACATCTGTCACAGACTTTTTTACTAAACTGATAAGTGGTTTTATGTCCTTTGTTTCAGCTTGACAGGGCCCTGAGATTGAGGGAGCTAGGACTGCCTCATATTTGGCATTTTTATCTTACTGTAATATAATCCAGTATGATAGCGTGAACGAGAATCGACCAACCTAAAGCATATTTTTTTCCTTGAGTTTTACCTTGGTTCCTTTACACACTTTGCCATGGAAAATGTGTAGAATCCATAAATGTTGCAATAACCCCCATCTTGTGATCACTCCTACTCTGTGATGGTGGTGGAAGTACCGCTCTCCCCTATAGCTCCATCATTCCCAGTCACTGAAAACCCCTTACTTCTGATGGGTGTAGAAAAATCAGGGGTACAATCAATTTTAGGACCTTGTAACCATACATATTTATCAGTGTTAATTAATAAAGAAACCCTTCAGCTCCAGACATATGTTGTGGATCAAATCATGTGTTTGATAATTTTTGTATATCTGCCCCTGTCCAGATTGTTCAATTAAATGCGTGCACACTCCCAAAGTAATTCACACCAGACACAAGTTTCAGGTTAATGAAAAACTTGAGGAAAGTTTAATTCAGGGGGCCGGTATGCCCCTTATAAAGCAAGAATACATCATATGCATAATTATAGATAACAGGGAAAATACATCAATAATTGGTTAGGTGTTAAGTGGTTCATCTAATGTATACCCTACTGGGTGTGATGTCACTGTCATCATGGATCTCTCCTCCAGATTCCAGCGCCATCTTGTTAATTGAGGTGGTTAGTCGATGGGAGGGGTAACTCCCTAGCAGCCATTTTAAGTAACTTATGAATAATACTGATTATAGTTATGCAGAGTAAATAGACATTTTAATAAAGTTAATATTCTCTTCACAACACATATCTGGGGATCATTCCCTAACTTTCTTAGAAGCTTTCTCAGTTTGCACCAACTTACAGAAGGTTAAGGTCATCCTATTCTGGATCTCTAGGGACTTAACTTTATTTTATATGGTGCGACTTCCCCCTCCAAGGTTCCAAGAACCCTCTCACACATTGATGCCTTGATTCAGCACAGGATGCAAGGTGCTCCTCCATCGATTATGAAACAATGAGAAGCAACCCTTGGTATCCGGCTGACTTCTCAAGATTGGAAAATGTTTATGCTGAACAATTCTGACCTCCTCTATATTAGCTTTAGAAGGCAAGAAGCCTTTTATAAGGCTTATATCAGAGGTACAGAAGCATTATCGCACACATTTTAACTTAATATTAGCAATCTCTACTGGAGGTGCTAGTTAGAGCAGGATACAATAGAACACATTTGGTGCTTTTGTGGCTCTATCCAACTGCATTGGAAAACTATAATCCCCGACCTCCAATCTATAATTAAATTTGAGCTCAAGTTTGCCCCCTCTCATGCTCTTCTAGGTTGTTTGAGAGTTTTCAGAAAAACAATTTCTATTACAGTTGCTACTAGGATTGGCGCTTCCTTAATCCCCTCCTTATAGAGACAAGTTACCATACCCACCATTGAATGATGGGTGTTAAGGGTGGAGTGAACAAGATCCTTGGAATAAGTTCACTGGTCTTCTTTGGGAGAAAGACTTAAGTATTTGAATATATTGTCAAACACTTCCTTGATCCCCGTAAGTCAGCCTGACTTACGGGAATCAAGGAAGTGTCAAGGAAGTTTCAGTCTTCCTTAACTTGTTGCTTAGTCTCCCCAGTATATTAATCACACACAGCCATTTATAAGGTACTTATGGTCAACTCTGGCCTTTACAACCCTACCCTGCATCTATGGAGTCTTGACATTGTTGACCTTTGAGTATATCATTTTAGCAGGGGTTGTTGTCCGGTGCCAGTGTGGTGTTCTGTAGAAGACTATATTTAACCATATTAACTATAATACATGGGGCGCTGTGCCTTTAAAACCAACAATATGTGTATATGTGGTCACATTAGTAATACTCAAATATAAAATTGTGCTTTTTTTAAAAACCCCGTAGTACGAGAGTTTAAAAAAAAAAAAAAATATTTGAATAATAAATGGCTATTCAAGAAACTTGCCATTGTTATTATGTACAATGATAACATTTCCCTTTTTTCACTGCGTTTATCATGACAGGTGTGCCAATAGGTAGCTGATTCTGTTGTCTAACTCTAGCTTGATAAATAGGTGCTTAATATATTAGGTCTTTCTGCATTAATTTTTGTGTAGGAAGTACTATTTTAGTTTATATATGCCCTTGTGGGTGGTACAAGATGTTTAAATAAGGAGCACATATTTTTTCTTAGGTGAATACACATTTTTGTGTACCATATATACTCAAGTATAAGTCTAGTTTTTCAGCACATTATTTTTGCTGAAAAACCCCCACTCGACTTATACTCGAGTCAGTGTCTGTATTAAGGCAACTTACATTGCCATAATACAGACCAGGACCTCCGGGCTTGTAATGAGCCCGGCGGTCCTGTTGGGGGCTGGCAGATAGCTGTTACTTATCTTCTTGCAGCTCCTGTCAGCTCCCTTCTCCTCCACTGTAAGTTTAGCAGTGTGACTGCCGCGCAGAGCTTTGCCACGGCTCTGACTGGTCCAGAGGAGAAGGGAGCTGACAGGAGCTGCAGGAAAGGTAAGTAACAGCTCTCTGCCAGCCCCCCTCCTACACAGCCCATCCACTGGAGCACCAGGGAATGAGAGCCCCCCTCCCTGGCCAGCTAACAAGCAGGGAGGGGGGGATGAAAATAAAAATTTAATAATAATAAAAAATAATATTACAATAAAAAAATGTAAATATTAAAATTAAAAAGTAAATAATAAAATAAAAAATACTAAAAAAAAAAAAAAATTTTAAAATTAAAAAAATTAAAAATAATAAAAATGCCCTCACCCACCCAGTTCACACACAAACACACACTCATACAAACAGACCCTCTGCATTGTATATACACACACACACTGCATTATATACACACACACTGCATTATATACACACTCATACAAACACACACTCATACAAACACACACTCTGCATTATATAGTGTTTTTGTATGAGTGTGTGTGTATAATGCAGATTGTTTGTATGAGTGTGTGTGTATAATGTAGAGTGTGTGTATGAGTGTGTGTGTGTGTGTGTGTATAATGCAGTGTGTATGAGTGTGTGTGTGTGTGTATAATGCATAGTGTGTGTATGAGTGTGTATGTGTATAATGCAGAGTGTGTGTTTGTATAAGTGTGTGTGTGTATATATAATGCAGTGTGTGTGTTTGTATGAGTGTGTGTGCATATAATTATAAAAATCACAGAATTTCATAGCCCCAAGTTAGGCCTAGCATATTTCACAATTGTTGGTCACAAAACTGCACTCGACTTATACATGAGATCGACTTATACACGAGTATATACGGTATATTAGTTGCTATATTAATAATTAGTGATGTCCCGAACGGTTCGCCACGAACGGTTCGCTACGGACTCATCATTGAGTAAACTTTGACCCTGTACCTCACAGTCAGCAGACACATTCCAGCCAATCAGCAGCAGACCCTCCCTCCTAGACCCTCCCACCTCCTGGACAGCTCACTAAGAATGCAGCTTCAAAATGGATGCTGTCCAGGAGGTGGGAGGGTCTGGGAGGGAGGGTCTGCTGCTGATTGGCTGGAATGTGTCTGCTGACTGTGAGGTACAGGGTCAAAGTTTACTCAATGATGAGTCCGTGGTGAACCATTCGCGGCAAACTGTTCACGAACCGTTTGGCGAACCATTCGGGACATCACTATTAATAATGTTTAACAATTAATACACACCTATTGAAGCATATTACCATATATTTATTTATCCTGTGAGGCCATCGAGCTATCAGATGGGCTTGCGTGAAGATGTGAGCCGGGCGCCATCTTGGCTTGGCCTGGAAGTTCGGCAGAGTCTTGAAAAAACATCCCATAGAGTATTTCTCTTCTTGCTCGACATGAGTTGTGTTTTTGCTCGTGATTAGTTGTCTCGCCCTGTTTGCCATTTAGAGGAGTACTCAGCCCGCCAAGCCACTGGTATGATAACCTTCTCAATAGCCTCATGAACCTTCGACAATTCTGCAAATTGGTAAAATGCATACTTCAAATCATTTTTTTCTTACACAATACTAGTGAAATTAATGTATTCTTTGGTTTTAAAAACAAAGACCCACACCACAGAATTAAGGCATTTAACATTGGATGCCTAATTAATCGAAGTCTCATTCTACAGTTTCCCTGGATAGAGTGCTTAGCATAATAGTGCAATACTGCTGCCATCTTTATCAGGCATGGTATTTCAAATCATGCTTTTCATTCAAAGAATCAAGATACTGACTTGTACTCTGGTTTGAAGTCAGGATTACCACATAGGAAAGCCTAAACTTCCTAAGAACTTGGTGATTGCTACATATCTCCAAGATTAGCCTGTGCAAGAGTATCCCTAGGAATTGTGGCTGTGGCAGGATTGTTTAGTCACCCCATTTATCATTACATTGTCTTCATCTGCTACCTATTGGTGGTTGGGGCAATGTCATGTTCCCCCATAAGCCATACTATTTAGAAATTTTCACTGTACATGAGGGTGGAGCCAGGGAATGAACAAAGTCATGTCTACCCGCTGCACACCATGACACAGACACACCATGACACAGACACACACACACCATGACACAGACACACACACACCATGACACAGACACACACCATGACACAGACACACACACACACACCATGACAGAGAGACACACACACATACACTCACACTGACAGATTGACACATATTACCTGTGGGTGACCGACTGGGTGTGCTAGTGGCCGCAGGGAGAGGTCTGATGGCAGCCGCTGAGGATGTCTGATGGCGGCCGCTGAGGAGGTCTGCTAGCGGCCGCTGGGGGAGGTCTGATGGCAGCCGCTGGGGGAGGTCTGATAGCGGCCACTGAAGGAGGAGGTTTGATGGCGGCTGCTTAGGAGGTCTGATGGCGGCCACTGGGGGAGCTGTTCTGTCTCTGCTCCCCAGCGCGCAACTTAATAAGACCGGGGCCGGAATATGACGTCATATTCCGGCCCCGGTCTCATTAAGCTGCACGCGAAGGTGGGGAGCAGAGACAGAACATCAGACCTCCCCAGCGGCCGCCATCAGACCTCCCCCAGCGGCCGCCAGCAGAACTCCTCAGCGGCTGCCATTAGACCTCCTCAGCAGCCGCCATCAAACCTCCCCCTTCGGCCACAAGCACACCCAGTCGGTCACCCACAGGTAATATGTGTCATTCTGTCAGTGTGAGTGTATGTGTGTGTGTCATGGTGTGTGTGTCTGTGTCATGGTGTGTTTCTGTGTCATGGTGTGTGTGTGTGTGTGTCTGTGTCATGGTGTATCTGTGTCTGTGTCATGGTGTGTGTCTGTGTCATGGTGTGTGTCTGTGACATGGTGTGTGTGTGTCTGTGTCATGGTGTGTCTGTGTCGTGGTGTGTGTCTGTGTCATGGTGTGTGTCTGTGTCATGGTGTGTGTGTGTGTGTGTGTTTGTGTCATGGTGTGTGTGTCTGTGTCATGGTGTGTGTGTGTGTGTGTCTGTATGATGATGTTTGTGTGTGTGTGTCTGTGTCATGGTGTGTGTGTGTCTGTGTCATGGTGTGTCTGTGTCATGGTGTGTGTCAGTGTCATTGTCATGGGGTGTCTGTGTCATGGGGTGTGTGTGTGTGTCTGCTATGGTGTATATGTGTGTCTGTGTCTGTCATGGTGTATGTGTGTGTCTGTGTGTATTTAAAAAGTGTTTTTACTCACCTTTTTTTTTCACGTTTTTCTCCCCATGCTGTGCTGGTCTCCCCTCGACTGGCCCTGCTTCTATGGCTGAGATCATCAAGCTTGATGATCTCAACCAATCCAATGCTCTGCCATAGGATTGGCTGCAAAGGCCCTGAATGTAGGTGCTGCACACTGTGCAGCACTGACACAGGAAGCACCTCTAGTGACTGTCTGAGTGACTGTCACTGGAGGTGTCACTAGGATGCAATGTAAACACTGCCATTTCTCGGAAGAGTCAGTGTTAACATTGAAAAGGCTGCAGGGACAGGCTATAGACACCAGAAACACTACATTAAGCTGTGTGTGTGTGTGTGTGTGTATGTGCGCACCTGCTAGTGAGTGAGCTTGCTTGCATGTGTGTGTGTGTGTGTGTGTGTATGCTTGCTAGTGAGTGAGTGAGCTTGTGTTTTTATGCCAATGAGCTTATGTATATCAGTGACATTGTTTGTCTATGAGGCTGTGTATCAATGAGCTTGTGTGTGTCAGTTAGATTGTCTGTGTCTGCATGTAAGTATGCTTACTGTATAATTAAACGTTTTACTCTGAAAGGACCAATATTATATATTACAAAAAGCAATATATATTCAATATATATATATATATATATACATATATATATATATATACATATATATATATATATATATATATATATATATATATATATATATATATATATATATATATATATATACATATATATATATATATATATATATATATTTCTCAACTATCTGGGGTGGCAAGACATTGCCTTACATATTACATACGGCAATATATGGCGCAATGACTTATGGGGCTGGCATAGATTTTTTTTTTTCCAGGGCTGCTTTGTATCCCCAGTCCGGCCCAGGCCAGGTCCCACCCTATTCATGTACAGGTCCCATTCCATTTCTAATGGGGATAGGGTTTTTAGCAACTGAGCAGCCATAGCTGCCCAGTTGCTAGTTACTTTAACCTCCCAACTGCTGGGCCAAAGACATGTCCCCCTATTTGCCCACCCCACTGCTCAGGGGGTGAGGTATTAGCAGTCAAGTCACTGCCAGCTGCTTAACATTTAGTATACATGTCCTCGTGGGATTTTAGATAGAGAGAGCTGGCAAACTGCTGCACACTTAACAATTGCACTGACTAGTGCTACTAGTGCTGCCCACTGGCAAATATTTGTTTTTCCTTTTTTTGTTTAAGTCTGTTTGCATTTGGACGTTACCGAATAATTCTGATTGCCTCTCTCCACCTTCATACCAAGTTACTGATATTGATATATGCAAGCCTGGAAATATGGCAAAACATGGTGAAATGGAAAATGAAATTCAATTATTTGTATCTTGAAAATAACAGAGTATTATTCTACACAGAATATAATGGTTTTCCTTTTAAAATATATGCAGCCCCCTTGGCCTGAAACAAGGGGATTTTATTAACTGAACAAAGATGATTTGGTTGCCATTCACATAATGGATGGATGATAGATTTGTCCACTATTGAACACACTATACAGGGAGTGCAGAATTATTAGGCAAATGAGTATTTTGACCACATCATCCTCTTTATGCATGTTGTCTTACTCCAAGCTGTATAGGCTCGAAAGCCTACTACCAATTAAGCATATTAGGTGATGTGCATCTCTGTAATGAGAAGGGGTGTGGTCTAATGACATCAACACCCTATATCAGGTGTGCATAATTATTAGGCAACTTCCTTTCCTTTGGCAAAATGGGTCAAAAGAAGGACTTGACAGGCTCAGAAAAGTCAAAAATAGTGAGATATCTTGCAGAGGGATGCAGCACTCTTAAAATTGCAAAGCTTCTGAAGCGTGATCATCGAACAATCAAGCGTTTCATTCAAAATAGTCAACAGGGTCGCAAGAAGCGTGTGGAAAAACCAAGGCGCAAAATAACTGCCCATGAACTGAGAAAAGTCAAGCGTGCAGCTGCCACGATGCCACTTGCCACCAGTTTGGCCATATTTCAGAGCTGCAACATCACTAGAGTGCCCAAAAGCACAAGGTGTGCAATACTCAGAGACATGGCCAAGGTAAGAAAGGCTGAAAGACGACCACCACTGAACAAGACACACAAGCTGAAACGTCAAGACTGGGGCAAGAAATATCTCAAGACTGATTTTTCTAAGGTTTTATGGACTGATGAAATGAGAGTGAGTCTTGATGGGCCAGATGGATGGGCCCGTGGCTGGATTGGTAAAGGGCAGAGAGCTCCAGTCCGACTCAGGCGCCAGCAAGGTGGAGGTGGAGTACTGGTTTGGGCTGGTATCATCAAATATGAGCTTGTGGGGCCTTTTCGGGTTGAGGATGGAGTCAAGCTCAACTCCCAGTCCTACTGCCAGTTCCTGGAAGACACCTTCTTCAAGCAGTGGTACAGGAAGAAGTCTGCATCCTTCAAGAAAAACATGATTTTCATGCAGGACAATGCTCCATCACACGCGTCCAAGTACTCCACAGCGTGGCTGGCAAGAAAGGGTATAAAAGAAGAAAATCTAATGACATGGCCTCCTTGTTCACCTGATCTGAACCCCATTGAGAACCTGTGGTCCATCATCAAATGTGAGATTTACAAGGAGGGAAAACGGTACACCTCTCTGAACAGTGTCTGGGAGGCTGTGGTTGCTGCTGCACGTAATGTTGATGGTGAACAGATCAAAACACTGACAGAATCCATGGATGGCAGGCTTTTGAGTGTCCTTGCAAAGAAAGGTGGCTATATTGGTCACTGATTTGTTTTGTTTTGTTTTTGAATGTCAGAAATGTATATTTGTGAATGTTGAGATGTTATATTGGTTTCACTGGTAATAATAAATAATTGAAATGGGTATATATTTGTTTATTGTTAAGTTGCCTAATAATTATGCACAGTAATAGTCACCTGCACACACAGATATCCCCTAACATAGCTATAACTAAAAACAAACTAAAAACTACTTCCAAAAATATTCAGCTTTGATATTAATGAGTTTTTTGGGTTCATTGAGAACATGGTTGTTGTTCAATAATAAAATTAATCCTCAAAAATACAACTTGCCTAATAATTCTGCACTCCCTGTAGATGGATGGGTGGATGCTTTAAATCCAGACGATAATATTAGGATAATTTCTCCTTTAATATATTTTTTTAGTTTATTATATTACATCACCTTTTCCAGCTGTTCGAGCTCCACCTTTTAGTTTAAAGTTGCCAAACCAGCTCTTTCAGTCACTTCCCCTTTTCAAGTCACTGCAGGAAAAGGAGAAGGAGGGGCTGGGGTGGCAAACTGCAGCTGCAGTCTCTCCACCCAGTGCCCGGCCTTTAGAAGTTTGCCTTCAGGTGCGTCTTTTACTTGAGTCATCTAAGCATTTGTTCTGCAAGATTTACTAAGCTGCTAAGAGCTACTTAGCTACTAAGATAGTAATGTCGACAAGTATGAGCTTCAGTGGAGTAAATCTCCTGTCAGCTTCACTCCTTGGTTGCTGCTCACTGGAAGAGAATGTCATCTTCAGATGTCTTAGCAAAATGTGCAAAGGACCCCTAATTTAAGAGAGATGCTTTAAAGAGCACCAATGCAACTTTAATGCATTTGATAGATTTTGGCCACCTTAACATGCAGTATTTTTTTGCATGCTGAAATATTTATAATTTTTGTGCAAAATAAAAAATGTTTTGCAGAATGTTGCAACATAAGCATGCCTCCTTAGCCACGCCCCTCATGACAGAAAGCCTTCCTTATCAAATCTATGCACACAGTCTTGGCCCCAACAGCACTGAATGAGCTGCATTTAATTAATATCTTAGCTTAAGACAATTAGAAAAATTACAAACAGGTAGTGATATATGCTTACTAAATGTCTCCCTGGGTGTAGTTCAGATCATGCAGTACTGCTAGTGGGAGAGCTGTGTGCATACACTTGATAAAGTATTTTTGTAAAGTCAGGTGGTGTAGTTACAGAGGTTGTTTTATGGTGCTGCATTCCGCAAAACATTTGGGGAATTGGTCTATCAGGCGATTACTGCATTTACTTGGCGCATTTGCGACAATGGCTATGCATTCACCAATGGCGGAACTATCGCTGGTAAGGCCAGTGCTACTGCACCGGGGTCCACACACTCAGGGAGCCCACCGGGTGGCCTATGCAGTTAGGGACACCCAGTGGGTATGTGTAGTCAAGTGCCTTGCTGTGTATTGTGAACCTTTAACACTGTGACCATGCACCTTTCATGTCTGCAGTGTGGAAGGAAGTGAGAGTGGGAGGGAGAAGAAGGTGGGGGGAGAGGGGCATGAACATTGAGAACCAGACTCTAACTCCTAGCCTCAGCCTCCTGCACCCAAAAGGTAGGAAACAAAAATAACCAGCATGTGTGTTTCTATGTATGTCATTGAGTATGTGTCAGTGTTTGTACCTGTGTGTTTGTATATCAATGTGTCTGATAGTGTATACGTGCATACATCTCAGCATTCAAATGCGACCACTACATAAAAACTCACCTCTGAATTAAAACACCAACATTATGTAAAAACACATCCCTGTATTCAAAAACCAGTACTAGACACAAATGCAAACTTGCATCCAAACACCAACACTACATACAACAACACCCCGTACATTCAAAAGCAAATACTAAACATAAGTACCATTGCTTTCAAATGGCAGCAGTAAATAACACACACAACTGCATTCAAATGCCAATACGAAACACAAATACACCCCTACATTCACACACACACACACACACACACACACAAAAGCATGCTTACATTCAAACACACAAACACTGCTTAGTGCGCAATACAACCCTGCCAAGGTGGGGAAATTGTAGATCTCAAGTTGACCAACCATTGTGGGACTTATGTGACAGATAGGGATCTACCTTTTGGCCATCCTTGTGAAAGGGGGGAGGGTAGGGGGGACAAAAACATCTTTGCACCAGGGACCTCTTTATGTTTTTTCACCACTGGCATGAACCAATTTAATCAAAACAGGAATTGGATACTGTCATCACTGACTGTCTTCCGTGAAGCAGAGTGGAGCAGTAGTGAGTAATCTTTTATTCCAGGGCTACCATATGGTTTCAAAGGCAACATAGGCCCAGCAAACTAATCTGGCACATTTCAATGTGTAAAAACTGAAATCAATGTACATGTGGGACATCATAGCATACAGATATGTGTGTTTTATTTCAGAAAAAGCCAACAGTATTATGACATTCACAGTAAAATGCCATGAAGAACTTGGAAAATAAAATTTCTTAAGTTTTCACACTTTTTTTATTTTATTATTGTCAAATTGAGTTCCATATATCAATATTTAATGTGGCATGAAATCCTTATTTCTTCTGAACAAATATATATATAGTGAGTGTGGGTGCACTTAACATGGAAGAGATAAATTATGAACCAAATTCTAGGTTTTGTTTTGGTCAGAACTACAATTGCCTCTATAATTAAGTGATTGTTGGAGTATTTCTTTAAGGTTAAAACAGTCACACTAAAAGTATAACTGCCTTGAAGATTTTTTTACAATTAAAGGATCACTATAGGGTCAGGAACACAAACATGTATTCCTGATTCTATAGTGTTAAAACAACCATCTAGCCCCCCCTGGGCCCCTCATGCCTCCATATATATAGCAAAATCTTACTGTATTCAAGCCAGAAGCTGTAACTCTGCATGCTGTTTGCCTAAAGAAAAAAGCAGTCTGCTGACATCATCAGTAGTGGTAGCCTGATCCAATCACAGTGCTTCCCCATAGGATTGGCTGAGACTGACAAAGAGGCAGATCAGGGGCAGAGCCAGCATGATTCAAATACAGCCCTGGCTAACCAGCATCTCCTCATAAAGATGAATTGAATCAATGAATCTCTATGAGGAAAGTTCAGTGTCTGCATGCAGAGGGAGGAGATACTGAATGAATGGATGCATTTTAGGCAGCCATGACCCAGGAAGGATCTCTAACAGCTATCTGAGCAGTGGCCAGCGAAGTTATCACTAGGCTGTAATGTAAACACTGCATTTTCTCTGAAATGAGAATAATGATTCTATTTACCAGAATAAATTCAATAAGCTGTAGTTGTTCTGGTGACTATAGTGTCCCTTTCAGCTATTTAGATATTTTTTTACAATTAAAAGAACACTATAATGTTAGGAATCCAAATGATTATTCCTAAGGCTAAAGTGCCCAAGTCTCCATTTAAATAAAATCCCCCCCTGCCAAGTTTAAAACTGAACGCCTCAAGAGTTAACTTGCCTTGTTTCCCATGCTTCAATGTTCTGTCCAAAGCTGGCCTAGCCTCCATGGATGAGAGCATTGAGATCAATGATCTCAGCCAATCCAATGCTTTTCCATAGGAAAGTATTGAGAGGCTAGTGCAATGTGCGACAAAACTCTACGTCGCATTTGTACGACCATCTGATAGAAATAGTGGAGCTTTACTCCTCTATTTCACTGACGCGCCTTTAGCGGCTGTCATGCTGAGAGTCGCTAGAAGCAAGCTAACCCTGCTAAGAAAACATTGCTGTTTCTTCGGAACCACAATGTTTTCAGCTGTAGCGTTGAAATAAGGGGCACAGAGCATCCAGACCACTGAGATGAAGTGGTCTGCGTGTCTATTGTGTTCCTTTACCCTCTTTGCATTCCTGTCCTGTCATTCTTTTGCATTAGTGAATAACACTAATACATATCTTAAGCAATACATGCAGACAATGTCCCTACAAATTAATCAGAGACATCCCCACTTATAAGGTAGGCAGCAGCCCACACGAAAGCAATAGGACAACCCTGTGTTATGGGATAAGCATGTGAAAAGGTTGTGGGGGTTGTTAGTGACATAGTGGCTGACACATCTAGGAATATCTCTCAGCTGTCACTGTGCATCACACCCCTTTCATATACAGGGGCAATGACAGAGGTGACAGACAGTGAGACAGCTGAAGAAGACTGGGGGAAGTCTAATGACTATTCAGATTCTTTAAGGATAACGTTAGATAACGTAAGATCTCAAAAGGGTAATGTTGTATACAGCATATCCCCCCCTGACACACAATCCAAAACATTAGTGTAACATTATGATCATGTGTGAAACCAATGGTGAGTTTTGCCATCTACTAAAGTGAACATTTTGTACAGTTACTGTGTAAATGCACAAACATTATGTCACAATATGTCAATGCATGATTACATGAAAAATGTGACAGTTTCTCTTTCTATATACTTATCCAAAAATAAAGTGTAATGTTTCCCTGGCGTGAAATATACATCAGAATATGAGTATACACCTACTTAGCACCATACAAAGCCTGGACATTGTTTCCTAATATAAAATATAATTTTTGCAAAGGCAGTGAGAGAGGTTTGATATAAATTCTGCAAACTCCCATAATTTCTTGCACAAATTGCCTATACAGTTAACCATATACATCAAGCATGTCAAACTCAAAGGCTAAGACGGGACAAATAAACAAGGTTTACATTTATATGGGCTGCAAAAAAAACCAAAAACTTCAGTTTCCATAGGAACGTAGGTTTATTTAAAAAAGTACAGTACGAAAAAAGTTGTCTAACTGACACTGGACGTCCTCACGCTCGTAGGGCTTCAAAATAAACAAAAGAGCAAATTTATTTTAAGAAATGCATTCGCCTATAAACAACATTTCAGTCCAACTACCTTGACATATTAAGAAATGTTTGGTAATGGGACTGAAATGGGGAATGTATGCTGTTACACAGCTTTAAAAAACAAATGACATTATCTTGTTTATTTTGAAGTTTTATGAGTGTGTTCTTTACTTTGGTTGAGATCATCAAACCTGATGAGCTCAGCCAATCCAATGCTTTCCCACAGGAAAGCATTGGGAGGCTATTGTGCATGTGTGGCAAAAAGCTGTGCGGCCAAACAGCATCTACATGGGGAGCATTCAGCGCCTCCATGCAGAACCAATCTAACACACTGCCCCTCCTCCCACTCTAATACATTGCCCCCAAATCCAACATACTGCCCCTACTCCCTCCACTCATTCACCATACACTGCCACCTTCACCCAATCTAATACATTACCCCTTAATCTAATACACTGCCCCTCCTCCCTCCACTCTAATTAAATAGACTGCCCTCCCCCCAATTTAACACACTGGCCCCCTCCCTCCCTCAAATAAATACACTTGCCCCCCTTCCCCAATTTAATACAATGGCCCCCTAACTTCCCCAAATTAATATACTCAACCCTCCCATTAATACACTGCCACCACTCCCCAATTTAATACACTGGCCCCCTCCCTCCCCCGGGTTAATACCTTGCCCCTTCCCTCTCTTAAATTAATACACTGCCCTCCCCACCCCACCGCACTGCCCTCCCCAATTTAACACACTGGCCCCCTCCTTCCCTCAAATTAATACACTGGCCCCATCCCTCCCCCAAATTAATAGTGCCCCCTCCTTCAGATTAATACACTGCCCTCCCTCCCTGAAATTAATACAGTTCCTGCTCCCTCCCCCAAATTAATAGTGTCCCCTCCCTCTCCTAAATGAATACACTGCCCCCTCCCTCAAATGAATACACTGCCCCCTCTCCCCCTACCTTACAATTTGCTGTCCATCCTTCAGTTCCAGCTCCAGTGCCTGCTGAAGCAGAGCAGACTCCCCTCTGGCACTGCGAGCAGGAGGGAAGGGGGAGTGGCTGCTCTGGTCTGCTCAGCAGATACACAGCCACTCTGCCCTCTTGTGGCCAGGAGAGCAAGAATCAGGAGATATTTTTCCTGTCTTGCTGGTCGCATCCACAGCTGAAAGCAGCCCCAGGGCAGACGGGCCGCAAATATGTTCACTGTGGGTCGCATGTTTGACATGCTTGATATACATGGTCAAGGAAGGATCTGTTTTAAATATTTTGCCTACAGTTTTTTCAAATGACTTAACACAGGCAAGGGGAGTTATCCACTAAATAGTATGTTGTGTATTGTATATTGACAATATCAGGGTTATTCACTAAAGTGACAATTTAAAGTGAATCCAAAGTGGATTTGATATATTGGAGTGAGAAGCATGACAGTAGGATGTTCTGAGATTGTAATGAGGTACCACACTAACTGAAATTGACTGCTTCCAGTCAGTGGGGTATTTTGGTTTTGTGCTGCCCTAGGCATGACAAAACTCGGACAACCCTCCCTGCCCCCAATCTAACTTTCTCTTTGCCTGACAGACCCATGCCCTCACTGATGCATACACTGACATACACTCACTGACAGATACACAGTCATTGGCACACACACTCACTGACACACATATACACTCATTCATTCACAGTTACACTCACTCAAAGTTACACACACTCAATGACAGACACTCACATTCACTGACGTACACACACATTCATAAACAGACACACATACACTCACTGGCAGACACTCATACATACATTCACAGACATACATGCACACTCACTGACAGACACACATGCACACACTCACAGACATACATGCACACTCACTGACAGACACACACTGTGTGTCAGAAACACACCAAATCAGAATCAGACACACACACACACACTGAGACACACGTAAACTCACTGACAGACACACACCGACGAACACATTTTCACCGAAAAACTTTTTTGAAAATAGATCTTTCTCCTTTTTCAGCATAAACTCAATGCTGATGTATTGATTGTCAGTGATACTAGAAGAGCCCTCCCACGGGCAGTCCTTCTGCTCTCTATGCATAGCAACCACAGCGCATTACCTGGGGTCATGTAAGTCATGACAGATTCCCTTTAAAAACTGTATGCATCCCTAAAATCTGAAGTATTGTCCTCCAATTATTAAAAAGATATGTTCAGATTGGTAGTTTTAATAAACTGTTTGCTTTCTCAATACATTGGTACTTTATTACATTTTAATACTTGATTTACTTGTTCAGTCATAATGATCTAAAAGATTCTCTTCCCCTAAACCTTTTATTGAGGGCATTTTGACCTAAAATGTGTTAATCTTTTGTTAGTTATCCTCATTCTCCCAATTTTTTCCCAAGAATAATTAATTTTTGTTTCTAGATCATTCCTGGCTACACAAACAGGCCCTTTAAAGTTTGCTTATTTAAACATATACAAAACAGTTAAACTTTTTTTTGGAAAAAAAATACACTTTGTACGATCTGATTGCAGATACAGAAAGGCATAAATTTTCAAAAAATTCAAACTGGTAGAACATTTTATATTTTTTTGGTAACTGGTTCCATAATTGAGCAGCTTTGTAGAAACATACTCCTTGCCCCACTTCCATGTTGTAACAAAGTGAGTAAATATCTAGTAATTGGTGTATATTTATTGTAAACATTGTATTTATAAAGACAACAGTGTCATATCTGATGGAGTTAAACAATTACACAAGAGAAGAAGAGATTGTGTTTGGTTTATTAATTAAATAGTGAATTGTGTGAAACTGAAAAACAAATCTCTCTCTCTATATATATACATATATTTTTTTTCAGTTTCACACAATTCACTATTTAATTAATAAACCAAACACAATCTCTTCTTCTCTTGCATAATATATATAATAAAGAAAAGCAAGCAACTATTCCGTCAAAACAGAACGTTTTTCTAAGGTTTACAATTTGACTGGCAGTTCAGTTTAGTAAATATCCCTCACATTGGTGCTTGATCCAGATTTAAATGTGTGTACTTAGTTTCTCTACAACCTTTTTTTTTTTTTTTTAAAGTTCAAAGCATTTTTATATTATCAGTTCCTTATCAAATTAACATTGTGGATGACTCCTTGATTTGTTTTTCGTAGATAATGCTCCTCATGCATAGTTTGTAACAAAGGCTCATTTAATTACAGCTCTCACTCAAACATGCTGTATAGAAAGAGCAAATGGTTTTTGTTTTTTTCAGAAGTGTAAACAGTCACCTCCCCCTTGCCTCAGGTGTATGTGTATACTTGTGTGTGTGTATATATATATATATATAAAACTGTAGACTATATGTATGTTATTTTACGCTTGGCTTATAGCTGAATATAGGGTTAGTGAGGGTAAGGGGAGTACTTTACTGTGAGGGTAGCACACATGTCCCAGTACTGTCTGTGCTTAATGGGAATCCCAGGCACAGCCATTTCAACTAGGAGTGTAACTCCAACTAATCTTGGACAGATCAGGCAGATATGTCCAGGTCTGCCCTTAATTTGTCTCCCTGACTTCTAAGAGATGTTCCATTAACTGTTCTTTTAGGGGAGTTATTGCATATATGATGTCATCAGCCATGCAATACAAAGTATGAAATCATCCATTTATTAAAATAGAGGACAGATCGTGTAATGCAAATACACACACATAGTTCTTTATCTATAGATATATACAAATGGGGCATACAGATAGGCCAAGTCTGTAACCATACAACCCTTAAGTATATATACTGACACAGTCACACCCTCTCCCCTCCCTCCTTGAAAGAAGTTTTACTTCTGCATAGCAAAGGGGAACAGACTGTATCTCACATACAGACATATACAGAAACCAACCGAGACCGTACTAGAGGTGACACACAGACATATAAACACACCGAGAGACAAGCAAAGTGCAACGAGACAGACAGGCACTTCGCAAGAGACAGAAGTTGCTGCAACCAGAAAGACTAAGAGAAGCAACTCGGAGGTTAACAGGGAAGCCGACAGTGACATACAGGAAGGAGAAAGACACAGGAGAGCAAGACAAACAGACAAACAAAGACAGTGAGATAAAGTGAAGGGAACTGCAGAGGCTATTTACTGTGAGACTGCGTGCAACAGGGACTGGTCATAGAAGCCAGACACATCGAGACAGTGAAATATAGAGTGTATAAAATATACACAGAGTTCACATGAGAGATGACAAGGCATGATAGTAGCAGACAGTGAAAGTTTCTAAGCTTAAAAGATAATGACACGCAAATATTGAGCTACTAAGTGAGACAGACTGAGTATTTATACAGGAAGGGAGAGGCAGCGAGAGAGAGTACAGGACTGAGTCACCAGCGTGGAAAGAGAGAGAGAGAGACTGTGCTGTCCCATCATCATGCTGGAGTGTACCAGGCACAGTCACTGAGAGACAGCCATGAGCTCAGTATGGAAAAGACTGCAACGAACTGGGAAGAGGGCATCCCGTTTCACATTTGTGGCCTCTTACCAGGAGCTAATATTAGAGTGCACCCAGAAATGGTGAGATGGAGGAACCTCAGAAAAGTTTTGCAAAATGTGTGCATGCGCGTGTGCAGCTAGAGTGTTTTTGCTCTTGGGGTCTGAAATTGTAATATATATTATATTATAGTCTTTATAGTCTTTATCACTGCTGTAATCGCTTGTCGTTATATGAAGTAACTGTGTGAAGGCGGTCAAAGTTGCAAAGTTTCCCAACTCGCGATTTGGCACTGTCTCAATGTCACTTATTTCTGTCAGAGGGTGTCTCTGCATGAGGTGTCAAATTTATGAAGATTCTATGTGTTGCAGTGCTTCTCAGTGTGTATAGCCTAAACCAGGGCCCTCTAGCAAGCTTTCTATAGCTTAAAATAAAATAAACACTCTATTGATGCTCAGCCATTTGTAGGATTGCTAAACCTCATGGGAGTTGTAGTTCCACTGCAACTGCTGAGAAAATTGGAAAAGTGTGCTACTTCTGGGCTGCCTGCTGTGCCTGTATAAGGGAGTGTTAACTATTTGGTATTTTTATAAGTATTCTTATGGATATGTGAGCTCTGGTTACAAAATTTCCCAGCTAGATGGTGTTATTTTGTAAAGTTGTGTGTCTTTGAAACTCCCAGCAATACCAATCAGGACTTTAAGGCTTTTTGTTGCAGGAACTATCCCTATTCTACAGTTATATCTTTATGAATCCAAAAATATGTGTATGTATGCTGTCATAGCTATTATGGGTCTATATGTCATGGTTGGTTAACATGTGCTTAACAGGATGTTTAAATCATACAGTGGTGATCAGGGCCAGACTGGAAAAAAAAACATTTAGCACAGGCATTTGTTTTAATAACAGCGACCCAGTGAGAAGGGGGGTGTTTTGCCATACCCATTGACAAGCACGCCCCTCTCATAATGAGCATGTTGGTTTAATGCTCTTCAGGGGCAGAGTCATGCCCAGAGCCCTGCTGAATAGCTCTTGCATGAGAGAAAGGCCCTATATTTGTTCTACACAGTGCAAGAACATTTAATTACACACTTGCGCTGTGTTTGCTTTAAGTTGTTACTGGTCTCTGTTGTCTCCATAAGTGGGATACATGAGGACAAAATGGACCGGAAAGTGTATTGTGTATATGCTTAGAGGCTGCTTGTGGGATTGCCTGTGTGTAGAATGAGCTGATTGTGGTGTGGTGTGGTGTTTTGTGTAAATAGATCAGTTTCAGTTGCGATGTGTTTGTGGTGTAATATGTGTGGCTAGAGACTGTAGAAAGTGTTTGTATATGGGGCATTGTGTGCATAGGGGATGTAGTGAGTGTGTGAATAGCGGCTTTAGTGTATGAGTGTATAGGTGATGCAGTGTGTGTAGGAGTTGCAGAAAGTGTATGTTTAGGGAATGCAGTGTGTTTGCATACAGAGGATCTAGTGTGTGCACAGGGGATCCTGAGTGTGCATGTCTGTAATGTAGTGTGTGTCTTCAGGGGATCTATAGTATGTGTAGGGGAACTAGTGTGTGTGTTGGTGATCCAGAATGTGTATAGGGAATCTAGTGTGTGTAGAGGATCTAGTGCAGAGGTTGGACATTACAGATGTTGTGGACTACATCTCCCTTGATGCTTTGCCAGCATTATGACTGTAGGAACATTATGGGAGATGTAGTCCACAACATCTGAAGATTGTAGTCCACAACATCTGAACAACAGAAGATTGCCTATCCTATGTTGGATGCATGTCTCATTTCAGCCAATATAACTATAAGGGTTGTAGCGAGTGTGTCTGGGATGTAGTGTGTCTAAGTAGTTAGTGTAAGGGATGTAGTGTGTGTTTGGAATGCAGTGTGTATTAAATATGTAGTGCCTATAGGGGATCTATTGTGTAGGGGTGCAGTGTGTGAGAGGTGCAGTGTTTGTGAGGGTGTGCAGTGTGTGGGCTTCAATGTGTGTGTGTGAGCAGTTTGTGTGAGGGGTGCAGTGTGTGTGAGGGGAGCAGTGTGTAAAAGTGCTGGGAGATATAATGCCTATTTGTGGGGGGAGGGCAGATAAGAGCAATGTATGCAATATTTATTTATTTGTTTGTTTTTAAATCAATAAACTGTATATCTGTCACGCCGCCTGCGGGTTGCACTTACCTGCGGCACGTACCTGCATGGAGGTTGGAGACTCAGGCGGCTTCACAGCCTCCTTCAGTTGCGCTCATGGCTGGCATGATACATGACGCCAGCCACTGTGCATCCACAGTATTTAAAGGGACCGTGGATCTCAATTAGGAATATGACGCAGGCATGCATGTGTCACCACGTTTACGTCACCCACGCATGTTCCGATGTTATGTGACATGATCCCACCTATTACAGCATTCATATAGGTATTTAATCTCCATAGTAACAACCCCTGGATGTTGGGAAAAGTAACATCCCCAGGACGTCACTTGAAAACCAGGGTAATCTGAATGTACCTTTTCTGGTTAAATACTTTGTTACTATTATTATTTACCCTTTTTTTCTGTACACTTTCATGGTTTCCACCAGTCTGGTTATCTGAGAGCGCATTCCTATAGTGTTATTCTACTTGTTTGATCTTGGCTTGTTTCTGACTATTCCTTATTCTGGAATCCTTGACCCTTGGCTTTTTCTATTCATTTTTGGCGTCTATCTGTTCCTGACCTCGGCTTGTTTCTGACCGTTAAGGTCCGGTAATAGTTTTATCTATTTTATAGTTTTTCTCTGTGTGTTACTTAATTCTGCGTATTGGGCCGCTACCTGTCCTAACAATATACCCCTCCCTTCTTACTTTTACCCAGGGAGGGAGGACATTGCAAGCCCTGGTGGTCCTGTGATTGTGAGTAAACTCTAGTCCATGGCTCCTCTGGCTAGAGTTCACTCCTCTCGTGAGATCCGGCACTGTCGGAGCATTACCGTGAAAACCGCAGCAATGCTTTGTGCTCGTGAGAGAAACATTCAGCACTCGGTGGAGCTTCAGGCTACACCCTTAGGGTTCTCCTTCCCTCTTCACTCTGGATTTAAGTGCCTTTGGGCCAGTGAGGGAGATCTTTCATTTCCCCATTGGCCCGTGATGGCACACAGGAAGGCCAGTGCTTAGATAGCGCCACCTTTGCATGGCAGTGTGGCCCACCCGGCATTGACCCTGTTGACACTATGGCCATTCCGGGCCATTTAATATTGTTGGACAAGATTTCCAAAAGATTTAATATTTTTGGAGAAACTTTTAAAATAAATTATTTAATATTGTGAAATATATATATATATATATATATATATATATATATATATATATATATATATATATATATATATATATTTATTTATTTATTTTATATTTCTATATTGTTTTGATATTTTGAAAAAAAATATTGGAAAAGTTTATTCAAAAATATGAAATCATTTGTAAAGCATATCCAGCAATTTTAAATCGATGCATTAATTTGCTTAATTTCAGTGTTTAAGAAAAATCAGAATTTTTTTTTTCCAGCTTTTGTTTAATATACTTTATTCTAGAGTATCCACATAAAAAAAGCAAAAAACTTTTTACAGATAATTTTTTTATCTTGATTTTGGAAATATGTTGCCTGGTAATGTGTATTACCTCACATAATCAGAGGTGAGACTTGCCCTTCATAGCACTGTAACCAATCATTATAAAGAAAAGAGAAGGGGTGAAGAGCTGCGCTAGATACAGGTAAATAAAATTTATAAAATAATGGTAGGATAAAAATATGCAGTAAAAAATATGCAGTAAAAAGTACAATAAGAATGTGTGAAACAAAGTCCGTGCACTAGTAGTGATAAAACTTAAAAAGTCCAATAACATGCATAAAAGACGTCTCACTGATATGTGGATGAGCTGTATATGTACAGTCCTCAAAGGTTAATCCTTCCGAATTTCCAGGGAATCCGTATATAAAAGATAAAAACATAAACACACTTCCAATGGTATAGTATGTACTGAGAGGATTAACGAAATTGAATAAAATGGAGGATAGTAAACTCACATTTATTGGAGCTTAGGACCAGCTCTTAGTTGTAAAGCACTTAGCGGTATAATCCCCGCTAATGGATATTCTGTGAGGTTAGGTCACTCCGTCCGGCTTTGGTTCCGTAGGATTTCGCACGGTATATAAAAACAAATATAGTGCTCTCAGTAGGAAGGGAAAACATAAAATAAAATAAAATAAGTTATACTCACAATGGTAGAGCAGGGAGTACTGCTCTATTTATAATGCGCCGGTGGAATAATCCCCACCTGTGGATTGCTTTAAGCAGGAACAGTTAGATGCCAGGAGAAAAATAAAAAATAGTGTTTATACAATAAAACAAAAATGGTCCTATAAATAAGGGTACCAAATAAAAGTTATTATTATTTTTTTTTCAATATCTTAATTTTTATTAGTTTTTTGTGGTGTCGCGACAGCGACAAAAAAGGGGGATACAGAAAGGAAGAAGGGGAGGGGGTAACATTGTATAGACACAATCAAATATTACAGTACATATATAGTGTATGGCTAACATTGTATAGTGGCTGATATTTAGCGAGGTAGTGACACTCAGATTTGGGTTTGATCCAGGTTAGTCAAGGCACGACAAAGTGTATCAGAGATTATCGGACCTGTCTTGGGAGCCCTGTTGATATTCGCTTGTTTAGCCTGCATTATTGATGGGATGCGGTGGAGCGCCCTACGGCCCTAGTCATTTGAGGACCCTTAAACTGCAGCGTTAGGTGGTAATCTGTTGGAGGGGTTTAGATGTCTGCGAGTGATCACCTCGAGAGAGATTGGGTATCGTTCGTTGGATAATCATCTACAACCTGCCAAAAGCGATGGCTCACCCTCCACCATTCATCTCGCTACCTGCCTGAGTGTGCTGCACTCCAGCTGAGCCATAGTTTTGCGTGTTTATCCTCACTGGATTGCAATCGGAATGCTAATCTTTCGTGGTCATAAGTCGAGTGGACTCTATTTTTTACCTCCTGAATACTAGGGGGATCCAAACTTTTCCATCTGCTGGCTATGCTAGTTTTTGCAGCTAACAATATGTGATATATAACTGTCTTGTGGGGGGAGGCCAGTGTGCCTGTGTGAATATGTAGAAGATAGCATTCCGGGCGTAGTGGAATGATAAGTTCTGTCACCTCCTTTATCAGTGACCTGACCTGTTGCCAAAATTGTGTCAATTTAGTACATTCCCAGAAGACATGAAGCAATGTGCACACTTCGTCACCACAACGCCAACATGCCCGCGGGACAGCTGGGTATAGCTGGGCTAGGCGAGAAGGTACAAGGTACCATCTCATCAATAGTTTACAAAAGCTCTCCCAGTGGGACATGTTATGTGAAGAGGCACGCGTGTTTTGGATCACCTGTAGCCACATCGGTAAGGGGAATGTGTCTTTCAGATCTCGTTCCCACTTAAGCATGTAACCATGTTTAGTGGTACTGTCCACATCATTAATTGCTGAATAGCTCAAGGAGAGGGTTTTGCCCAAGGATTGGGTGGAGATGCAACGTCGCCCAAATGTAGTGAGGTGTTCAATCTCGCTATGCTGTATGTTTAATGATGATAGGGCGTGCTTGATACGCAGATATGTGAATATCTCCCTGGGGGCTAACGCATACTCGGCTTGTAGTTCAGGGAACTGTTTTATGCCTTGTGGTGTTAACAGGGACTCTACCGATGTGATCCCCTGTGTGATCCACGTTTTCAGCGAGAGATTGCTAATTAGGTCTTGTAAGCTGGATATAGGGGCAAAGAAGATGGGATGGGCTTGACCCATGAGATCTCTCGCCCATCTTCTCCAGCTAGCTAGCATAAAGTTGGTGGTGTTCAGTTCCTGTGAGGTTGATTTCGTGGAGGCACATGGAGACCATAATTTTTGCGTTATTGTGGCCGGGTGCAGGCATGCATTCTCCAAATGCAGCCACACCGGTGTGTTGACCCTAGTAAGGGCCTCTAATCCCTGGGCTAGTACTGACGCCCTATAGTAACCTTTTATGTCGGGGATCCCTATTCCACCTTTGTTTGGAGATAGCCAGGTAAGTCTACGGGTGATTCTGGGAGGTTTCTTTTTCCAGATGTATGAGTTAAAAATGGATTGGAATTTTTTAAGGAGTGTATCTGGTAGTGCTATGGGTAGGGTGCGGAACAAATACAGTACATGTGGAAGTGCCATCATTTTGATCGTCTGGATTCTCCCTAGCCAGGAAATGTCAAGGTGTTGCCATTTATCTAGCATTGTTTGCAGTTTATGTGTGAGGGGTATGTGATTTTCACGTGTGAGTCTAGCGTGCGATACTGTTAGGTTGACCCCCAAATATTTTAGGGATGTAGCCCTCCAATCAAAGGGGAATGTTGTCTTTAGACTACTTATCGTTGTGGGGGAAAGGCCGAATGGTAGTACCTGGGTTTTGGTGGTATTGTTCTTGTAATAGGAGACCGCACCATAAAGAGATAGCAGGGATGTCAAAGCCGGGATGGATTTATCGGGGCGTGTGAGGAAGAGTAAGATATCATCCGCGAATAGTGTTAGTGTTTGGGTACCCGCTGGTGTGGTAAGTCCCGAGATCTCTGTGTGTTGTTTAATGCGGTATATAAGTGGTTCTAGACAGAGGATAAAAAGCAGGGGAGACAGAGGGCATCCTTGTCTCGTTCCGTTACTGATTGTGAAGGATTGTGACAAAAAACCAGTGTTAAAAACCTTAGCTGACGGTGCACTGTATAATGCCATAATACTCCCTAGGAAGGTATCTGTAAAACCCATTTTCAGTAGGGTAGCCTTCAGATACTTCCAATTAAGTCGGTCAAACGCCTTTTCAGCGTCGAGTCCCAAGATCACCCCATGTTGGTTGCTTGTCCCCGCCCAATTTACCAGGTTCAAACAGTGACGTGTGTTGTCTCCCACTTGTCGTCCGGGAACAAACCCAGCTTGTTCTGCTGATACTAAGTCCGTGAGGAGGGGTTTCATGCGGGATGCGAGTAGTTTAGCGTAAAGCTTAGCATCCGCATTAAGGAGCGAGATTGGTCTTAAATTCTCGCATTTGGTGGGCGGTTTGCCCGGTTTGGGAAGTGTGATAATATGCGCTTCAAGCATTTCTTTTGGCATGGTCCCTGTCGATTTAATGTTATTAAAAAGTATGGTTAGGAAAGGTGTTAGGGTCTTTGCTAGTTTAATGTAGTAGTAGTTTGAGAATCCGTCTGGACCTGGGGCCTTATGTTTCGGGAGGGATGCAATAGTTTTTGCGACCTCGTCGTCTGTGAATGGTCGGTCGAGTGCTTCTTTTTGTGCTTGTGTCAAGTGAGGGAGTTCGACGTGGCTGAGGAATTCATCTATGGAAGCATGTGTCGGTTGGGGTGTCAGGGGATCGTCTTTTAAATTATATAGATTGGAGTAGAAGGACGCCAGCGTGTTTACAATGTCATTAGGGTTATATAATTTGGATGCTTGAGGAGTTTCGATAAAGGGGATTTTCGTCTGGAGACGCTGGGCTTTTAACTTATTAGCCAATAGTTTACCTGCTTTGTTGCCTTGTATATAATGTTGCAATCTAAGGGCTCTCATGTTCCTTTCAATTGTCTGTAACGAAATAGCATTTAAGTTCCTCTGCAATCGCGCTACATTTTTAGCTAATTTAGTGGACGGGTTTTGTTTATTGGGTTTATCGGCCTCTGCCAGTTCGAGGGTTACCCGCCTTAACTCCTCTTCGTGTTTCCTTTTTTTACGGGACCCGATTTGGATTAGTACCCCCCTGACCACGGTTTTGTGAGCTGCCCATTGAGTTTGTATAGGGATTTCCTCGGACATGTTTTCCTTGAAATAATTGGTTGCGGATTCAAAGATCTTTTGCAGCGCTGTGGGATCGTCCAGAAGACTTTCATTAAGTCTCCATTTTCCTCTCCCGCGGATTGGGTATAGGCTGCTGAGGGTAATCGTTACCGGGGCATGGTCTGACCACGTCCGCAGCCCTATATCTACTTCAGTTATGTTTGTTAAGGTTAGTTTGTCTACCAGTGTTAGATCAATGCGTGAGTAGGTTGAGTGGATTGGTGAGAAATATGTATAGTCTCTGCCTGTTGGATAAATGTTACGCCAAGCGTCATACAGGTCTAGTTTGAACATAATGTCGGACAAGGTTTTGCCATTATGATATGCGTAGGGGGACGCTTTCTTATTATTCACCCGTTGTATATCCAAATTGGGGTCCGGGCTGCAATTGAAGTCCCCACAGATTATGACCTGTCCTCGTTTCATTGAATCTATCTTGTTAAGTGCATTGCGTAAGAATGGGAGTTGGCCGTCGTTAGGGGCATAAAGGGACGCTAGGGTTATTTCTACACCATTGAGTGAGCCCACCAAGACCTGGAGGCGTCCTGCTGTATCTGCGTAAGTGTCACATGGTTGAAATGCCCAGTCCGCATGGAATAGAATGGAAACCCCCTTGGACTTGTTTGGGGAATATGCGTGGAAGGCTTGGGGGTATCGCTTAGTTTGGAACTTGGGGGGATTGTTAACGCACAGGTGAGTTTCTTGGAGACATATCACTGCAGCGCGTGATTTGTGCATATCCCTAATTGCTAGACTACGTTTGTATGGACTGTTCAGTCCTTTGACGTTCAAGGAGAGGATTTTAAATGTAGTTTGAGTCATTTGATGGTAAAAACTATATGCCTTTTGAGTATACTCGAAACGGTGGTATTTATAGGAGTAGGAGACCTGGTCGTTTTAATGCACTGGGCTAGTCTCATGAGCAGAGTACTATATACGACCCATTTTGGTTTGTGTCTAAAAGGGGGGTGGGAAGGAAGTAAACTAGGGAAGAATTGGGGAACCAAGGGAAAAAACAAGCCATCCCTGCTACCTGCAGGGTTTATCTCCGAATCCGAGTGATGGAAAGCCACACTCTTCATCGGCAGGGGGAACGTGGAGTCGTCTCCACTGTTGGTGGCCCTATGGAATATTAGTGAGAATGAGCACCTTGTGGGTAACCAGTGTTTGCTCTTCTGGGTTGGACCGAGGCATATTATCTAATGGGGTGATATATATTTTTCATTTTTCCTTTTTTTTTATGCAGAGTTGATAATATTGGAACATTACTCAGATTGTAGTATTTGCTGTTTTGTGGCTTATGCATGGTTTGTGGTCCCTGCCTGTAAATCTCGTGGGGGGAGGAGGTTGCATCCCGGGTGTGAGTCTAACGTTCCTTGCTTGGAGCTGTTATGCTAGTACACCTAGTGGAGTTTCCTGGGGGTTCACGAGGCTCCAATAGGGTCCCCCATCACTGAGGGATCCGGCTCCTTACACTGTTCCCCGAGTGCTACAGCTTATATGACTAGCATATGTTCCCCCCTACCCACCTTCTAGTATATGCCTGGTCTTGAATGGATCTGATGTACTTTTACAGACTGGAGTATGAGTTAATAACATTGGCATTTCACCGGATAGGGGTAATAAGGCGAAATACTTGTTGTATGGTAAGTGGGTTGTTGCGCTCAGCGGAAACAAGGGAATGCTGGGGGATTGTGAATCTCCTCTTATAAAGCAAAATGATTAATGCCCAACCAAGTGAGGGATTCAGTATAGGCTGTCTGTGATCTAACCAGTTGATCATACTAGCGTAAACCCACCCATGAAACTTAATAAAACATTGCGCCTTAAACATAACATTTGGCAATACTTATGTGCCGAGCGTGCCGACAGTCTCCAATGAAGTGTTCATATTAGTCCCGGTTTTGCGAGGCAGCATCAGCCCCAACCATCCTCCACTCTGGCAGGAACTTCTGCGGTGAGTTGTGGGTTGGAGCGGACCTCCCTTGCGCATGATGTAGACCCCACTCTTTTAGCTTCTCCATACCTGCCTCCGGTTCTAGGATTGTGACGGATCTGTCCCGGTACCAGACCAGCAGTTTTGTGGGGTATCCCCACCGATAGGGTATGTTGTGGTTCCGGAGAGTCTTGGTCACATTCACGAATTCCCGCCTCCTCGTCATCGTTGTTGCGGAGAGATCAGCGTATATTTGGACATTCTGATACGGTTCGGGAAATTTGGCAAGTTTTCTTGCTGCGTTTAACAGTTTCTCTTTGGCGGTGTAATAGTGGAATCTTGCAATGGTATCTTTAGGGGTGTCATCTGTGAAGCGAGCTGGTCTCGGGAGTCTATGGACACGGTCCAGCTCCCATGCGGTATCGTCCACCTGTGGGACCAATAGCTTGCAGAGGCTTTTGAGGTGGAGAGGGAGGGCCTCATTGGTGACAGCGTCGCTAATGCCCCTAAAGCGCAAATTATTCCGCCGTGATCGGTCTTCAATGTCTGCCAGTTTGATCTTAAGGGACTTTTGTTCTTCTTCCAAGCTTTGCAGTTTGTCCACCAGATCGTTGTGGGCTGCACATATCTCCTCCGTTTTCGTTTCTAGGTGGCTAGTGCGGCCTCCCAATTCAGTGATCTCCTTCCTCAGTTCGTTGGTGTATTGGCGGAGGTCAGCTCTGAGCGAGCCCTTTAGTGCCTGCAGCATTGCATGGAGGCTCTTGTTGGTGACCAGTTCTTCATCAGGTGTTGGTGGGTCATATTCCAGGGCCTCTTGGCTTTCTGGTGATGTCGGGCGGGCAGCATGGCCGTCGCCATCTTGCGCCGGCCTCGTTTTATCTTTTTTGTTTTGCCTCACCGGGTCTGTAATTTTTGTCTGCTTGGAGGGTGCCATAGCGTTCTTGGGCACTGTACCCACTGTTGTTGCTCGTTTGTGTCCGGGTTACCGTGGCTAAAATGTCGCTTTGGGCCTAGTGGAGCACGGAGCGGTCTCTACATGCGACTTCTCCTTTCGGCAGTTGGCCACGCCCCCCCCAAATAAAAGTTTTTATTGTTAAAATACACAGTAAAAAACCATTTAACGCGTTTCACCTCATGGGCTTTATCAAAAATGGCTAAAAGCTACGTTCTAGATAGGAGTAACACCATACTGTGCTGTGGGTGTCTGTATACTCAATATTCTAGCCTTTTTTCCTGTTAATAAGATGATCTCCACTTATAGCCATACTACTTTAGCCACATAACCTTTGTCTGCCAAACTTTGGAGTATTCTACCTATGAAGGATATTGGAAGCGTTGTCTTTCTCCTTTATATATACATACTTCTGGTAATTGACGTGGCATTTTGAATTTAGTCTACCCAGTTTTTAAAGGGACGTTACCACTTGAGTTTCACTATATTTTTTTCACATTTAGGAGGTTTCACTTTTTATTAGTTTTTGTATCTATATTTTCGGCTCAATAAAGGTTATACCATACATAGAAATTTAGTATTTTAAGAGATATATCATTTGGTGGAGTGGAAATCCAATCGCTTTTGGCGGAGGGAGTGACCACCCTACTCTATTCTTTCTTTTTTTGTATTACATATTATGTTCTTATAAAGGACCCATGGGACTGGGCACCTCCTCGGCCCTAGGGGGGCCATAACAATTAAAAGCCCCGGGAAATTGGATATATGGACTTATTATTAATATGCACTTATTATTCCATATAATCTCACTACAAATAGGATCAAATATTGTCAGTAAGTTAGTACTAGAGTTAGTATTATTGGGTCTAGGAGACCCCACACTTTTTATTTCTGTTTCTAATTTCATTTAATTTTTTTTATAATTGCAGCATAGAGAGACAATCAGCTTTGTTTGTGTGAATTGATCTCTTCTGTCTATTAAAAATAGTATATTTGTATTTGGGGGTTGCACCAGACACCGATTTTCAATTTAAATAGATAAGAGGTAAAAAGTAGTGATAAGTGGAAACCAATTGGTACGTTCTGGCTTCGATTAGATTTTATGTGATCCATTTACTGTAACAGCAACTGGAAATTCCTTGACGATAAATGTGACATTTGTTTACCAGCTGGATAAACAGCAACTATTCGCTAATATTAGCATAAGGCACTTTAGCGAGTAGCTGGTCCTTTGGGCTCAACTTTACCACCGGAGTACAGTAACATAGCCAATTGCAGTTTTTCAGAGGTTTGAAGAAGTTGAGGGGCAAAACAGAGACGTGGCTATTTCAATATTGCAATTTTGATAGACTGATTTGTTGGTCTGATGCCACTTTTTCATTCAATAATTTAATAAGTTTGTGCCAATGTATGTTATAAAAAATTTTTTTTTCACAGTTTTCAGCATATGTTTGCTGTGAATGTATTAATGCTGACATGTCAAACTACTTTAATCCTCCAGTGTGTATTACATTGCTTAGTACATCAATATGACCCACATAACAAGAGCCAAGTTTTTTGTGTAGTTATAGGGTCAGTTTAGAGACGTCCTAATATTTACATGCCCACTTTCTCCCCAATGTTGCTACCTGATTAAGAAACACTATATGTGTCACCATTCTGTCTAGAATCAAACTTTGATGAAGTATCACTATCATCATTGCACAAGCTTTAAGCTGGAATAATTAAAAACTGTGTACAATACAAAAATATACTAAATTAACTTTGTAAACAGCTATTTTTTTTCAGCACTAAAGCTATAAATTTACCTCCTAAATAATGTTCTGTGCAAACTGAACAATAACATTGGATTGCATAGTGCCACAGCAACTAAATGCTTGGGGCAGCCAATGGGAGCTCTTGCTTGAAAATCCTCATAAATAAGGTATTCTGCAACAGATGGGTCTTGCCCATACTGAGCTTGTTCATCATAGTCTTTTCTCATTTTCGAGAATTATGATCCATGCCACAAATGCTTTCTATATGAAGAGATAGGAAAACCAGTGGTTTTACAAAATATAAACACAGCATTATTTACTAGTACTATTAACTACCAAGCAGTTTTTTTGGTGTATTTCACAGAAAATGTTTTTATTTTTTTCCAATCCAAATATTGCTCCTGCTTCTGTACTGAAAAGCTTTCAGGTAAAGTAAGGATGTAATATGTACACAGAATGTATTTGCAATAAACAAATTTTATTTGTAAGCAAACCAGTCACGTATGTACAGTGTTAAGGTATGCACGTACATTTTTTTTAACCAATATATACACATTTTGTGAAAGGGTTAAATATCAGTTACAAGGACTAAACGACATTTGTTCAGTTTCAGCAGCTACACAGGAACAGTATGCTTCAATACCCTTCCTGAATACTCCACATGTCTGTCAATTTTAGTATTAAAGTCTCAACACTTTGGGGAGATTTATGATAGCAAAGACTATGTTTAAACTACATGTTCTAAAAATAGCATTTCACTAGTATGCATAATTAAAGAAACAGCCATGGTGGGTTTTTACTTTACCTCTGAATGCAAAACAATTACCATTAATAAGATAAGGATGCCCTTTTTGCTACTACATTGTTATCTTCTGTATTGCCAAAATGATTTTCTCTGACTTTGCCTTGGAAGACTTTAAGTATAGGCAAAGTCAGGGAATATCGGTATATGGGAAAGATGTGTGACTGAAAAATGTTCTACTTTATGCTCTTTTTTATTACTGAGGTAGTCTTGCAATAGCCTCCCAGGGATGTCCAGTGTATCTGATCACCGTGGCAGCATACCAAAGAGATCAGATGCCTCTTCCTATATAGCATCATTGGGGCCATGTGAGAGTGCCTTGTACATGATGATTGCAGTATTTGTTATTCAGTAAGAGCCTTACAGAACCTGCCCCGGCATTGGAAAGCTGTGAAAAGCTGTCACAGCACTCCGATGCCTGTCAGCACATGCTGCAACGCAGCCTGCAGTCCAGCAATGCGAGGCTGTGTGAACACTGAGGGATCCAATCATAGAAATCACATGCCAAAGTAATCACTGTGATCTTCTCTCACAGTTACTATTCACTGTGGGTCAAACTAGCGTTCATGTTTTTCGCTTATTTTAGCTAGGTAAATTTATGGCTAGTTAGGGTTAGGGATGATTATAGTTATGGTTAGGTAAGGTTAGGTTTAGCAAGAGCTATAGTTAGTCTTATACTGGGCCCAGTAAATCAGTTGGTAAAAAACTGAAAATTTGAAACCTGAAATTGGTATGTCTGTAATTTGATCTTGTAACTTCTTCTAAATCTGGTACAGGTTTAGAGGTTACTCTAAGCACCATGGCAACATCAGTGATTTAAAATGGCCATGGTGCTTGGAGTCTGTATGTATACAGAGATATTTCCCTTTGCTGCTGGTGGTATAACTTCACATCCACCAACATCATTAAAGCATCATTAGCCAGCCTGTAATAAAAGTTCAAGGCTGAATAGTGTTAATTCCGTGCATATTGGACTTCTGTCATCATCATACACAGCATGCTGGTGACGGCTGATCAATGGTAGCATGGGCCCTCCTTCCATGCCTCCCAAGATCTCTCCTCATTCCATGCTCATTCCGTATCTGAGATTCCTCCAGCAAGGGAAAGTGACGTAATTGGCGAAGGATTGGCCTGCCAGAAGAACTTGTCCCCAGTTCTGCAGTGGAGACAAGTTCTTCCTTAATTCTTTTTTTAACTTGGGGGGCCAGGACAGTGACAATTACTCTGCCCAAAAACTGTGTTTTATTAAAACACTGTTTTGAGTGGAGGACCCCCTTACAGCTCTATATGAGGAGTATTGCTGTATTGGAGCTCTGTAGCAGAATTCAAATCTTTTTTATAGAATTGGGACATACATGGTCTGTACAATTCCCTACAAAACTTATGTGAACAACCCATATGATTAAAATGTAACCAACAGATTTTAGCAGGTGATAAAATGGTTAAAAGAGTTGAACTCCAAATACTCTGAGTTGAATACTTTGGGGTTCTGCATTAAGTGTAGCAGTTTTCTATATAATATATTCTGTGAATGCTATTTGTTAATCTCAGAATACAGTATAACATTTTGCAAAGGTTTAGCTTTTAAACATTAATTTACTTACAATATTTTTTACATTACTTCCAAAAATTCATTGAACGTCTAGGTATATTGGGCATTTTAACAATCAGGACTAACAAGTAAAAATATTTAAGTTATTTTTCTTTAGTTGTACTAGTTGTGTTTAAATTATTATAAGCAAAACAACAAAACAATTTGGGGTTTTATCACTTGATTCCACTTTATTTATGCGTTACTAAGAATTAATGCTATATTATTTATATATATAGGGCAGGGGTGCCCAAAAGGTACATCCCCGGTTGTTGTAGAACTACAACTCCCATCATGCTTTGCATGTCTTTAGAGTACTTTTAGAATCACAAATCATCATGGAAGCTGTAGTTTTAAAACTTCTGGGGATCTACCTTTTGGGCACCTCTGATATAGGGTATGAAAAGAAATTCCAATCTCTTCTATAATAAAACATATATAGGATGCATGAGTGCACTTTAAGTTAATGCATTACATTACGTTGGAATGTGCACATAGCAAAAATGCAAAAGTGATAAATAGTTTTTGGTCCCAAGCTCATGAAATCACAGAAAAGCCTAGGTTACTAAGGGCTTACAGAGTATTATCTTGAACATAGGTCTACTAAGCAAATATATAATATACTATTGTATATCTAGAAAAATATTTTATTGTTTTATTGGCTATATGAGGACATCCAGTGTCACTGGAATCCTCATAGAAAATCATTGTATAATGCTTTTCTTTGAGGAAATCATAATTCGAGAGCAGCCATTGCTGCACATGCACATTATGTCTCCTCAGCCGGCTTAGATTGGCGGGGGAGAAGCAGAGGTGGACCCAAGCCAGTGCCGAGAAACATTGGTGCTAAACCCAGGGGTTTTTAACCACTTTTGGAACTTTGTTTTCCTGGCACTTTAGTTTCCCTTTAAAATAGATCTATCTACATTTCCATATATGTAAAAAAAAAAAAAAACACAAATCAGTAAGACAAACATTTTCACTAACTTTAAAATAAATTTTGCTTATTTCATACGGAATTCAGAGAAATGTGTGATATATTTGACATAGTTTTATCTTCCAATTGGTCCTCAAATTTGAAATAAGATCAGGAATCTGATTAACATAGAGTTCAAATTGTGACCTTTGTTGAGTTCTACAATAATTGTAAAAAAATCTGGGCAATGATGGAAGGCTTTTATATAAAAATGATGGATCAGCGGATCAGCTAGACACATTTTCTGATACTGTCAGTAATCATGTGCTGATAGTGAGTGGTGAACCAGTTGGTAGAGATAACAAGTTAACATAAAATAAGCACAGTGTATTTTCAAAATCTAGAGCACTAAAATTAAAATAAATTGTCTTCTACTGAAAAGAATGCACCCTTAATTTATAAACCAATTCAGTAGTATGGATTTATGAAGACAGTTTTTGTAACAATATTTAGAACAATATGAGGGTAAGGAAAGCTTTTTTTCACTGTGTTTATGGAACTGTAATAATTGCTAATGACCTTGACAAAAGGAAACTTAAACTAGGGTTACTCAAACCACCATGACCACTTGGTTTGTACAGTGTTTTAGCTTGAAATGCGCAAATAAAAAGTTAGTTACAACACCTAGCTAGTTACACCCCTAGTACATGTTACTTAGGAAGCCCGTAATTCCATGAACTCTGTTCCAGGCTGCCTAATGTCAATTCTGTGCATATTTTACATCTGTCATCAGCATGATTGGACTGTGCGAGGTCCCCTGCTGGATAACAGGGGATTACAAGTAAGTTTAATTATTATTTTTTTTAGCATTTAAATGGGGGGATCCTATGAGCGACACACAAAATGGCATTTTAGCTTAAAAAAACAAACAATTGCTTTAGAAGGCATACAGTCTGATCTCCTAAAATAAAATAGAAGACCGAATACTAGCGTTTAGTAGAGGGGTTAGACTTAACTCTCTGCCTGTACGCAGGCTGTTTTGCCAATCTAGGCACTGAGTTAACAGGCCAAGGTTGACATCAAAGGAGTACAGAAAATCAACGAAACAAGCCAAGGTCAGTAGTATCAGAGAACAGCTATGTCAAGATCCAAGCCCAATTCAGAAATAAAAAACAAACAAGACTATCACTAATGCACTCCCACCTAACAAGAGACTAAAACAGGGCAAGGCTTAAATAACATGGAGCGTGAAATTAATTGTTTGATGACAGAGAAACAAATCCAGAATGTGCCCGACCTCTGTTTCAGAAATGACACAGTAGCTTGTGTTTTAGTAATGCCACCTGCTGTGTTGTGGCTATGAAAAGTGACTCAGCTTGGAGCCGTCCGCATCAAATATGATGCAACTGAAGCATAGTGTCATATTATGTGGCTTTCTGGTGCCAAATCAGAGTAGAATCATCAGGTAACATGACAGGAAGGATATATTACCAGGTATATGTGGCACACAAAGAATTAGATTATAGTGTACTATTCCAGTTAATGACTTTACAACTGCTGGAAGAGGGAAAATTGTATACATATGGGAAACAATAAGTAAAAAAGACAGAATAGGCTAATTTACACCCTGGACGAGAGGATAAATTCCCTTAAGGGAGCTTCTTTAACTTTGGGATTTTGAAGAATGGTGAAAGTAGAAGGAGCATTTACAACACATTGTTTATGTCACAAAATGCATTTTTGCTGTAGAATTCAAAAATGCATTCTAAGCACGATAATCACTGCAGCCCTGTATATGTGGTTATTTTGAGAAGACACTATTAGTATTGTTCCCATGTTTGGGAGATGTTGGTGAAAAACTAGGGTTTTTCTAGGCACCCATAGCCTACCATCTCTACAGGTGACATGGTAATACGAATGTGAAAGTAGCAGTCATGTTTGACACTCCTTTCTACATATATTGCCTGTACGTATTGCTCTTCTAGTTATTCTGCTTTACTTTATGCAAATACTATTATTTTCCTAGCTTTTTTCCTGTTTGCTTTTTTCTGATGCCCTAAATTATAATGCAGATATATATAAATATACATTCTGATGCCTGCAAATCCACTACACTGCGGTTCATGGAGTGTTCCTTTCAATGGCAAAAAGCTGTACTCTCGGCATTATTGCCACCCCCCTCTTTGTGCCCCCCTACCTTAAAAAAGAGGGTTAAAAACACTTTACTTATCTTATCCAAGTGCTGATGTCCCTCGGCGCTGTGACAATGCTCCATCTCCTCCTTCCATTCTGTGGGCCCTAAGGGGGGGCAAGCCACCTAAATGATGGGTTTTCACTATAGGGTCAGGAATACATGGTTGTGTTCCTGACACTATAGTGTTCTTTTAATGAAGTTTTAGTATAGATCAGGCCTATGAAGTTTCACTGATCAATTCTTTGCCATTTACGAATAAATCACTTTTGTTTATGTTTATGCTGCCCTAGTCACACCTTCCCTGGCTGTGACTGACATAGCCTGCATGAAAACAAAATAATTTCATTTTAAGATGTAACTTACTTTGAAATGTTTTATTTCTTGCTTTGTAAATTTAACTTTTTAGTATTTTTTTTTATTTATTGATAGAATATAACAATTCACAAGAGTTATTGACAGACCTAATTTGTACAAAAAAATAGGTTAACAACGTATTGCATAATATTATTTCAAGGAGTTTCCACACTAAATATATCGTAAAATATAAACAACCATTTATACATAAATACTCTAGACATAGTCACAATAATGTCTCCCTAATAACCCTACTTTAGGCTCAATTTAATCTCTAGTTATTGTCTGTAAATTCAATTTATTTTAATAATATAATCACATACACACATATCATTAAATAAAAAAAAAAAAAGAAAAGAAAAAGACTGGGACTCGACAAGGGGCCACAAAAATCAATAGACTTGTTCACTTATAGGATAGTTATTTGTCCAGGGTATCCATAATTTGGCCAAGTTCTTTCTAGTTCTAGCATTAAAAATAGAGATCGATTACATCTTATGCTGATTATTCTATTTGTTCCATGATCTCATACCAAGGTAAAGGAGTAGAGGATTTCCAAGCCCTAGCTATACATATATTAATAGCAAAAAATATAAGGGTCAGAGGATATTTTTGATTATTGTCTTGAGGAAAGCCAATATTAAAAAGAAACAATTGGGGACTAATTTATTATACTTCCTCGAAGAGGGAGTTCACAAGTCTAAACTTTTGAGTTTTTGTAAATTTATCTTTAATTACATACAACAGACTCCTACAGGTTTAAGGAAGACTATTAACAGTACAGGAGATACAAAATTCTAAATTAAACATAATTTGTAATAAAGGAAGTGTAAACAGTAGATGACTCTTTACAGGAAGTGTTTTGGAAAGGTATGTAAGTCACATGCAGGGAGGTGTGATTAGGGCTGCATAAACAAAGTGATGTAGCACCTAAATTGCACCTAAAACAGTGAGACTGTAGGAGCATGATCTATACACCCAAACTGCTTCATTAAGCTAAAGTTGTTTTGGTGACTATAGTGTCTATTGAAGCAGACCTACATATAATGTATTTGAGAGGACATATAAAGCTTTCGTTTGATACCATGCTTATACATGTAGCAAATTAATTTAGTATGAGATAAAAAGATACAAATAAAATGTACATCTTCCCTGGGTTTGACTATGTAATAATTATAATGTGACATATGAAACTAAAAACTTGCAATTGTTAGGAGATATTTACAGTAAGGTGTTTTCTATGTGTACATGGTGTTCACTGAACATGGGGAATGCTGACCTACTGGATTGTCCTTAAAATGTATTTTATTGTATGCTGAATACATGGTTTTGCTTATACTGTATTGCTGCTGTGGTGCATAAATAGAATGATCTGTTAATTTATTGTTTGTTTATTTTATTACTGATTATTCTTAGCATAAAATAGCTAAAACATGTTCTGTTTGATGAATGCAATTTTAGATTTATAAAATTTAGCTTCTATGTGTTTTGTCATGACTCTTTTGAACTTGGCATGACTCTTTTGAATTTACCTTGGTTTTATTTAGCTTATTATCTTATTCTCTTTGATCATTTTTTTTGCTTTTCCGGGAACTGCTGAGGCAGTTGCGGTGTAGTTATGGATGTTGGTTCCATGGAAGCCACAATGATAAATGATCTTGGGTGTGGCTGAATAATGTCAAAACACCTTATATAAAGAAATACTGCCAGCATTTTTTATTATTAGTGATGAGAATTTTTTTTTAAATAAAGTATTGTTGTGTTTTACTTTGCAAAAGATACAAACCATTTTCACTGACTCCCTGACTTAGCCTTACTTCATGGGGGTGAATATATTTAGCACTCTTTGGTCAGAAGCACCACATATCTGCTACGATCATGCAGATTTTGAAGGTATTAAACTGTCTCAGATTGTGTATTTGAGATGCCCAGTACATGTGCAAGATGTCCAGAGCATGGATGTACACTAGATCTTGATTACTTGTATGGTTTGGGATCATATAAACTGTGCCCATAAGGACATAAAGATGCATTGCCCAGAGTACCCTGGTAGTAGAGAGGAAGCCGACCTGGCAGAGGCACGTAATAATAATAATAATAATAATACATTTTTATTATTTAAATACTAATTCCAGTTTTCCTTTAGGAGATGGTTAGCTGGAGTGATGTGGATATTTAGTGCAGGACTAATGTATCACTTGAATATTGTCACTTTATTGCTGTATTGCGTGTAAAAAAATTTTTAAAAATATAATAATCCTCTTTAAATTTAATTATCACACTATGGATACATTGCATATTGTCTGTAAATAATATTAATATTTAAATACACATATTGTTAAAAAATATTTTAGAAGGAGCTTGTTAATAAAAGTTAGTAAAATAACTTGCAAATGTTTATTATGTATTTCTCCATCAATAGTAGGAATATAATGTGGCCCCTTTTTAACCTTCACAAATATCAACAGGAAATGTTATATTCTTCCACAACTTATGTTACAACTATAGGCATGTACTAAAGGCATCATCATCATCACCACAGTCTGGTAATGTGTAAGACCTATTTTCATTTACAGCTGATGACAAATTGTGGAATTGTTTTAAAACTCTTTATTCTTTTAAGTATATCATTATTTTATTTTACAGACCTGTTTTGCTATTCTGCTCTCAGGCAGTGAAAAATGCTTAACATTGATATAATACTACATAGGTGTGCAGACTGGAAGGACTGCTGGTTCTATACAGAGCTTCATAAATGTCAAACTGTTCATATATTGTTTGGCAGAACCAAGGAACTTTTGGCACCGTAACCACAACACAGCACTGTAATGATTATGATGCATAGAGTATCCCTTAAATGAAAAGTTATGCAAGAGGCTCCTTGCTCCTTGCTCCTGCATATATATTAAAGAGTATTTTTAAATTATACTCTTTATTGTTGTTCATTAGTCATAATAATATCCTAATAATATAGGGTTTCTTTTACCTCTTTTACCTCTTAATGCTCTTTGGTCTTATTTATTTATTTATTTATTTGTTTAACCCCTTAAGGACTGGACTGTTTTTGCGATGTTGTACATTTGCGACCAGGCATATTTTTACACTTTTGTGGTGTTTGTGTTTGGCTGTAATTTTCCGCTTTCTCATTTACTGTTCCCATACAAATTATATATTGTTTTTTTCAGGACAAAAGGGGCTTTCTTTACATACCATTATTTATATAATCTCATGTATTTTAATTTAAAAAAAATAAAAAAATCTGATGAAAAATTGAAAAAAATACATGTTTTTTGACTTTTACTTGAAAAATCTTTTACTCATCTACAAAAGCGAATGAAAAAAACTGCTAAATAGATTCAAAATTTTGTCCTGAGTTTAAAAATACCTAGTGTTTACGTGCTTTTTTGCTTTTTTTTGCATGTTATAGGGCTATAGGTACAAGTAGGATATTGCGGTTTCAAAACATACATTTTTAAAATGTATCAATAGTGACATTGTAACACTATTATCTGTCATAAATCTCTGAATAACACCCCACATGTACATATTTTTTTTAAAGTAGACAACCCAGGGTATTCAATATGGGGTATGTCCAGTCTTTTTTAGTAGCCACTTAGTCGAAAACACTGGCCAAAGTAAGCATTCATATTTGTTTGTGTGTGAAAAAAGTAAAAAAACTAAATTGAACGCTAATTTTGGCCAGTGTTTGTGACCAAGTGGTTACTAAAAAAGACTGGACATACCCCATTTGCAATACCTTGGGTTGTCTTCTTTTGCAAATGGTATGCCATCATGGGGGTAATTCTCATTCCTGGGCTACCATACGCTCTCAAAGGCAACGTAACCAACCTGGCCATTTTCAATATAAAAATATTTGACCCATATATTTGACCTTGTAACTTTCAAAAATGCTATAAAACCTGTACATGGGGGGTACTGTTTTACTCGGGAGACATCGCTGAACACAAATATTAGTGTTTAAAAACTGGAAAACGTATCACAACAATTATATCATCAGTAAAAGTGCTGTTTGTGTGTGAAAAATGCAAAAAAAGTTACTTTCACTGACAATATCATCGCTGTGATATGTTTTACTGTTTTGAATCACTAATATTTGTGTTCAGCGAAGTCTCCCGAGTAAAACAGTACCCCCCATGTACAGGTTTTAGGGTGTCGTAGAACGTTACAGGGTAAAATACAGTGCTAGCAAATTAAATTCTCTGGAATTTCGGCCTGGGTTGGCAGGCAGGTCCCTCAAATTGCAATCAATAAAATTACTGAATTATGTAAAAATATTACATAAATACGCACGTAGAATTTAAATATATATGCATATTTATATATTTGAAGTCTACGTGTATATTTATATAATTATTTATGTAATTTTGTATATGGACATATGTATATTTCTTATTATTTTTATTTATTTTTATATACATAGATATATATACAAATTCATTCTAAGTGTATTTTGATATAAATATATATATATTAATTTTAAAATACAGTTAGAATAAAATTTCATATAGCTATATAATTTTTTTAAAATTTTTTATTATTATTTAAAAAAAAATTATTTAATTTAAATTACTTATTATTTATATTTTATAATAATATATATATACAATATATATAGTTATTATATATATTATATATATAAGTGTGTAATTTAATTATAAGTGTATTTTTATATTAATATAAGTACATATTAATATAAAAATACACTTAGTATGACATTATATATATATGATATATAGACATATATTATATAGATATAATATATGTCTATATATCATATATACACATATATAATTATTTTTTATTTTAATTAACACTAACTTTATTTTTTTTTCTGATTTTACACTAGCAGGGAGACTGCCTGTCAGCACAGGCAGTCCCCCTGCAGGCAGACACTATGGACACCTATTGTGACCATGTGATCGCTGTGTTAAGCGATCACATGGCCACAGGGGTCCTAATCCAGTGTGGGGAGACTGTCTGGGCTGCAGGCAGTCTCCCCACAACCGGAGCCACGCTGATCGCCGCCGGGGGAACGACGGCGATCAGGTAAGTACCCCCAGACCGTTAGGACGGTTCAGGACCGTCATCGGTCGGCAACGCAAAAATGCCGATGACGGTCCTGAACCGTCCTGGGTCGGGAAGGGGTTAATCTGTGTAGGTGGGCTGACCTTCTGTCAGCCCACAGCTATTTTCTATACTCTGTATATCCCCAAGTATACTCTGTGCCTTTACTATCACTACCAGCTTTTTTATCGCAGCTCCCGGCATCTTGGTAGACCGTTCAGCCGCTCCGTTTTCCTGTGCACTGTTTGTATTACCTTATCACGTTTCCATAGAGACGCATCCCGCCTTTCTTTATTTCATGACCATTTTCGTCCCCTTTCCCGTGCTTTTGCCTGCGCCATCTTATCGTGCATACCTGGCATGTAATGTGCAGCGGATCATTTCGGTTCTTCACCACGTTCGCGACCCAGCTAATAGCTAAGTGAATACTAGCCTTCTTGTAGTATAGAATTTCTCTATACATGTATAGGAGTTGACTCCTGTCTGATACAAATCCTTTTGTTTCTTTTTTGCAGATTCCCAAAATAAAAACTACTGTACCAAATCCTTGCATTATTAAGAGGGTGACCCCCTCCAGCCTCTATGCAGAGGGTGACCCCCTAAAGCCTCTACACCCTTACTAAGGGTGAATACCACTTTGTTTATAATATACAGGATTATCCCCTACATTGATTACACAGGTTATACCTGTCATTGCTTCTGGATATTTTGCTGTCCTTTTACATTGGGTGAACCCCATTGTTAACTATTGTGGAGGAAGCCCACTTCTTATTTATCAGGATTAACCCACCTATTCACTATTTTTCGGGCTATTCCTGAATAATGCAAAATGTAGATAACTGTATGATATAACAATTTATACAAAAACAATCATATACAAAAAAGAGCAGCTAAACATTCATGTGACTTCTTACAATAACACTAGACAAATGTACAAACAGAAATAGAAAAAGAAAAAGAATGTAGCGCTTTAATAATAAAGAATGTAAATATCACCTTATTATATGTAAGGGAGGGAAATTCTCACTTAGCTCCCAAATAAGTAGAGATCTATAAAAGATAATCAAAACATGGTGCAGATGGTAGATAGCAAGAACATATATATTTCTGTATAAATTATAAACACTCACAAACCAAGAGCTGCGGACTCGGCTTTAGTTTGAATCACTTCTGGGTCCGTGTAGGCGACCCACCTTTTAAATAGATGAATAGCTTGTCCTGGAGGGGAATAGATCTACAAAAGATTGCGCAGTATAGTTGGTGAATTGAAAATGAAAAATAAAGTTCCCAAATGGGTACTTACAAGCAAGGAGTCAGAATTGACTCAGTATCTAGGCGTTGTGCAGACTAGGGACTGCACTCCCATTGGTAGAGTGACGAATGTAGAACCAGGATAACGTTGGTAAAATATAGCAAATTTATTGACACAATCTATAAGATAAAATAAAAATGGCACAATGTCCAAATAAAACCGGAACGCGTTTCACCACTCACATGTGGCTTCTTCAACCGGATCAATAAGCTGTATGTTTCCTGGTTCGCCGTCTGTGCTTAAATACTGTTCACAAATTAATACAATTGAGAATCGGTGTGTGTGCACCGCACACGTTGCTACCACCCACAGGTAGGACGTGTGCAGTTCATGCCTCACTATCACACCATAGTCTGATGTAGATGGCGTGTACTCTCACCCGGAGTTCCGTCAGCTACCCTCATATTGAAGAATCTCCTTTCCAAAAGTCCGCTTCTTTTCATAAATCAGTATCTTCTCTAGTTGTAGGAATCCTTATGTAGTCCTTCATAGAGTTTTGTGTAGTCGGATGTCCTCATTTTCCATAGCTTCATATAGAAAAAGTCCATATGAGTTACATTAACCCATAGGTAGCCGAAAGTTTATAACGAGAAACCGATATGCATATGAAGGGAAAAGACAAAAAAATATATAGTATCAGTCTATACTGTTCGTGTGTGCTGTATATCAATTTAGTGGATACAATTAGAAAAATATATTGAGTCTTTCTTAATTGAATTACAATTTAAATTTATGAAGATGCATTATACTGTTACATCCATGGCCAAATAACCTTTTTTTGTACATATCAAATTAACTCATGTTCTTCCAAGGTTGAATGATCCTTATCTAATTAGATCAAAATTTCTAATTGTATAAAAAGTCTAATAGTAACAGGATTAATAAAAATATATCTTAAGTTTCGTTTTACAACACATGTTCGTTCAATTTATTAAAGATAAAAATACCCACGGATAATTACCTGTTCATATATATATATACTGTAGATACCCACTAAGGAATACATTTCACCATGTAGAAATTAATTAAAGGAATATAAGTAAATGTATGTATATCATAATCGTCCAATTCAAATAGCATATCAGTTCCTAGTATTAAGGGTAATAATACCGAAGGTTAGCTCCTGTTCCGTATATAATTCATGTACAACCACGTCTTTATTAAAAAAAAGGGAAAACTAACATCTTAATAGAACTATACTTTCTACATTCTTTTTCTTTTTCTTTTCCTGAATAAGTCCACTGCCCGTTTTTGTACATAGTCTACATAAATAAAAAAATAAATAACTTTTTGTTTGTTTTTTGTGGTGACCCCACTGTTATTGTTCCCCACTGTTATTGTTATCCATTACTACAAGTATGTCGGATTTACCTGAAACTGCAGTCTCTGCTGAACTCAAGGCATGGCTGTATAACGCCATCGCTGACTCCATACCCAAAGCTTTAGCGGCTTTCTGCGAGCAGACAGTGCCAGCCCCTATGGCAAATTTTACTCAATTGTCAGACTCTGAGGATTCCAAGGTTCAGACCGTGACGAAGCCCATCGCAAACGACCCTTGGAAGAGTGGTAGCGCTACCGCTGGTAAAAGCAAAGTGCCGGCCATAACCCAGAGAGTATCCCATTCAAAATCTAGGAAAGCTGCTTTCCAACATGATTTTGATCCACTAGAGGGTTCAACCTCTAACTATCATCTTCAGGTTGTAGATGAATACTGTGCGGGGTACTCAGATGAGGATCTCCCACCTCATAAGGCATCTCAAGATCTCTCTCCATCTAAGTTTTTTAAGGAGTCCTTCCTCATGCCGCAAGAGGAATTCCATTTGGAGTCTGACCCCTCCCCTGAGCCTAGCTCAAAAGATATACTACTAGTTACCACTGGCCACCCCTTGTTTGACCCTAGATGTATCAGGCACTCTTGATCTGCTGAATGGACAACTCTGGACAACATTGCTAAGTACTGCAGAATGTGGCTCCGTTGACCTAAAGACAAGGAGGTGAGGGCCAAATTAAGGGCAGAATGCCCACAACAATCATCTCAGACAAGATGGCAATTACTCCTGAATTTGACCCTTTTCACGGTTTCCACCACAGGCAGTTTTTCCCCTCTCGTGGAGCTATCAGAGGACGTGGATCTGCTTCCCTCCGTGGATCGCACTGCTACAAGTAATGGACCCTCCTTATTCTCATATACCTCATATACCTATTGCAGGTAATAACCCATTGTTCCCAACAGTGGTCTCAATTCCCCCGGGATCCTTGGGTCCTTCAATCTCCTTTAGATGATGTCCAGTTTCCATCTGCACTTCACAGATGATCCGATACAAACCTTTCCCCCTATCCCGATCAAAATGTCGCTGACAGACGAGTCGACATTACAGATTGATCTCGACAAAGTATTCACTAAGAGTGCTATTGAAAGAGTTTTTGGCCCACATGTCTTCATAAGCAACATGTTTCTAGTCAGGAAAAAATCTGGAGACTTTAGATCTGTTATCAGTCTGAGAGATCTGAACAGGTTCATCATGTACAGACATTTCAAAATGGAGGGAATCCATTTGTTACTAGACCTACTCTGCAAGGGAGATTGGTTCACCAAGGACGTCTATTTCAGGTTACCTTGTGTATCAGTCAGGGGCATGTCACAGGCTGGTGTCAAATTGCAGGGTATTGGGGACACCCCTATCAACTCTCAGCTTGTCACCAGCGATTCTCACGCCAGCTGCGATAGCCCCGCCTCCATTTATGACGCAGCTAATGAGTGCCGACATCAGGACGCTAAGAACGCTGTGGCCCACCAAGGTGTTCGAACAAGAACATTTTGGGGTGTGGTTACCTACCTAATTGAACACAGTATTTAAAGAGGACCCTGTGGTCCTTCCATCGGCGTTTCCATCACGGGGAATGACGATGGTGGATTAACATATTGAGTACCTAAAGAAAGTCTGGGAGCAAGTTCAACAATTACTGGCTCATAAATCATCTCTTGATAAAAAGCATGCCGATAGTCGTAGACTTGATGCCCCTGTATATTAGCCAGGTGATAATGTATGGTTGAGTACTAAACATATCCGCCTTAAAGTCCCAACTATGAAATTTGCATTGAGATTCCTTGGTCCATATAAGGTGGTTAGACGGGTTACCCTGTGGCTTATTGTATTGAATTGCCTCGTTCCTTTCGCATTCCCCAATGTTTTCCATGTGTCCTTATTGAAACCCTTGACATGTAACAGGTTCACTAGTCTTGTGGTACCCCCTTCTCCAGTTCAGGTGAAGGACCAGGAGGAATTTGAGGTTAGTGCTACTATGGAGTCACGGATTTCTAGAGGTTCTCTACAATATTTGGTGGACTGGAAGGGATACAGTCCTGAGGACAGGTCTTGGGTTGCTGGTTCTCACATTCATGCTCCCTGCTTGGTCCGTTCATTCAACTTTCGATTTCCAAACCACCCTGGCGCTTCCCGCCTGGTGGCCGGTCCTTGGGGGGTACTGTCAGGTTACTTTGTGTATCAGTCAGGGGCATGTCACAGGCTGGTGTCACATTGCAGGGTATTGGGGACAATTTTACCAACTCTCAGCTTGTCCCCAGCAATTCTCACGCCAGCCGCGATAACCCCGCCTTCTTTTATGATGTGGCTAATGAGCGCCAATGTCATGATGCTAAGAACGCTGCGGGCCCGCCAAGGTGTTTGAACGAGAACATTTTGGTGGCGTGGTTACCTACCTAATTGAACACGGTATTTAAAGAGAAATCAGGGAGAGACTCATTGCCCTGTTGTGGTTCTTGATAGACCCAATAGTGCAAATCTCGTATTGGTATTCTTGTATTCTGACTTTGACTTCATTTGACTGATCTCCCTTCTGTGTTCCTTTGACCTCAGCTATTACATTATCTTTGATGCTGATTGTGTGTAGTGTTAGTCCGGCCATACATTATTAGTATTTGCATTCTGCCTTTAGGATCCCAGAACGTTCCTGACAGTCTACAATTGTTCCTTGGTTCTGAAGATGGACAATGTGTGAGTGGTTCACTATGTGAATCGGCTAGGAGGATCCAAATCAAGGATGCTTTTGAACCTGATGAAAGAATTGTACCAGTACTGCCTGGACAGGAATATCTCCCTTCGAGCGGAATATCTACCAGGCTCAGAAAACCTCATCGCAGACAGTTTTTTTCCAAAACTGGAGAGATTCCAGCAATTGGCAACTGGACCCGCAAATCTTTCACCATCTGCAGATCTGGAGGGGACTATTTAGCCTGGATCTGTTTGCATCTCACCTCAACCGTCAGATGGATGCATTTTTCAGCTGGCTGCCAGATCCAGTGTGCCTTGCAGTCAATTCCTTCAGACGTGGAGGACGTCCAGAACATATGCGTTCCCTCCATTCTCCATGATCCCACACACACTACAGTATCTCAAAACTCAAGGCGTAAAGATAACTCAGGTGACCCCGTTATGGCGAGCCCAACCATGGTACCCCTACCTTCTGGAAATGTCAGTGGAATTTCCCATGCTTCTACCCACCTCCTGCGATTTCCTCAGGGACCCGGCAGGCAACTTTCACCCATTGACTCTTCAGGATCATCTCTGACTAGTGGTTTGGACCATTTCAAGGGATCCTGGAATGTTTCAGGCCTTTTGGCTACTGCTCAAGGACTCCTTTGGGACTGGCTAATGGGTCCAAGGGACAAGACGCTCTTACCTCTCTGCATGGCGTCGCTGGACTTGCTGGTGTTTGGAAAGGGACATTGATCCATTTTCATCTTCTCTAACTAATATTATGAATTTCCTGTGGTTTCTTTTCGATCAAGGCAAATCCTACTGGTCAATTAACGTGTTTCGCTCTGCTGTTTCTGCGGCCCACGTTCCTATTGACAATTCTTCAGTAGCCAAAATCCTTCTGTGTGTAGGCTCTTGTGTGGCATCCGCCTCGCAAGGCCTCCGGATCCAAAATACAGTCAATTCTGGGATGTGGCTCTCATGCTAGCATTCTTACAATCTTGGCCAGATAACGAGGTGCTCTCTGTACGCCAATTGTTGGCCAAATGAGCACTTCTCCTCTGTTTGGTCTCTTTCTGGAGAGTCTCCAACATCAGGGCTTTTGACTTTCATGCCCTCCATTTTACTACAATAAATATCTCTATAAGTAAATTTCACCTTGTTACACCCCCTGGCTGTCAATCATACAAATGGTCCTGGTTGTTTTGGTCAGTTATTATTATTATTATTATTTTATTATTTATATAGCGCCAACAAATTCCGTAGCGCTGTACAATGGGTGGACTAACAGACACATAATTGAGATCAGAACACTGACGTACAGGAACAGAGGGGGTTGAGGGCCCTGCTCGATGAGCTTACATGCTAGAGTTGAGCTATACTTGAAAGGAAGGCAACTGCCTAGAGCACCTGCCCTGCAAAGACCTATCATTGAGCTACACTGGGAAGTTTGTGAATGAACAGCCACAGCAATCCTGGGCTGGCTTAGAAGGAGAGGGCTTGGAAAGGCTGTAGAAAAGAGATCTGCAACTTTTGCAAGCTGGGTACATATATATTTCAAATGAAAAAAGTCCCTTAAGGAGAGTAATTAAGACATTATTAAGTGTGGACCCTAAGTAATTAAATAAAGCGGGGGACCTAATGTCCCCCCCAGGTCCAGACCCATGACCGGCGGGTGGAGACCACAAATAATAAAATGACTAGGGATACCCAAGCCCCTAGTCACTCCCCCCCAAGGCCAAATAAGAATCCATAATACCCGTCGCAACTGTTAAAATTAAAAAAAAACAGAGCACACCCCCAAAAAAAAATCCTGACGCAAAAAAAAATAATCCTTCTTCACCCAGCAAGGGCACAGCGCAGAATAAGCTCCTCAGGGCGGGGAAAGGCTTTTAAAGCCTTCCCACGTCCTGCAATTTGACTTAGAGCACTCTGATTGGTTGATTCCAAGCCAACCAATAAGAGTGCTCTGACAGTTAAATGAAGACACTGACAGGTAAGTCTCTACATTTACCTGTCACAGCACTCTGATTGGTTGGCTTGGAATCCAACCAATCAGAATGCTCTGAGTCATTTTACACAGCGTGGGAAGATTCTTTGGAATTTTCCTGTGCTGTGTAATTTGACTTATGACACTCTGGTTGCTTTCAAACCCCTTTCAAACAATCAGAGGGAATTAATATTATTACAAGGAGGGAGCTGGTAGCGCAGCCAGTTCCCTCCTTGTTTGTTTTTTTATGTCTCCTGCAGTATGGAGTCTATTAAACGAACGAAACAAAACAAACAGGTAATGCATTTGGCATTTGCCCTTTAGTTTCATTTATATTTCATTTATGTTTTAGTAAACAAATACAAAAAAAATGAATTTTTCGGACGAAATCGTATTCGTACAAAAACGAATGCACATGACTACTATACAACCACAGGGTAGCTTGTTGAAAGATAAGATCCAGGATTGTGTACTGATGAACAGATTTTTAGAAATTATTTAGCCCATTGGATTCTAAATTTATTGATAACATTTTCTTATTCAACCTTAATAGTTGGGCCTTCAAATAGCAGTCACAGCTTTTGTAAACTTTTGACAGGTACTTTCTTGTCATTTCTGTAAGGTTTATGGGAGTTGTAGTCCACTAACAACTGAAGGTCAAGAATCATAATCTCTTGCCCTAGCATATGTAAAAGGAAACTGCCGGGGGCGGAGCCTAACAGAGCGGACGCAACTTACCGGAGCTCCGGCTAAACCACGCCAATATCGGGGTAAACACCGCTCGGACCGAGCTATTTTACAACCGGTCCAACCACGTGCAGCTAGGGAGTCACCCGGAGATTGCCTGGAGCAGCAACAGCAGCGCTGGCTCCAATACTTGTGACTGCAGCACGAGTCGTGGCCTACCACACGCGAGCAGTACCCTCTGCTAAGGTACTGGGTGACTCATCGTCCACAGTAGACCCCACCAGAGACTCCCCCCCTGCCGGAGAGGGAGATCCCGGTACCACTCACATACCACAGAAAATATGGGGCGCAAGCATCAAAGGCAGTTCCAGACGGAGAGGCCTGCAATACAGGATATTAGGCTATCCTTTGGGAGGGCAAACACCCACAAGGGCGGCAGCTGAGCAATATAGTGAGCAAGATGCCTCTGATGACTCCACTGAAGAGGAGGAATCTATCATCTCTCCTCACCCAGCTGGAGTATACCAGCGAACTGACTCAGATGAGGACTCATCCCCCTCCACAAAGGGAGATATTAAAAAAACTACTGTTAGATCTGAGAACAATGTGGAAGTCCGACCTCCAGGACACAAGCTAACATCAAGGGCATCCAGCATAAGATGTCAGCAATGGAGAGCAGGGAACAAGCCAGAGACACTCAGCTCCAGGCCACTATGCAAAATGTGGAGGGTCTCACCTCACAAGTTAAACAATTACGCAAAATGGTGCTCACACTGGAGTCCAGACACAGGGGTCGGAATGTGTGTCTGAGAGGCCTACCTGAACAGGTTGGGGAGGGGGACACACTGCAATATGTCCAAAAGCTGTTTACCTCAATGGGCATCCACAGCCGTACAGGCACCCCTTGCATCTTGGCCGCCTTCCGAGTACACAAATCTGCAGCGGCACCAGCAGATGCACCGAGAGACGTTATTGTGACAACCAGAGACATTGCGGTGAGGACTGCTGTTATGAATAAATCCAGAACTATGGGCCAAGTGAGTTTTGAGGGCCATAACCTCTCCATCTACAGTGACCTCCCATTTGTCGTCCTGGCGGAAAGGAGACAGCTGGCCCCAGTGGCTAGGAGGCTGCGTGACTTCTCTATCAAATACCGCTGGAATGCGGATGGCTTTCTGGCCATCACACAAGGCACAGAAACATTCGCCCTAACGTCCTCAGATAATCCAGAGACTCTCTTTAACAAGCTGGGCCGACCAGCAAACAACATGCCAGAAGAGACAAACCGGGAGGATACACCACATGAGAAAAGGGCCGTAGGGAGAGCGAAATAAGAGAGCAGTCCGACCAAGCGACACCTGCCTAACACCAGGGACAGTTCTGGAATGACATAAATGTTATCAAGGAACTGTCGGTGTGCTGTTTCTCTCAATGTTGTCATGTGTTACATTTTTATTTATTTATTTTTTTAAATAACTTTTTGAGTCCTGCGGGCAGTTACCGCTCGCTGAAGCGACATATCATTATACATGACCTATAGATGAGCACAAGTACCACTAATGTCTCTACACGTGGCCTTTCTCCTTTCTTTGTCTTTTTTCTTTTTTTTTGTTGAACCATACCGAGCCTTAAAATAATCTTCAACTGTTTATTCCTCATATATAAATGACACAGCATGTGCATAACTCTAATAAAATACAAATTTAAAAAAAAAAGAAAAAAAAAAAGGAAAGGAAACTGCCTTAGTTGCTCTATGAAAGGAAGCCCAAATTATAACCAAAAGTACACATTTTTAAAAATAATATATGTAGTAGGTAATAAATGTTCTGCTTTTAACAGCCTTTCATGATCCTTTTATTCCCCATCTATTTCTCTTTGACTTCCTTTTCTAAATCTCTCCCTTCACCATTTTCTCCCTCTGTGTCCTCCAGTCCTTTTATGGATCTTTTTTCTTGTTGTTTACAAAGACTGAACATTCTGTGGGAAGGGAGCGTGTTTAACAGGGTTATGTAAGTGTCTGGCAGGGCAGTGGTTAATAAAGTGTTATTTTAAGTCTGTGCCTGGAGAAGGGATCATTGAGTGGTATGTAGGTCTTTATAGTGGGTATCCATCTCTGGTAGTTGCTTCGCTCAAACCCAAATATTTATATTCCTAAATATCTGTTTTATAATAAAATCCCATAACAATTCTTGCTTTATTACTGATATTCCTGCGTTTCTCTTACTTACCATCTGATCTCATCTCACCCTAAGAACTTGAAACATTGACAATGAATTTCCATGACCATACAAAAGCATACACAAAGGCATATACACTGAATTTATTATAAACAGATACATTCCCACAATTCCAAAATACTACACATTATAATGCTGTACAATATGGAACAAATGTGAAGAAGTTATATTGCAGTCTGCACATTTACCCAAAGGATTCTGGCACATCACGCTTATAAAGTGTCATTGCTATAACTGGGAAACATACAGCAAATTATAAAACCCCAAAAATCATTGAGAAAATAATCTGGTTATAAAACAATAGAGAAGTTGTGATATTATATTACACCCCCCACTTTTAAAATGTTCATCTATGTTATGAGAGAGACACCTTGCATTAACTGTACATTAAAAGGCATTTTATCAGATCTCTCTCTAATTTTCTTTTTTCCTTTGTTTAAATTAAGTTGTTATCATCATTGTATAAGCCTATTGCTTGTGTTGATCATTTTTAAATCCGTTCAGAGGTTTTCCTAAATAAGACAAACAACAAAAAAGCCACAAAAACCTACATATTTTTTTAAACTTTTTTTTTTACATGTTGGACAGGGGCACCATCATTAGAGAGGTTAAGAAGCATTTTTCTTGACCCCAAACACTTGCTGTCTGCAGCCTTGATTGTTTTATCAGTAACTGTCAAGAGTACTTGAAAATTGTGACACAATTCCAGGATGATTGCTTCCATATTGAAAATCAAATCTTCAAGGTATTACAATAGCTTGGTTACATGCAAATAATATTGAGATTAATGTTGCAATATGAATTTTGGAAAGAACATTTTAGTGACAGTGACACTTTTAGTAGAGAACCGTACATTGAATAGTGTCATTATATTTCTATTTCTAAATAACAATGTGGCAAGTTTAACTAACTGCTATTGTTTTCCCAGAAAGAATCATTTTCTTTACTTCTGCTTCTTGCATCAGAAAGAGTTAGGGATTTTTTAATGATAATTATAAATATATTTATTTTTATATATATTATACAGACAAATATATTCACACCAACATTTATCACGTTGAAATCTAAATGGTTAGACATTGATATGTTGTTGCAACCTCTCCCCCTCCCCCTTCCTTTACACAAGATTTTGGAGTGTTTCTGTGGGAATGTTTGCCCATTTATCCAGGAGAGCATTTGTGAGGTCAACTACTGATGTTGGACGAGAAGGCATGGCTTGCAACCTCTGTTCCAGGTGTTCGATGGGGTTGAGGTCTGTGCGGGCCAGTCAGTTTCTTCCACAGCAAACCCATCCATGTCTATGTGAACCATTCTTTGTACCTAACAGAGAAGTGTGATTTGTCACTCCACAGAACAAGTTTCCGTTGATCCAAGATCCAGTTGTCGGGTGCTACTGCAGCCTGAACTTTATATACCTTGCAGCTGTAAGGTTACCAATCTTTGGCTGCATCGGTAATACATTCTCATACATTCCTGCCTATCTGATGGTGGGTCTATACTCTGCATGTTGTGGTTTGAAATTGTGACAGCAGCCCTTACCAGCTAGCATATTTGAAGTTTCAGATCTCTACAGGTTACCAGCATAATACTTTAGCATGGCAACATCCCACAGACCATTTGCTAATTATTTTACTATGGCCAGTCGGGGCTTGGATGAAGTCATACACGTGCAATCCCCATGTCAAGCATAGTGTATAGAATTTTCCAATTTGAAACTTTTTGAATGTTGTCAACATTTGCAATGGATGAAGATAGCACCATAGATGTCAAAGGTCTTTTACAGTTCATTTGAGTTAGACTATGACGCTGCACACCTTCTATTTCTGGTTGATACTGTGACTAGGAGAAGATTGTGCTCAACATGTCTGCTGTGACATATTTCAGTTTGACCATGGAGACCAGACCCGTTTGAATCATTATGTTATTTTCTTGTTTACATCAAATTTCAAATAAAACCTAATACTTAACATAATTTTTTTAATTAATTTTTTTAAGAAAAACTTGATGCCCAATAGACAAAATAGATGCCCAACTTGCTTTAAAATGTGTATTGTGTTAGATGTGTTATGAATGAGTAACAAATCAGACATATTTACATATTTTCATATAAAATAAGAATGGTAAGTTGTAAAGTTTATTTGACTTAAAAAGTCATCAAGTTCTCTCTCAAAGATAAAAGATAAAACAAAAGTCAAAATAAGATGTATACGGTCAAACAATGCGAGATATCCCTAGATTAATCAGACAGGACTGATAAATATTCCACCTTTCCCAAAATTCATATGTGATAGGGTGGAAGGAAGGATAAGCACCCAGGGGCCAGTGTACGATCTCTACCCTTTACTCCACTCTTTGTCCTGTCAACTAGTGGGTAATAAGAAGTAGACTCGGATAGTAGGTCCTATAGTCTCTAAGTGTACTAAAGAATGGTCAGAGCAGGTCTCTAGTACTACTGAAGATAACAATTTCACAACTTATCTGATAAAGGACAAAATGATTCATGTCATGTGTTCTCTAGTATTCAAAAACAGTCCAGGCACTGCTCGATAGACATCTTCAGGTTGGCTAATTTTGTATTTATTTATTGATTTATTTTTTTCATTGTTTATTGGTGAACCCAAAACTTTGCATTATTAGAATGCTAAACCCATAAGCATGTGGTGGAAGAAGGCTTGGGCCATTCACTGAGCTCATACCAGTCAGGATTACCCTTCACCTCACCATGCACTAGGTTCTAGAAGGAGTAAAGGTCACTCACTGAGCTCCTATTCAGTTTGGATTACCCTTCACCCTAAGTAGACATGCTAGAAGAAGAGGTAGGGGTCACTTAATGGACCTCTATAGGATTTCCTTCCCAACATCCATGTAGATAAAATGGAGGAAGAGTGGGGCCATATGCGAGGCCCAACAAAGCATTTACTTTTATCCACTCCATGTGCACTGGGTGAAGGAAGAATGAGGCATTCACCAGACCCAAGGACTATTTCTTAAATAAATTTATTGACACCTTTAATTACTCTTGTGTTTTTTGGAAAATGCACTCTCATAAAAAAACAAACAAAAAAAAAACAGTGATTACATCTCTGTTGGTATATTTTCCCTGAGTCACAATGTCCTTCTGGCAATGCTAATAAGGAGTGTAAGACTTATGCAGAACTTCTTGGGAAGCAGACATGAATGTCAATGTTTTCCTAAAACAAAGCAGAACGTATCAAGAGGTTGCATGGTATATTACTGACCCGTTCTTCACAGAGACATATTTTTAATTAATGAATTTGCATTCATATATATTCATGTACTTTGTGTTGATTAAATATTTTTTTTGTGTTATATGATATCCTATGAGATGTAATAGGCCTTCAGAGATTTGTTCTGACTTCTCTAGGGCTCTTGCAATAGCTAATTATGGCCCAGCCCTTTCACTGCTGTCAAAGCTATTTTACAGATTGCTGACTCAAAGTTCATCATACAGTGTGCCTGTGACTCATTGGCATAAATTGGTTATGTTTATAACATAGCATAGGATAGAATCAAATATAATAAAACACATAGACCATCACGGTACATGCAGTCTGCCTAAATATATTCATACAGAGGGATGTATTTACAGAGGAATCTAAGCAAAGTTATAATAGTACGACAAGTAGTAGAAATATGTAATTAGTGTTCTTGATAATTGAACCATTTCTAATACTTTGCCCCCATTTTGCACATTTTTTAACTATCCATTAACTTGCCATTTGTTTTACTGTGCTCATTTTGGGGTAGGGCTGAGCTTGTGTTGCAAAATAATATAACCAAAATTTCTCATGAACGATGTGAGAAAACTGTGAAACAGATCTATGAGTATATATTTTAAAATTATGCAAATAACAGAAATAAATTAAGTAAATTTAACAATAACATTGTAAGTTGGGGTCTAAATAGAAGGCAACGATATATTTTTAACTGTGAGCATGAGAAGGGCATTTGTTATTTGGTTGAGGAGATCGGCACAAAGAAGATGGCTAACATTTAAGTTTTGCCTCTCTGTGAAAGTGTCAGAGTTGTTATAGGAGTTGATCTAGAGATCCCATATTGGAGACCCCTAGCCACCTGGGGGAGGGAGATTAAACTTGCCACAATTTTTGGGTGGGTGGACAATGGTATATACGCTCTTTCTGTTGTATTAGTAACCCCCACCCACCTCCGATGAGTGAGGGCGGGGGTTGATATTATGTCCCTCTGTTTATTATAATTAATAGCCCCCTTATACTAATGAGGGGATCATATTGTTTTTTTTTTTTTTTGTTTTTTTTTACTATTTGCCTGCAGACTGCTGATGCTGCCAGTGGCTAAATAGTCCAAAAAAGCATTTAACTGTTTCTGATAATGCTTTAATAGTTGTAATTAAATTGATATGTAATAATTAATCAAATTGAATTTTTTTTATCAAAAGCAGATAAATATGATGGGCTGTAATTAAATTCAGACCTTAATCTTTAGTGTCCCCAGAAGCAGGGCATGACCCCATAATCAGTACTATGCTGTTGAATCTGGACTAATATCAAATATAAAAATATGCCTAAGATGTGCTGAGAATATTAGTATATAATTTCTAATTAGTGGGGTAATAGCTGCTTGATCCAAGGAGACATCTGACTGCTGTTTTGGGGTCAAAAAGGAATTTTTTCCTAGTTTGTTGCAAATTTGGAAGCGCTTCAGACTAGGTTTTTTGTCTTCTTTTGGATCAACAGCAAAAACATACGTGAGGAAGGCTGAACTTGATGGATGCAAGTCTCTTTTCAGCCATGTAACTATGTAACTATGTGACAAATCAATATGCCCTGTAAATACATTTGTGATTCGCACCGTAACAAATAGTTAAGAGAACATGGCTACAGAGTATCAACTGTGTATAGGATGCATTATCATGCAAAAGGATCTTAGTGAGAGATGCATTGTTGATGCACAAAATAAGAGAAGTGTGAAAAAATATGATGCTGTCTACCTCAAATATCTGACTTACCTATCCCACAAATCATTTTTGTTTTTAAAAACAAATCCCTAAAGCCTCACAGTCCAACAGCTCACAATCAAACCTCTCCAACATAGCTGAGTTATAGAATTTTTGCCTAAAGTTTTTACTTTAGTTATCAGATCACTTAAATTCAAAGTTTACTGTGTGGAGTTACCTGACATAAGCAAAAAAACCAAGTTTGCAGTTGATAGCCAAGCATTTACTTTTGTTCACTTACTTACTTCAGAGTTTTACATACTCATGTCAAGGGAAATTCCTTATCAGACTTTAGCACACCTTGGACAATGAGCTTTATTCTGTTCAAGAAATGTAAATAGCTGAGTAAGCAACCTGATAAATAAGGTTTAAAGTTCACTACTTTCCATTAGTTCAAATGGCAAAAGGAACTTCAAACTCCTGAAAACATCAGACATTTAAATCATTATCAAACCATGAATTGGGCCTAGATTTATCATTTCAGAAGCAGATACATAAATTTAAGATCACCTGCTTTTAAGTAGTTAACATAAGTCCCAGATCAATAATAATTGATAATAATTAATTGATCATAATATTTAATACCCTGTCCTCTAGTCTAGTGTTTTTGCCATTGTAGAGGATAGTAAATTAATATTACCATGAATAAGTATGACATAACTTTCATTTTTTCTGATCCACCTTTGATAGCTTTAACCCACGTTAATATTATTAATTGAGAGGTTTGAAAAAGGAGAATAGGAGACTGAAATATAGTGTGAAATGTTTATTTAGAAAATATTGTAAATTGCAGATGGTTTATCAAGTTTGGAATGTTTGATAATGGCATCTGATGTCCATGCATTCATTTTTTTACAAACCACGTTCAAAGGTATATTTGCTGCTTCTACCTAGAAAGTCAAAATATGCAGCATTGATTCCAAAAGGTGGAGTTAAACTCTGTGCAGAATAGACCTTGCATATAGTAAAAGTATATAGGGTAGACGTGGCCTGACCTTTCATGGGCCCAATGGAAGATCAGAACATTTTTTTAACCCCCTTTACAATTTGGGATTAATGATGTAACATAGTTACATAGTTGTTTAGGTTTAAAAAATTCTAAAGTCCATCAAGTTCAATCCTAAAGCCCATTATTTTATATTGTTGATACAAAATGGCAATCACATTTCTCTTTGGATCAACAACCTGTTTACATACATGTCAATTATATCCTTGAATATTCTGTTCATGCAAAGAAGCATCCAAGCCTCTTTTTGAATTCTCTTTAGAATCTGATAAGACATCCTCTTTAGGCAGAGAATTCCACATCTTTATTGTTCTTACTGTAAAAAACCCTTTCCGATGCTGTAAGTGAAAGCACATTTCTTCCAGTCTCAATGGGTGAACTCTTGTCTGTTGTATATTCCTGCTAATGAACAGGTTAGCACATAGCGGTTTGTACTGTCCCTATATATTTTTGTATAGTACTATCATATCCCCTCTGAAGATAACAAATCCAGTTTTTCTATCCTTTCGTCATAACTAATGTTTTCCATCCCTACTAATTTTGTAGCTCGAGTCTGCAATATCTTTTTTTAGAACTGGTGCAGACAATTGCACAGCATATTCAAGGTGGGGTCTTAATATTATTTTCTAAAAATTGCATTTTTATATGTAAATCAATACCCATTTTTTTTATAAACATAAAAGCACTTTACCAGCTTTTGCTACAACAGACCAGAATTGCATACATTCTGATCTGTATTTGTTGCCAAGTCCATTTCATTAAATGTTATCCTTAAAGGGACACTATAGTCACCTGAACAACTTCAGCTTAATGAGGTTGTTTAGGTGAGAACTATAGCTCCTTGCAGCCTTTCTCATGTAAACACTGTATTTTCTGAGAAAATACAGTATTTACATTGAAAGCTAGGAACACCTCCAGTTGCAGTCACTCACAGTGAACCAGAGGGACTTTGGAGTTGATGGAGGCATAATATGCCTCCATCCACTCAGATCTGCTGTGCACGAGCATCCTGTGATTCAGTATCTCCTCCCACTGCATGCAGACACTGAACTTTCATCATAGAGAATCATTGGTTCAATTCATCTCTATGAGGAGATGCTGAATGGCCAGGGCTGTGTTTGAATCATGCTGGCTCTGCCCCTTATCTGCCTCCTTGTCAGTCTCAGCCAATCCTATGGGGAAGCATTGTGATTGGATCAGGCTACAACTTCTCATGATGTCAGCAGACTCTTTTTTTTTAGGCAAACAGCATGCAGAGTTACAGCTTCTGGCTTGAATACAGTAATATTTTTTACTATATTTTGGAGGCATGAGGGGCCCAGGGGGGCTAGATGGTGGTGTTAACACTATAGGGTCAGGAATACATGTAGTTGCACTGGTGACTATAATTGCTACTTCCATCAGGTTAATTACATTGCCACAAAGCATACAACGCATGATGCTGGTTCTTTGAACATAACAATAAGTTCAGTGCGGGCCAGTGGTTTCCACAGTCATTAGCTCTCAATCCAATAGACTACATTTTGGATGTGGTGGTAAGCGAGATTTGTATTTCCTACCTGTTCTATGTTAAATGTTTTCTATATTGTGTATTAATATTGTTTTTGTATTTTATTGTACTCTATTGTATCAATGCAATGTTTTGTAAACCCAGGACATACTTGAAAACGAGAGAAATCTCAATGTATCATTCCTGGTAAAATATTTTATAAATAAATAAATAAATAGCATTATTGTGTAGCTGACAAATCTGTATCATGCTATTGTTTCAGTAGTATGGACCAGAATCTATGTAACAAAGTGAGTGAAGACAAGTCATACCCAGTGTTAGATAGGTATAACAAATACATTTTCATGGCGTGTTCATGATGTGAATACTATTTAATGAAAAACAAAATTAACTAGCAGTTAAAACTCTGCTATTACTGTTTAACTAATAATGCAGAAAGATTAATTATATAATCTCACAGATTATATTATGTGTTTTGGTGCCTGAATACAATGGCCCCCTTTTTACTCATTTTCCTGCACTTTTTTTAGGTTAGATCCTGAACAGTCATTTTTATTACTAGGGCTCATACCACTATACTATACTATACTACTATGTTGAGAAAGCACCAAAGAAGGTGCAAAACGTGTTCAGGGCTTTCACACTCTTTTTCGCGGTAGTCTTCTGGGTGGTATCTTCCCTGTCTGGCAGTTGCAGGTAGTACAACAAATTGATATTTTCCAAACATTTTTTTCTCTCTCTCTTGCTGGGAAATTTGTCTCATCTCAATGTACTACAATGTTTTGGTGTGATATGCCTGTACTAGTCTTAAATTAGAGGGACAAAGATTTAAAAATAATATCAGGAAGTATTACTTTACTGAGAGGGTAGTGGATGCATGGAATAGCCTTCCAGCTGAAGTGGTAGAGGTTAACACAGTAAAGGAGTTTAAGCATGCGTGGGATAGGCATAAGGCTATCCTAACTATAAGATAAGACTAGGGACTAATGAAAGTATTTAGAAAATTGGGCAGACTAGATGGGCCGAATGGTTCTTATCTGCCGTCACATTCTATGTTTCTATGTTTCTATACCTTTAGCATCTATGAGGGCTGCAGTGACAGCATGATACCACAACATTTTGATATGCATACTTTTTTATCAATAAATATGCACTTTTTTCGCATACATAATTTTTCTGTGGATTATTTGGGATTATCTATGTGTGCAGACCTGCATGCACCTATTGTTACACGTTATTTATACTACGCCCTTCCAGAGTAATTTATCAAACTGTCTCACCAGCTGAGAGTGGCTCAGAGTGGTTGAGAATGGCATCTCAATTTTCATAGCAAATAAGCGGGGATCTATATCGGGCTGTCCTTAGCGCATAGGAGTCAGGTAATTTGACAATCCGTTTTAAAGTGTTTGACAAATTACTCTAGGAGGGCACCAGGACACTTTTGGCACCATAACCACTACAGAGGGCTGAAATAAAGTAAATTGCGTATATGACTTTACTGTCTATTTAAAAGTTTACTTTAGAACTTATGTTAGAAATTAATGGATTTAGCTTTTATATGTAACCATGATGGCTAATTCACTAATTTCCCATTAATAGTTTTTTTTCTCATATGGAATAGCGTTTAGAGTGCATGCATATTCAGTCCTTGAAATATACTAATATTGTGTTCTTTTTTGAATGGTACTTATCATTCTCTATATTCATTGCAATTCAGTGCCATGAACATTGCTTGAATGTTTGTGGATTTTAAAGAAAATTGCTAGGGCTCATCGCTTGTCCTACATTATGTCTGCTTTTAAATAGTACTCTTTTTACAAATGCATTATTTAGTGAACACTGTATTATTCTAAATTGAAAACTGAATTTCAAAATATACATAAAAGATGCTGACTTGACAACCTAATACACCTTGTTAGGCTTAGGTAGAAAATCCCACACCACACTTGGAAGCAACTCTCATCCCCAATGCTGGACATTACACCCCAGGTAGATATCCACCACTTTTTCTGATTCTTTACTCTTGGTTCATTGAAATAATATATCTCTTCATGCATGTTTGACTTATGTATGCCATGCTTACGTATGTCTGTAATGAATAAGCTCCTGATTTGTGACAAAAACAAGTATTGATTTACAAGAAGAAAAAAAATTTAACTGTAATCACAGCTTGGCTAAGATTAGCTTGTTGCAATTCAATATAGTACAGTTTTGAAATTGGTAATTTATTTTTGGCAGTTCTGCATTTATCTGAATCAACATATGTTTGTATACACGTTCTCTTCTAAATATGAAACACTTATGATAGAAGCAAAAATAAAACTGGACCCACTCTTAATGTGCAGAAAACAAATACCAAACCTCAATTATCCTTTTACACTTAAATTGCAATGGCAATTTTGGATGGGATCTGTAAATGAGGGTGATTTTAAAATAAATAATGGGTATGTTCACTCTCCTGCCCCCACCCTTGGCCAATGGTTGGAGGCTGTTTAATTAGAGAAAAGAAGAACATCCTAAAAATAAAATAACGGGGCAAACTAATGTCCTCCCCCTGGCGCCTCCCTAATGGTAATATGGGCGTCTTATTGACCCCATAGACTTTTTAAAATTTATTTTATTTATTTATTTATTTATTTATTATTTATCAATTTTTTATTTGTTTTTGTAAACTATGGCAACGATACAGTATACAATTAGACAAGAGTTATACAATCGCAGATACAGTTATGGCACAATTTTCAGTATCAGGTAACATAACAGATAACTAGTCAAATTTCCTGTCGGGCAGACGCTAATGCTGTACAATATCATGTATACAGAAGACATACTTAATAATATCGAAAGAAAAAATGATTATAAATAGGATAGCGCAAATGGGAGAAGGATCTTAGTACATGCAGCAACCAACAAAAACAAATCCTGATAAAACGATTTAAACATAAAATAACTTACATTAGTGATGGTGTGCAACAACTAAAATCGTATTCACTATGGACCTCTTATAGAGAGTGAAAGTACCCCTGTGTACATGAAATGAGGTGTATACAGAGTGGAAATATTATTAGTAATTGAAACACAAACAGTGGTTTTGGTAAAACAAAGCACAATCTGTAGGTATACTTGCAAATATGAAAATCACTCTGACACCTATTAAGGAGACAAAAACAGAAAGAGAGCTCCTAGTGCATCATAGTAATTCACTTATAGATATATAAAATAAAGCAAACAGAGGTGCCCTTAAGGTATTACACTCACAAGATTGGAGTGGTAAAAGCACCACTCATTGCTATAGCACTCAGGGAGGAGATCAGCCCCTAGAGTGCATGGGATCCGTGGAAAGGAAGCTTGCAATCCGGATCTTAGGTAAGTATACTTTATTAATAGCAATTTAAAAACAGCAAAACTTGTTGTGGAGGTAGTTAGTCCGCTCACTCTCCAATTCACTTCCTGGTTTCTGGTCCGTAATGCATTTCACCCCGCCCACAGGGCTTTGTCAAACTGCTGACAAAACCCTGTGGGGGGCTGAAATGCATGTTGTGCATTAAATTAATAATTTGGGTGGTATTGTTTTTCGCATCCCTGCCGGGAATGAATCCTGATTGATCCAAATGTATAAGCCTTGGGAGTAATGGTTTCAGTCGATTGGCTATTATTTTGGTTAATATTTTGAAGTCAATGTTTATTAATGATATGGGCCTGTAGCTGCCGCAGTTCAATGGGTCTTTACCAGGTTTAGGAATTAGGGTGATGGTTGCTTCTAAGGCTGGTTTAGGAATCTTGGATGAAAGTTTTTGTTCATTAAACGCAGTGAGAAATGGGTGGGCTAGTGTTTGGGACATTATCTTAAAGTAGTTACCCATAAAACCATTGGGACCTGGACGGTTGCCTAAGGGAATGCTGGTCGTGTGGTTGAATTCTTCTACTGATATTGGACTATCTAAAAATGTCCCTGGGCAGCACAGCTTGAGCGCATCATTAGAGCTTCTGCAGCACTCCTTGCTTGGTCCTGAAGGCTGGGGGCTGGGGGTTGGCCAATAAACCTGTCATTGGGCAGGCCCACCCCTTTTCTGGATGGGCCCAACCATCATAGCATCACCAGTGACATGGGTCATGTAGGTAACAATGCCCCCTCAGGACCCCATACACCCAGTCCTGATTCACCCATCCTGAGTGTTGCATGTTATGTGACAGTCTGCCCATGCCTAGAGTGCTACTGAAGTGCTCTTATGTGGGTTGAAATACCATATAATTCTTGTCTAGTGCAGCAGGAGCATTTTTCTCCTGTGATTCCAGGAAGTGAGATACCAGAAAAAATGCCCCAAGACTGTGGTAAACTGTGGAAGAAGCTAATGAATTTAGAATCAACTTTAAGAATTCAGTTTGGAGTGTTTTTTTAATTTTTTTGTTACCAAATTAAAAAAAATATATATATAAACAGAAATTGCCGGTCTAATTAGATGTATTTACATTTTGAAAGAACTAGAATGGGGTAGGATTACACCCACTCTCCAGCCATCTCAGATTTTTTTGAGTTTTGGGTGGCCTCCCAGCCCGGTGGAGGGGCTGATCGGGGCAGACCGGGCTTTCCCTCAGGGGTGGCATAATGCTGCCCCTGTCAAAGTGCAGCCTGGAGCCATTGTCCTACCAGGACCTATGGACGGGCCAACCCTGGATGTAGTCCATCAAAATCTCGGGGACCAGAGTGCAATCAGAGTTCATAGATTATTTGCATATTTAGCAGAATGTGCAGAATTTAAATAATGATGTACAAGTTGAATTTGAAAGACATAAACTATTGTTACTGTGTGTGATACTTGCATTCTTTATTGTCTCTTACAACCTTTATCATCATGTCTTTCTTCCTCTTGTAATCCCTTTCTCCTCTTGGGTTAGTTGTTTTTTTAGAATGGTTTTAGTTTGTATATTTGACCTAACATTGGATAAAAGACTAATTGGAAAATATAAAATATTGTTGGTGGGGATGATAGGGAAAAGTGACCGAGCAAAGTCTGTAAGATACAGAAAAAAATGCCGAATATGACCTATCAACACTTGGAGCTTAGATCTGAAAATGATTGTTCATTTTGAACCTTTCCTAGACTTGCATCATTTTACATTTTATCTGAGACTTATAAACTTACTTTTAGTATAACTCTTCTTGCTATTTATTCATCCCTTTTCTGCCCTGTTCTGCTCTCATTTGTTGTTTGAGTTGTGTATTGTTTGATTACTTCCCTCACTCCCTGCATTCTTGCTCACTTTGTGGTTTCTTAGCAATTTCCTGTACTAATAAATAGCACCAATAGATTATTTCTAAAAATAAACAATACGATTCCCCTTTCTGCTAGTGATAAATGTCTTATTCTCCTTGGCATGGTACCATCTGAATGGCCCACTTTTTTCTCATTGATCTTTCCCAAACCAAAAGGAACGAAAATGAGCTAATCAGTGTCCTGCAAAATATGTGTTATATACGTTTTGTAGTACACTGATAGGCGCATTTTCCCACCATTTGGTTCACAGATCAAATGAGAAAAAGTAACAGTAGAGAGAAAAAGAGGAGGAGCAATAAAAAAATCTATATCAATTATATATATATATATATTTTAAAAACATACATTTTGGGCTTCTGGAGATATGCATTAACTTGCCCTTCAGTTTTGTGGTTTTTTTTTATATGGTCTCCAGAAACCCTCAATTGTATTATATTCCCATTATACATACTTCAAGTATCTTCACTCCATATTACTATTGGATTAAAACAATGTCTACAGCAGAGCATCTGCAGCTGTTGATGTTGATAACAAGATCTTGCGACCAATGCTTCCTGCTCCTGTATCCTCATTTCAAGTTTGGTCTTCTCAATACTTTTTTCTTCCTGTTTAGGTCTTTGCCAAAGCACATGACAAAGCATCATACGTTGCATCATACGTTCTTTCCAAAGATTTATTTTTTATAGCAGAGTTTATTTTTAACTTGTCATATTTTCCAACAAAGTTTAGCCAAGGCAGCAAATGCAAAATATAAAAATGGAATACAAATTAGACCTAGTTTTTACAGAAAAAAAAATGCGGTGCTCAATTCATATTGATGATTTTTTTTTTTTATTCTTTATTTTTGTAGTGCATAGGCTTTTAACAGTCGGTTGTGAGGTACCCCAAAGGCATTCCTCCAACGCATTATCGACAGTTGAACAGAGAGGTATATGAGATAGCGAGCACAATTTTTGTTTAAAAGTAGTTAAGTATTAACATGGTAGGAAACAAGCTTAGGTAACATTATACTGGATATCGCTGTTCAGTCGTTTGAATGCATATCTACTTAGTGAATTAATAGAGTTAAGCGCAATGCTATGCTGGGGCGCACAATGTGTAAACATGCTAGGTCTATACAATATTCTTTAAGAGTAATTTAAGTAAAATACATAAAAAGGAGTATGCTGCATACAAGACAGAGCCTTTGTGTAAGATGTCATATGAGCTTCACTGTCCTATACATTAGCGTATAAGAGATATGTTTGTTAGTATAGAACTGTGACTAATATACATCAGGTTAAGTAGGCAGTGGTAGGAATCTGTATATAATCAGGCTATTTGCAGTTAACAGTTTAAACACAAAAGGACCTGTGTCCTGTGCGTGCTGTGAGCATCCCTGCAGACTGCTCAGCCGATGCCCTGTAGTGGGAAGCTGCAGGTGTACAGGTGTCTGTCTCCCTCGATTGCCAGCGTGCAAGGGGTTAAGGCCTTTGGTTGTTCTTCTCGCCGGACCCTTCCTGAGGCCCATGTGTGGTGTTCACCGTTCTGGTGAATCTTGCTGTCGCAAGCTGGGGTTTGGGGGTTGGTGAGGTTAGCATGGAGGTCGGAAGTCTCCGAGGTCTCTGTGTGGTAGACAGCTTGGGTATGCTGGCTGGTCTTGCCCTGGTGTGTGTGGGAGTGAGCGCTATCGCCCGCGGGACATGTCGCCTTTTCCCGCCATCTTGTTTGTCAGCGCCGCCGGGAGGCCGCCCTAGTGTACCACTTGCCTAGTGGTACAGGTGTCGCCGGACTGCTGGGCGAATCCATGCCTCCGCCAGTCCCCTTGCTAGCCTGAAGGCATGAAGTTTTGCACTGAGCTTCGTCCAGAGGCTTGCGCAGAGCTGGTCAAAGAAGTCCAAGGTATGCTTGGGTGGCTTTAAACGGGTGTGTTGCGTCGCTGGCCGTGCCAGTGGCGCCATCTTGCCTGAACCCTGGCAGTTTTGTCTCACTGCAGTTTTTGTCGCTTGTTCTCATAGCTTTGCAGGTGTGGGCACCCCCAGTGTGGACCGGATATCCCCTGCCGGTCCAGATGGGGGGTAGCAGGGCAGCTTTTGATTCATGCTTATGAGCGGTTCCCTTGCCGGGTGATCGGCCGCCTCCCCCAGGCTTTAGGCTCCGCTCCTGTTTAGGCCTCATGGCCGGTTCAAGCGCTCCTTTCGCTTTTTTGATGCGGGACAGGTATCAATATGTTCCGTGCAGGGTCCTGCATCATTTTCCTGGCACCATGCACTGCTGACATGGTTTTGTGCCCGCTGGTGCCGGAGCTGTCAGAGAGTGCGTCCGGCTATCTTGGCAGTCAGGCCCCGCCCCTCATTGATGATTTTTTTAAACTCCTAACTATCGTGTATACACTTGCTTGGTTTAGTCCAGGGGCGTAACTCGAAACAGGGCCTTTCCTTCCTCCCGCACAGTGCTGTGTGTAAGCTGGGAGGAGTGACCGGGGCAGTCACGGGTTGCGCTGTTAAAGCGCAGCAGCGCTGACTGAGCCCCCTGGAAATACATAGCATTGGGTGGCCCTAACAGAATGGGCCACTTGATGGGCACCTCAACCTGGAGGTTCTACCGCATGGGCCAGGGCTGCAACACATGGCTGCAGGCACCCGGTCGCAGGGGTCCAGAGAGCTGCTGGGGTCCCTGCAGTGGCGAGCCCGGTCGCAGCTGCAACCCCTGTGACCGCGGTAGAAAACCAGTCAGTAATTAGCAGCCAGTGCTACTAGCTACCAGTTGTTCACAAGGTTAGAAAAGAGCTTTTAGTTCACAAACGTTGGCTAAATGCCGCATTATAGATGGCTGTGTAATGTATTTCTCATGATGGTCAGCCAGCCCAATGCACAATAATAATAAACAAAATAAGAAAAGAAAACAAATGATCAATGCTTGCTGCAAATATGTCACTGTAAGAATTGCAAAATTCCATCCACCAGTATAGGAAACCATAAAAAAAAATTGACTGTGGGCCTAAAATAAGCACTTAGACATATTTGCTGCCCCCTTTGTGAGGGTCCAATGCTCCTCCGTGCACACATTCAAAATTGTACAAAGGAAAGCATTCAGTTAATGCTTTCCTGTGAGGCTTCTGTGTTACGTGACAAGTTTTATTTTGCCTTTGCTACAGAAGTGCCTCTAGTGACTGTCAGTATGATGGCCACTAGAGTAGGAGTTAAGCCTGCAATTTAAACACTGTCGTTTCTCAAAAATGACTATATTTTACATTGCACGGTAAAAATGACAATTAAGGCATAATGACAACTTCATCAAAATGTTGTTATAGTGCCAGTAGGTTCCTGAAGCTGGATCACCTTAAGGGGTTAAACTGTTCTTGAGTGGTTTAACTCCAAAGTCTGTGTTCCAACTCCAAATCTCCCTGCCTCTTTGCCCTTCCTTTTTCTAAAATTCTCTAAAACGTTAGGCTGTTGCAGAAACTGGCAGCAACAATTGATTGGCTAAAACATAGAAACAAAGAATGTGACGGCAGATAAAAACCATTTGGCTCATCTAGTCAGCCCAATTTTATAAATACTTGCATTAGTCCCTGGCCTTATATTATAGCTAGGATAGCCTTATGCCTATCCCACGCATGCTTAAACTCCCTCACTGTGTTAACCTCTACCACTTCAGCTGGAAGGATTTTCCATGCGTCCACTACCTTCTCTGTAAAGCAGGCTTCCCCAAACTCCGGCCCTCCAGATGTTGCTGAACTACAACTCCCATGATTCTCAGCCTATTTCATTCATGGAATCATGGGAGCTGCAGTTAAGCAACATTTAGAGGGCCAGAGTTCGGGGAAGCCTGCTGTAAAGTAATACTTCCTGTAATTAATTTTAAACCTTTGCACCTCTAATTAAGACTATGTCCTCTTGTAGTGGCAGTTGTTTTTTTCTTTAAATATAGTCTCCTCCTTTACTGTGCTGATTCCCTTTATGTATTTAAATGTTTCTATCATATCCCCCCTGTCTTGTCTTTCTTCTAAGCTTTACATGTTAAGATCCTTTAACCTTTACTGGTAAGGTTTATCCTGCAAACCATGAACCAGTTTAGTAGTCCTTCTCTGAACTCTTTCCAAAATATCAATATCCTTGTGAAGATACGGTCTCCAGTACTGTGTACAATACTCCAAGTAAGGTTTCATCAGTATTTTGAACAAATGACATGAGGACTCTACCGCTAATAACTCTCCCTTTAAAACCAAGTATTCTGTTAGCATTTACTGCTATTACATTGCCTGCCTGCCTACCTTTATGTCATCTGAAATACCGTAATTACTCCTAAATCCCATTCCTCAGATGTTGAGACTGAGAGTAGTCAGCTCGTGCTCTCAGCCAACCAGTGAATTCCCATTCATGAAACTGTCATGAAAAGAAACAGGTGGTTTTCCTTCGACACTTTGACTCTCATTTACACTCATGATCTCTGTAGCTCACACTGAATGACCATCTGGTTCCTGGTATAGTCTCATACCAAGGCCATTCTCCACGATTGCTCAGTTTGGCTGGGTGGACAGCTCTAGAAAATGGGTCCAGGTTATTTCAAACTTCTTTCATTGAAAAATTATGGAGTACACTGTTGCTCTTGGGAACCTTCAGTGCAGCCAAACTACCTTTTTTGTAGCTTTGTCCAAATCTTTGCCTCAACAGTATCCTATCTCTGAATTCTGTAGGCAGTTCCTTTGACCTCATGGCTTGATATTTTACTCTTATATGCATTTGCAGCTCTTGGACCTTATATAGTCAAGTGTGTGCCTTTCCAAATCATACCCAATCATTTGCATTTGCCACAGATGAACTCCAATCAAAGTGTAGAAGCATCTCAAAGGTGATCCAGAGAAATAAGCTAAATTCTGAGCTAAATTTCAACATATAGCAAATGATCAGAATACTTATGTCAGTGTAATATTTCATATGTTGGTTTTTAATAAATTTGCAATTATGTTCAAAAATCTGGTTTTTACTTTGACATTATGGGGTTTGAGAGTAGATTGATGCAACAAAAGGTTAATTTAAACAACTGTAGCATAAGGCTGCAACATAAACACATGTGAAAAAAACTTGAGTAGTCTGAATGTGTTCTGAATGCACTGTAGTAAGAAAGAGGTATATAACATGTTTCTACCAGAATGCATTCATAAATGTGAGGAGATTCCCTGGCATAATATATAAACATGATTTTTATATAATTGTTGCATTATCTTTTAATAGTGTTTTAGGTATTTTAATATTTAGTGTCTGAGAGGTCTCTTGTTGGCTTAAGTGATGGTCCCATCACCTTTACCTATTAACCTTTAATCTTTATATCTCCTTTTCTCTATAGGCAGCCGGATAAAGTAGTCGTTGTTTGGACTCGGAGAAACAGAAGAGTCTGCTCAAAGGTGACTTTCAAATTCGCTTGTAAATTACAGTTCTGCAGCCAGCTTTCTTCCAATTCCTCAAATATGTGCCCTGAATTCTTTCTATTTTTTTGTTTTAATTCTTCTCATATTTACTTGGTTAAAGACACAGTTTAATCTACTCCTTTCAACTCAACTGCTATTTCATATTGCATCTTATATTCATTCCCTTAAAACCATGTATTTTTCTGACTTCCCATTTAGACAACCACTAATCTACAACAAAATCTGGTCAGTAGCAAACTACTCACAGAGAGGTTTAATAGAGAATGGATCCACATCCTGTGATAAACTACTCTGCAAACTGTGTCAGCATATCTACACAAATTACATAGCCACTCATAGCAGCAAAGCATTTTATCATCTAAGAGTCATTCTCCTGTACATCTAGAAATGTTGTATACATGGTTAAATGCAGTAGCTGTGACTAGGGATGTTAAATTGATGAAACCATCCAACTATTAACTGAAAGAATGTACACACACACAGAAACTAAATAATATGCCGTGAAGAAGACCATTAGTGCACACCAGTTGCACTTCACGGAGAAAGACCATTCCATTCAGGACCTTAAACTCAGTATACTCAAAAGGAACTTTGCTTGTTTCATTTTGGTCAATAATGCAAATATATCAAACAAAGAAGTGCACACGTAAACAATATAGTCCAAGCTCAACACTTATGTGGAGGATCCCCTTAACCTTCACAAACACCAATAATTGAAAGAAAAGAAATATAAGTGGAACTTTAAAGTACCTAAAGTACCTGAATAATATGGCAAATGTATTCAATGATATTCCTTCACAGTAATCTGAAAATAATATACAATATACACATAGTGTAGATCGTGTGAACTATGTAGAAATATATATAAAGAATAAGTGGTAATTCACAACTCACAAAAGTAGAGCCAACTGGTCACCTGGCTCTAGTGTGTAGCGCTCTGTGATCTTTTAGGGGAGATCAACTACCTACTTTGATGTGTATCCTTCTGGTTTCTTCCTCCTTTACATATATAGAGTAGACAGGAAGGTTCCAATGATGTAAGGATCCACAATTTATTAACTGCAAATGAATATAAACAATATCCAAAATAATAATAACATATAAAATAAAATAAAAGTTGGCTTGTTTAAGTCCACAAATATCTTGAAATAGTGTCCAAAATGTCCAAAACACGTTTCGCCAAAATCTTGGCTTCCTCAGTTGGTTTAAAGTTGCTCCAGCTTCTGTACTGAATTTATACTACCATAATTGACAGATCGGTTCCATCTGTGTACCCGGAAGTGATTCGAGTGGAACGCACGTTCCGTCTAATGGAACGCATCCATGTGTTCCACCTCCATTTATAATAGGCATGTCAAGTCCTCAGAAAGTAAAAATATTCATTCCAAGTCCTTCAGGGTTAAAAAAAGATTTTCCTCAAAACAAAAATTGAGACAACAATAATGCAAATTGTTTAAATATACATATATAAAAGACCTCCTTTCAAATTATAATTATGCTTATAAATATGTAGTTTGAGAGACATTGTTCATTAATTAATTCCACTTCTTAGTGCAACATATTCATAAAAATACATATATATATATATATAGGTATATATATATATATATATATATATATATGAATATATTAATATATAAAATATATACTAAAAATATATAAAAAGAAGAAGTAAACAAATAAAACAAATATTGGAGGAGAGGAAAATAAGAGCTAAAATATACAATAGAAAAATAATATTTTTTTATTTTTTAAAAATTAATTAAAATCATAATACATTAAAAAGGATATATACTAAAAAAAAAAAATTTTTTTTTATAAGAATATGGGAATTTTTTCATGATAAAAAATGGCACAGTTCAAAATTAATATTTAAGCCATGGGGTGCTAAAGTATTCAGATTGAAGATAAATTTCATTTCTTCAATTCCAATTTTCTTAGTGTAGTCTCCTCCCCTCCAATTTTTTTTGACTACTTTCAGTGCACAGAATGTAAGGTCTTTAGGATTTTGATTGTGGAAGTGTTTAAAATGATGTGAGACACTATGTGTGTCTATTCCCTTCTTGGTGTTTCTCACATGTTCTGACATTCTAATATGTAAGCATCTAATGGTTCTCCCCACGTATAATAGATCACATGGGCACTTCAAGAGATAAATTAAATTTTTAGAGAAGCAAGTTAATTGATCTTTTATTTCAAAAGCTTTTTTTGTAAATTCTTTAATATCTTTTATATGTCTTTTCTTGCTATTTGTTTCCCTACATGCTGCACATGTTCCGCATCCATAAAATCCTTTATTTTTAACCAGGAAATAATTTTTACTAATATTTGATGTATATTTATAATTACTTTTTACTAAGACATTTTTAATATTATTGCACCCTCTATGTATGATTCTAGGTTTTGATGGTAAAATATTTTTTAAAATAGGATCATCATGCAAAAGATACCAATATTTATTAATAGCATGCCGTACTTTCATATTTTTAGCTGAATAATTACAAATAAAAGGGATTTCTGTGTTTTTATTTTCCTTACTCTTTATCTTGTATTAAGTAATCCTTTTCTCTCCATCTTTTTTACCTCTTCTAAATTCATTTCAAGGAGCCTCACCAATTTTTTAAGTCTCCTTAACTCTAATGATTGGGATATAGCCTTAACCTCCACTTTCAGCAAACAAGAGATCAATTTTTTTTGATCTCACCATCTTTATAGAAAATTGAGATATCCATACGAAAAATTATTTCAAAGAAGTGGATTGTAATGGCTATATAGATCTCAAAAGTTGCCACTACAACCCATGGCTTACAAATGCCCCCAAGAGTCAGTTTATGAGACTGCGAAGAAACTGTACACAAGATAAAGATTTCAATACACAAACTGAAATGATTAAGGGCCAGTTTTTAGAAAAGGTTACGAAACAAAAAACCTTGAAATGAATTTATTTGTAATTATTCAGCTAAAAATAAGAACGTACGGCATGCTATTAATAAATATTGGTATCTTTTGCATGATGATCCTATTTTAAAAATATGGGAGGGAGAGGGGCACTACAGGCACTACTAATATGTTTTCCTGGCACTGGAGAATCCCTTTAAATTGCACTTGCTCTATATAATTAGTTACTGTGGCACTGGTGGGTGGTAAGAGAATTTTACCACCAAAAAAGATACAAAAGTGAGCGGTAGGTATTAAAAGGTTTACTACCTCTGGTCTAATTGGCATCCAGGTTTCTTATTTTCCTGAAGTGCTACTTGGCCATAGTGATTGACTCTGATATGGGCTTCTTTTTGAACATACACTAAGTGTACATTTTCCTTTTGCTTTGGAAAAATGAAGACCACAATGTTTTTAGTATGCCTTCCTCTAGTCTTTACCTATTCTCCTGATTTATAATGTTCTATTCATGCAGCTGATGTGATACAAAAAAGTGTGCTTTTACTCAAGCTGGCACATCTGGTGTTCCTGTAGTGATCTATTATTCATGTAGTGATCTGTTATTCATGTAGTGATCTTTAATTCATGCAGCGATCTGTTATTAATGTAGTGTTTTTTTGCTCTAGCTGACTAATCTGTTATTCATGTGCCTCGCAGGGATGCAATCAATACGTGCAGTGATTTTGTCAATTATGTCATGTACTGTGAAGTGAACTTAAGGACCTCAATTTAAATATTAGCATTCAGTATCTGATTTTGTTCCCTAATTCATGCAAGATTTATGTAACATTTTTTTATGTCATTTATTTATCTACTATTGAATCAATATACTTGTAGATGTGTGTAGCATGCTCAGATAACACTTTAACTAGATTATACTCTGCACTGCAAAACACTAGTATACAAACCAAACTTAAATATCTGAGAGCAGTAAAGACATTTCAAACCATTTTTCAACCCATGATATTTTGCCTAAAGTGAATAATAAAATATACTCTTTTTCACCAAACTCACCAAATGGCAAAACCGAGGCAAATATTTTATAGGTAAGCTATGTTATTCTACCTTTTCCAATTTAAGTTGCTACAATTTAGAGTCTAACAAATATCCATGAAAGATAAAAAAATATATATTTACTCTTGTATTTGCTTTAAACAATTTTTTTTCTTTTTAATTCTTATGCCACAGCAGCAAAAGCAGGCTCAATAATACCAAACAGAGTAATACAGAAACATGGCATTGCAATAATAGCACAATTTTCTTTAAAGGTAATAACAGGCTAATCAGACATGCAAATATATATTAGATATGGACCACTAGACATATTGCTAGGACTAGGCAAATTAACCACTGTTTTAGCATGTAAATGCAAATGAGTGAACCCCTGGGACTAGGCTAAGCATTATAATGCTGCACCAGACAAAGTGAGAGTAGCCAATAGTAGGTAGACATATAAAATAAAGATTTTTAAAAAGAGTGCAAAGAAGGTGCAGTTCGCCATTTTAAGAGGGGCCTATATCTCTAGTGGTGGGCTAAATGCTGGGTTCATCCGACCCCCATAGGTGGCAAAACCATGGCATCAGGGAAATCCTGCTTGGGACTGGCTGCAGACTGATGTTGAAGGTGTACTCTCCTCCAGTCCCAAACCCACATAAGGGCCAGCTTCACCATTCCTCGGGCTCTGCGGTTTTCGCTTGCCATGACCTTTCCCTGGGGGGTAGTTGACGGTTGTGATGATAGGTTGCTGCTGACGACGGCGGCTCTTCCGTAAACAAAATCGCTTTGTAAGACCTCTGCTTGCCATGACCTTTCCCTGGGGGGTAGTTGACGGTTGTGATGATAGGTTGCTGCTGACGACGGCGGCTCTTCCGTAAACAAAATCGCTTTGTAAGACCTCTGCCGAGTCTCGGGTTATACTGGCGGGGGAATGGTTGAGTAGAGGGCTGCTTAGTGCTTGTAGGGGAATTTCCCGCCTTCCGAGTCTCATGTCTCTTGGCTTCCTCCTGAGACATGTTCCGAGCCTCACGCTCACATCTGTTGAGTTGTGTCCAGAATCGCTGGAATATTTCTTCCAGTCGTAGCAATCACTGAGTAGTAGAGCTGTGGAGAGCTTTTTGGGAAAGACTCAGCTTCTGTGTGCTCGGAGGGAGTGCATCCGCCATCTTGTTTTGCACAACCTGTAACTACAAGGAGTGAGTGCTCCTAAAACACTCAATGGTGATCCAGTGGGGACCGGGATAACCCCCACCGTTACGAGGAGGGGGGAGGGTTGGAGTGCAGCTGGGCAGTCAGATGAGTATAGGAGTAGGAAGAACTGCCGCCTCCTCCCAGATCCGACTCAAGTAGGCTGCAATGCCATGTTCCGGGCGTCCGTTAGCCACAGTCTCGAGTGATGTGACTATCAACCAGGCAGTGCACCTGGGTGAGGATTTTGGCGTGTGGCATGTGATTTTACTTCATTATTGAGATTATTCATTATTGAGTTTTCAGATGGGAACTCGTGTTGCACACGTCTGAACAGCTCAAAGGTCAGGCCCCGCCCCCCACTTTAAACTCTTTTTAAGCACTGATCCCTGAAGATGCCTGGATAGGAGCCACTGTCTTGATTTATTAGGTTATCCCACCTTTCTTTGCATTAGAGGATTAATATGCATGCTCTTTGGTTTACTTATATGACAAATTGTTTACAGTTTACATGCTTAGCTTACTCAGATTTTGCCCCTTATGTTTTTGGGATTTTATATTTAATTTTTCTGTGTCTGCATAATTCGAGAAACTTTATATGCAGTTCATATTCTTTTCATCTATTATTGTAGTCTGATATGTGACAGTTGACACCATGTTAAGTCATTAACTCATGAAGGTAAATCTGTGTATTGTTACATATCTCTCTTTTTGAATGATTTAAATGAAAATTGAAATAAAAAAGTTACCAAACCACTTAAAATATATCATTCAATGCATATTTATTAAAAGAGTATTGTGTTATTATTTGTGCAAGAAAAAAATATATATAAAATTTCAAACAATAATTAGAAGTATGTTAAATATGAAAATTAAAGAGGAACTGTCACTTGAAGAAAAGTAGCACTTCCTCGTTCCTTCACTCCAGTAAATGCTGGGGTGAACAACAGAATTGAGGTAAGTATAAAACTTACTTCAGCTGTACTTCCATGTTGTGGCACCTTTGCTGTCCCATGATGCCTCAGCCACACGCATGTGCACTAGAGCAGGGATCGGCAACATTCAGCACTCCAGTTTTTGTGGACTACATCTCCCCTGATGTTTTGCCAGTATTATCACTGTAAAAGCATTATGGGATATGTAGTCCATAACAAATGGAGTGTCGAAGGTTGTTTACCCCTGCACTAAAGCATTTAACTGAAAAATGCTGTAGGAATGTATGTGTGTTCTGCATTTTCTCTAGTAGTGCCATACACATGCATTTGTTGTTCGTACATCAATGCAAGCATTAACTATTTTGCATACTTTGCCCAGTAAAGCATATAAAAATCTTAAATATAAAGAATAAAGAAAAAATAAAATTTTAGTGATCTGTTAGGTTGTGCTAAAATAAAAGACATGACAGCTCCTCTTTAAAGAACTGTTGGGACAGGACACTTATGCCATTCTCCAAATACCTGTTCTTTAGTCCAATGATTCTATCAGATTTTGTCTTTAACCCAAAGGCTATAAATTGCATTCCAAAACGGCCAAGACTAGGCATGTTTTAGGGATAGTATGATCATGCTATAACAATCATAGCGTTTTAATAAATAAAAAATTTTTAAAAAAAAACTACATTTACAGACTTTGAAACAATTACCAGCCTTCCCTTTAATATTTACTTGCAAGATTTGAACAATGTACTCAAATAGGAAAAAATTACCTGTTTCTGCACATGTTTTTTGCTCATAATAACCATGCAAATCACTATAACACATGTGACACAAAGTATTTGTTTAAAGGGGCAATTTAAGCTGGAACTGACTTTTTGCCTTTGATAGATAATGCATAAAAGCTGCATTGTCACTCCCCCCACAAAAAATGAATATTTCAAAAAGATAGAATCTTTATGAAATGCTCATATTGACTGTATTGGAATTTCACTGAAATTCCAATTCAGTCAAGGAATATACAGAGACAACGTAGTATTTCTCCTATGCTTGACACTTCTTGACACGGGGCAGAGCTACTACTGTCTAGAAGTGTCAATCCCCCGCAGGGAATTGGTTTTATCCATGGAGGATACGGTGTCACGAGATCTTCCATAGACCTCAATGCTGTTTTCTCACGCTGAAGAGGATCCACCAGAAGAAGATGGCGATGCCTGCAAGGGACACTCACCTTTCCCTGCCCTCGGCCACCCGGCGATCCAATGGCGATGTCACCATTGAGAATCTTTAGCAAATTCTGCAAAGTCCTCAGGCAGTGACAGGGCCTCTTTTAAATATACAGAAACAACAAATGCATAATAATAATAATAAATAACTTAAAAAGTTACTCATATTTAAAATTTCTGCATAAAATACCTACACTTTAGGACATCAACCTGGAGCTCCACTTATAGGTGAAGTCAGAACTGGTTAACGGAAACATCCCCTTGAGGACTGATGACGGTCCTGAACCATCATAACGTCTTGGGGTACTCACCTGGGGGACCAACGGCGATCAGCGCTCCTCCCAGTCCAGGGGGACTGCCTGTCTGTGCTGACAGTCTCCCCGCGGCAGATCAGGACCCCGCGGTCACGTGATCGCTCGATCACATGACCGCAATAGGTGCCTGTGTATCTGCCTGCAGGGGGACTGTCTGTGCTGACAGGCAGTCTCCCTGCAAATGGAAAATCAAAAATAAAGTTAAAAAAATGTAAATCATCTGTAAAATAAAATAAAAATATATATGTGTATATATATATATAAGATATATATATACATGTATTATATCTATATATAATTAGTGATGTCGCGAACCGTCCGCGAACTTGCCGCGAACGGTTCGCCGCGGTTCGCCACGAACCATTCGTGGCGAACTCCGGTCAGCTGACACATCCCTGCCAATCTCCGGCAGACCCTCCCTCCCAGACCCTCGTACTTCCTGGACAGCATCCATGTTGAAGGCAGCTTCAACATGGATGCTGTCCAGGAGGTGGGAGGGTCTGGGAGGGAGGGTCTGCCGGAGATTGGCAGGGATGTGTCAGCTGACCGGAGTTCGCCGCGAACGGTTCGTGGCGAACCATTCGCGGCAAGTTCGCGAACGGTTCGCGACATCACTATATATAATATATGTATATATATTATATAAATAATGTAATACTAAGTGTATTTTTATATTTATATATATGTATATTTTAAAAAAATATAAAAAATGTGTATAAAAAAATACACTTATAATTAAATTACACACATGTATATATACTATATATAGTAACTATATATATTGTATATATATATATATTATTATAAAATATAAATAATACGTATATAAAAGTAAATTAAAAAATGTAAAAATAATTTTTAATAATTTGAAAAAATTTATATATATATATATGTAATTTTATTCTAACGTTATTTTGCTATTAAAATATATATATATATATATATATATATATATATCAAAATACACTTAGAATGAAATTATATATCTATGTATAAAAAAATTTAATAAAAATAATACGAAATATACATATGACCATATACATAAATACATAACTAATTTCATAAATATACACGTAGACTTCAAATATATAAATATGTATATATATTTAAATTCTACGTGCATATTTAGGTAATATTATTACATAATTAAGTAATTTTATTGATTGCAATTTGAGGGACATGCCTGAGAACCCAGGCCGAAAAGTCCAGAGAATTTAATTTGCTAGCACTATGTTTAACCCTGTAACTTTCTATAACACCCTAAAACCTGTACATGGGGGGTACTGTTTTACTCGGGAGACTTCACTGAACACAAAAATTAGTCTTTCAAAACAGTAAAACATATCACAGCGATGATATGGTCAGTGAAAGTGAAGTTTTTTGCATTTTTCACACACAAACAGCACTTTCACTGATGATATTATTGCTGTGATAGGTTTTACTGTTCTGAAACACTATTATTTGTGTTCAGCGAAATCTCTTGAGTATAACAGTACCCTACATGTAGAGGTTTTATAGTGCTTTTGAAAGTTACAGGGTCAAATATAAGGCTTAATTTTTTTCATTGAAATTTGTCAGATTGGTAATGTTGCCTTTGAGAGCGTATGATAGCCCAAAAATGAGAATTACCCCCATGATGGCATACCATTTGCAAAAGAAGACAACCCAAGAAGACAAAATGTATATAGTTGAAAGAGCAATTTCCTACTTGTACTTATAGCCCTATAAAGCATGTAAACACTGGGTGTTTTTAAACTCAGGACAACATTTTGAATCTATTTAGCAGTTTTTTTCATTAGCTTTTGTAGATAATTAAAAGATTTTTCAAGTATAAATCCAAAAACATGTATTTTTTTTTTCAATTTTTCACCATATTTTTTTTTTTTTTTTAAGTAAAATATATGACATGATACAAATAATGGTATATAAAGAAAGCCCTTCTAGTCCTGAAAAAAACAATATATAATTTGTGTGGGAACCGTAAATGAGAGAGCAGAAAATGACAGCTAAACACAAACACCACAAAAGTGTTAAAACCGCTCTGGTCCTTAACGTACATCATCGCAAAAACAGGCTGGTCCTTAAGGGGTTAATCCACAACTGCAATGATGCATTAACTGCATTAGATGTATAAAAGAATATGCATCATTTTGACACAAATATTGTATCCTTAGTGTGGAGCATTGACAAATCAGTGTCCTATCCACAGGAATAGTGGACAACACGATCATGCATGTTCAATTGAATAATTTCGCAACGTTATCAGTGACATCCCAAGATATTATGAAATGCCTGACCTTGAATGCACATTAAGCGTGTTCATGGCTGGCACTTCCCCAAGCCAAAAGAGTTTTACATTTTTTTAATTTATTTTTTAAGTCCTATGCTACTCGCTAGGCCTTAAAGGTTAGTAACCATGGCAAGCCATAGTATGCTCGAAAGGGCTAGATTTTCACTCCTGATTACATTTACAATTGTTGTTGTACAAAAACTGCTTAGAAAAAAAGAAAAGAAAGAGCTTGCTTAAAAAGTTATTCCAACTACATCTGCTTTCAGGAGTAATTATGATAGTAGGAGTCTGTATGTGCAAAGTTTCTGCCAGAAATGCTACATACTTAGAGATCTGCAATTTTGTGCTGGCGGCTAGGTACATCCCAGGTGCACCTGATTTTGGAGGCCCTGAACTCTATTTTGTACTGCCAAATGTCAATTCTGTGCAAATATGTGGACGTCCCCTCCCTCCTTGCTCGTCTGCCATGACATCAGGAGGGGGCGTGGAAAGCAGCACTGGGGACTTTGCCCCGCACTGTATTTCAGGTAACTTATAGCTTAATTCTATTGATATTTCAGCTTTTAGGTGGGAAAGAGGGGTCTAAAGAATATTGTGCAATAGAGCAGTATTCATTAACTAAATTAAGCATAAAAAATGTTGTCATAACCCTTTAAGAGGCTGTGACATCATGTACCTCAAAAAGTAAGCAATAAGGGAGGTAGGGCATAAGAGCTAGGGTTGCAATTCAATTTATCTTATAAATTATATAAAATATATTATTATTATTTAGACCAAAAACTTTAAAATTCAATAAAAATGTTTGGAAATCAGGAGCGCTTTCTTGAGTTTGTTATTGTTATCTGATGCCATCATTGATACTACTATTACCTTTTAATACATGTAGACATTCTCTATGATATCATTTTAATTACGGCAATCTTTTTCTTCAGCCTCATAGCTGGCAACCTGGGATAAAGGACCCATTCCGTGGATCTGTGGTTTGGGCTGTTCCTGAAAATGTGGACATCACAGCAACACTATACAGAGTAAGTAACATAATGGAAATGGAAAGAAAATTAATTAAAAGTTAACGGAAGAAAGGAAAAATAGGGAAGCAAGGAGAGAGGGGGAGGAGAGGGAATGGAATGAATACAAATCTGAAAGGGGACATTAGGTGAAGTAAGAAAACAGAGAGAGTGATATACAGAAATAAAGTAAAGCATGTCTAAGGTAATAATTCCTTAATGTGTCTTGCAGGACCCACACTCTGATCATTTTGAAGAGAAGGAATGGACATTCCAGATTGAAGGCGTAAGTTCCCCCAAAAATTTTTTTGCAAGAGATATGTTACACTAATTAACATAGTATTCAAATTCATATACAGCATGTCTTATCTTTTTTTCTTGGATACTTTTCAGGCGTGCACATGTACAATACAACCCATGGTCAGGATGTTGCAATGTTGTTATAGTCCTGTACAATGTACAACCTCAAACTCCCAAAGGGTTTATTCACTAAGGGTAAAATAGCCAAGCAATGGCACAAGGTGAGCTACATTAGCTTGGAAACTGAGCAAGGAACCACCAGAGGGAAAACTATTTCAGCTCTTGTATGTGAGAGACTTTAACAGTTATACCATTCAGACAGGACTCAAGATCCAAACCATAAAGTCTATAGGTGGGCTTTGTCATTGGTCCTTTTGAATCAAAACACATGCTTTGGTTTAAAAAAACTGTAAAACAGTGTTAAAAGTGTTTGCTTCCTAAGATTGCTGGCAGAAATACTGGATGAAATGTGAAAAATGAGGCCTGTCTATGATAATTTGCATTAATTCTGGATATATTGTGGAAACATGAGTTATTGTATTAATGTGCATTACATTGTGTGGAGGTTTACACCAGAGGGTCTCCAGCATGTTGATCAAAACTGGTGCCATACCGATGAGCATCCATGGCTGAGTTGGTCACTGATCCTTTATGATCAGTGGTTCCCAACCCAGTCCCCAGGTACCCCCTAACAGTTCAGGATTTAGGGATTACCCAGTTGTGTCTAAGGTGTTTTCAGAAAAGAAAAATAAACACTTTAGACACAACTGGGTAATCCCTGAATCGTGGACTTGTATGGGGTACTTGAGGACTGGGTTGTGAACCCCTGTTTTAGATCAAACCTCTTGCTTTGGTTAAAAAGGGCAACATTTAAAACAGTATTCCATTGCTAAAGGAACCCACAGAAATGCAGAATAAGGTCTGAAACATGATTTCTTTGAATTACAGTGGCCAAGGGAGAATTTCAGAAGGTCCAACTTGAGATATGGAAGTAATACACAACAGTTAAATTTTATATACACACACATATACAAAGAAGAAGGGATGGAAAATTCAGTATTGGAGAACGTAGAATCATGGACCTTCTTTATTTGTGCTTTTCATTATCAGAACTGTGAGCAATGCATATAGACAGGCAGTAGATAATGAGAAATAGGTCCAGAGACTCTCAAGGTCAGAAAAAGGAGGGGACGTGGGCGATAATGAAAGACAGCTGCTGCTCAGGAGGTTATTTTGGGGAATATATGTAACTGTTACACTGTCTAGTAAGATAAAATTAGACATTTGGGTAGTTATAAGAATTCAATTAGAGCAAAATGACTGATGATGTCAGACAGTGGGTCTTATGGTGATAATGAGAGGAGGAGGTAGATTGTATATTGGTGATGAGGTCTCTATTATTGGAAATGTAAAGTATAAGACAATACTGCCATGAACAAGCCATATTTCGTTAACTTTAATGATAAACTGAAAAGGCTGGTCACTGGTGTATATGAAATAAGAATTAGGCAAAGATGGCTGTAATGCAACATAAACATTGCACTGCATAAGAGTGTGGCCTAATAAAGTTCAGATAACTGCTTTTACCCAATATGACTGGTTGCGTCCATTATATTGGGGAAACTCTACACAAAGGGAATACTTTCACTATATTCAGCACATCTGGAATTAGGACTAGTGGAGGATTGAAGGAATAATAGACACACAAACCCATGACTATAATATGTAAGCCTGAATATGTTCCAGCCAATGTCATTCTATCCCAGTTGTAATTTTTTGTTCTTTGGGAAATTTTCTAAATAAAGAATTTTGAATAACAAAAAAAGGTTTAGCAAATTACATCACAATACAGTTACATCCAGGCACAGTCAGGGCAAATGGCAAATAACAGGATAAACAAAAACAATGTTTAAAGGAACACTATAGGGTCAGGAACACACACATTTTCTATAGTGTTAAAACACCATCTAGTCCCACTTGCCCTCTTTCCCCCCTTAAATATAGTAAACCCCCCTTTCCAGTCTGCTAATGCAGGCTCTGCCCCTGATCTGCCTGCTTGGCTGACATCATAAGAATTGTTGATCAAAAGCCAATTACAATGCTTTCCCACAGGAAAACATTTGATTGGCTAAGCTTGTCAAGGAGGCAAATCAGGGGCAGAGGCAGCACAAACCAAACACAACCCTGGTCAATCAGCATCCCCTCATAGATATGCAGTGAATCAATGCATTTCTATGAGTAAAGTTCAGTGTCTCCATGCAGAGGATGGAGACACTGAATGTCAGTGATTCACACTGTGCAGCACTGCCCAAGAAATCACCTATAGTAGCCATCTGAAAAGTGGCCAGTGGAGGTATCCCTAGGCAGTATTATAAACACTGCCTTTCCTTTGATAAGACAGTACTTACTTCAAAAAGCCTGAAGGGAATGATTATACACTAAACTGTAGTTGTTTTGGTGACTATAGTGTCACTTTAATTCCTCCTCTACTCTGTCTGCTTTTTCTATGCTTACTGCCAGGTGAAAAGGACCAAATTTATAGTGACACATTTCTTTCAATCATTAATCTCCATGGAAATAACTGAATGCTGTTTGTGAAACAGGATTAGTTGAAAATTAAAAATATTACTTTTAAAGAAAGGCTATTCATATGAAATTGCATGCACACGCCAGATAAAATAAGAATCATTTGAGTAATTGCATAATAATAAAAATATGGGAAAATTAATTGAAAGCTATACATTTTTTTACATTCATCATTAATTAAAATAATAATTGCCTTACTGCTGTAACATTTTTAATGTTGTAGAGACAGAGAGTGAGTCTCAGGGAGAACTTTTAAGAGGAGCAGGAGACTTAGGCTCTTTAGCCCTGAGGTGTAGGAAAGGCAGTGGGGTAAGGAGAGAGTCAAAGGTGAACAGCAGAGTTCAGCTCTTGAGCCGAGAGAAAAGGTGGTTATCTGAAAATACACTCCTAACTTGGCGGTCACACTCTCAAAGGGGGGCATTCACTGAGAACAGCAGCAGAACAGCAGAGGTTGGCTCTGGAAACATGAGCCCATCTGAAAGGTAGTTGGGTGAAAACACACTCCTTACTTGGTGGTCACACTCCTAAAGGGGATATTCATTTGCAGCAGTAGAACAGCAGACGTTGGCTCGTGAGACATGAGTCTAGGGAAAAGGTGGAAATGTGAAAACACACTCCTACCTTTGTGACTACACTTCTTAAAGGGTATATTCACTCAGAACAGCAGCAGAGTTTGGCTTTTAAGACATAAGTCGAGGGGAAAGGCGATTGTGTAAAAACACACTCCTAACTTGGTTGTCACACTCCTTAAGGGTGTTATTCATTCTAATTTAACTAAGCTTGAATGAACTTTGTTAAAGTTTAGAGATTGGGATGAGAAAAGCTTGGATTTCATACACAACATACTTAAACAGAAATTAAAAGTACAGTATATACTCGAGTATAAGTCTAGTTTTTTAAGCACATTTTTTGTGCTTAAAAACCCCCACTCGACTTATACTCGAGTCACTGTCTGTATTATGGCAACTTAGAGAGCCGCGACCGTCAGAGCCATGGCAACGATCCGCGCGGCAACCAGACCGCAAGACTTACAGTGGAGCTGACCGGAACGGAGGAGAAGGGAGCTGACAGGAGCTGCAGGAAAGGTAAGTAAATGCTTCCTGCCGGCCCCCCCACTTCACAGCCCATGCCACTGGACCACCAGGGATTAAGATAGCCCCCCTCCCTGACCAGTTAACAAGCAGGGAGGGGGGACAAAAAAAATTAAAATAATAAAAAAATAATATTTAAAAAAAAAATTAAAATAATAAAAATGCCCTCCCCCCACCCGTTCACACACACTACACAAACACACACTCTGCATTATATACACAGAGTGTGTGTATATAATGCAGAGTGTGTGTTTGTATGAGTGTGTGTGTGTATATAATGTAGAGTGTGTGTTTGTATGAGTGTGTGTGTATATAATGCATGCAGAGTGTGTGTTTGTATGAGTGTGTGTGTATATAATGCAGAGTGTGTGTTTGTATGAGTGTGTGTGTGTATATATAATGCAGAGTGTGTGTTTGTATGAGTGTATATAATGCAGAGTGTGTGTTTGTATGAGTGTGTGTGTATATAATTATAAAAATCACAGAATTTCATAGCCCCAAGTTTTACCCTCGACTTATCCACGAGGCATAGCATATTTCACAATTGTTGGTCACAAAACTGCACTCGACTTATACATGAGATCGACTTATACACGAGTATATAGTAGTATTTTCTCTTGTGGTCTAGAAAAATAATTACTTTTCTATATCTAAAATGTATCTCAAAGCAGTTAAAAAAACTGACCAACAGGGGTAAGCCTCCCTACCCTATACTGACACCAACTTCCTAGTTTCTTCTAGTATCAATAAACAAATCTACAAAGAAATCAAAAATGACTGAATCAAAATGTTGGAGAAAATAATCTGCATTTGTTAAAACCACTGAAATTCATTCTGTCCTTTTCATCAGGCGTTAAGGTCATTAGCCAACTAGATTTCCCTTTGTAGGACTGCAAGAACCAGTCACAACACAATCCAGCAACCAACAAAATGCTAGTTTACTGTTTCAGTATTCCAGCATCAGGAAATTAAAAAGTGACAGGCAGTCCTATTTAAAGATTTCAAAGCCATCCATGTAAAAGACCACTATAGTGCCAGGAAAACATACTCCTCCTCCTCAATGAGACAGCTACTAGAGGCTGGATTAACCCATAGGTAAAAATGGCAGTTTCTCTGAAACTGCTATGTTTACAGCAAAAAGGGTTAAACCTAGCTGGACCTGGCACCCAGACCACTTTATTAAACTGAAGTGGTCTGGGTACCTATAGTGGTCCTTTAATGTGCAAGAATTTATAGTTACATAGTTACATGAGCTGAAAATAGATGTGTCCATCAAGTTCAGCTTTTCTCACATTTGTTTTTCTGCTGTTGATCCAAAAGAAGGCAAAAAAAACCCAAAAAAAACAGTTTGAAGCACTTTAAATTTTGCAACAAACTAGGAAAAACATTCCCTCTTGACCCCAGAATAGCAGTCAGATTTATCCTTGGATCAAGAAGCTATTACCCTACAGTTGAAAAATTATATAATTGAATATTATGTTTTTGCAAGTATGCATCTAGTTGCTGTTTAAACATCTGCACGGACTCTGATAAAAACACTTCTTCAGGCTGAGAATTCCACATCCTTTTTCTTCTTACGGAAAAAAAACCTTTCCTTTGCCTTAGACTAAATCTTCTTTCTTCCAGTCTAAATGCATGACCTTGTGTCCTATGAAAAGTACGGTTTGTGAAAAGATTTTGAAACAATGGTTTGTATTGGCCCCAGATATATTTGCATAATGTTATCATATCCCCTCTTTCTAAGAGGTTTACATTTGTTAACCTTTCTTCATAGCTAAAATGTTCCATTCCTTTGATTAATTTTTTAGCCCGCCTAGGGCTGCACCATTCCTATTGAATGTCCTTTCTCTCTCTGTTAGGCTTTTACCCAGTCTCCACTCCTTTAAAAAAATCTTTGAAAACTTACTTAGTTAGGAAAACATATCAATTAAACTGTCAACAGCTTTTCCTCCCTTCACCCTGATTCCTCTCCTGCAACTCTCATCAACACAAAACACAAAGCCACAGTGAATAAGCCTACTTTTCTACCCTACCCTTACCTTTTGTGTCACTATACCCCACTCCCTCTAGCATGTAAGCTCATTGAGCAGGGCCCTCAACCCCTCTGTTTCTGTGCGTCCAACTCAAAAAGTTGCAAATATGTGTCTGTTAGTCCACGCATTGTACAGCGCTGCAGAATTTGTTGGTGCTGTATAAAGAATAATAATAATAATAATAATACAAATTAATGAATGGCATTGAAGTTAATGCATTCAGTTACCTATTCATTCTTTGTTATTTGTTTTCGGCTGAAATGAACGAAAAACGAAATTTTCATTCATTTTGCCATTTGTCCAAAAATGACTGCACGTGTCTGCTGGAAAGTGACATTTCGCCTTTAAAGAAAAATAAATCTACTGAACAGATTTAAGCCATTACCTACATTCACATAACAGATGGTTATATAGTGGTGTAAACAAACGTTCTGATAACAATGGCCCTTAAATGAGAATTCTAAAAAATATAAAGGTTGGCTGATTACTAAACTCCTGTGTTCTCCTTGGAGCAACATAATATGAAACTACAGTTAGTGTCAGTATGACTGATGTGTTTTCCAGTGTATTGTATTAATCATAATTAAATGTAACTGTGGACATAAGTGATAACATACACTAACATTGCTATGCTATTCTGCATTGACATGATGATTCTTCCTTATGTATACTTCCTAATTTAACATTTCAACATCCTGTTAACATTCTCTGTTCCTCTTGATTTTTCTCACTTCTTTCTTTTACTACTCTACCAGGCATTTGTCATCTTGTGTACCATTGCAGTTAAAGGGGACATGACTCTTCTCTGGAATTTATACCATTGAACAAAACATTGAAAATCACTGATAACTTGTGTTAACCTTTTTTTACATGAGATGCTCCATTTCTGTTTAAATTTATATGACAGATTTAGCAAAAAAAAAGTATAGCATAATCTAGTTTAGACAAGGCAAAGCCCAAATTGGATGATGTCTCCTCTGACTGCCTGGTGTAACTAACAATGATTATAGGAACACTATAGGGTCAGGAACAAAAACATGTATTCCTATAGTGTTTAATCCACGATTTAGGAGGGGTTAAAACTCCCCTTATGTCCAGCGCTGCATGGGTCCACCGGCACTGGCCCCACCCCTGATCTGCCTTCTTCCTGACATCATCAAGCTTTAAGATTTTCAGCCAATCCAATGCTTTCCCGTAGGGAAAGCATTTGATTGGCCAAAATTGGCAAAGAAGCAGGATGGGGGCAGGGCCAGACACTGGCTTAGCCAATCAGCACCTCCTCATAGAGATGCATTAAATCAATGCATCTCTATGAAGAAAATTCAGCATCTCCATGCAGAGTGTGGAGGCGCTGAACGACAGTGCTGCCTACTGTGCAGCACTGCCCCAGGAAGCACCTCATATGGCCATCTGAGGAGTGGCCATTGGAGGTGTCCCTAGAGGGCAATGTAAACACTGAAAAAAGGCAGTGTTTGCATGAAAATCCTTGCAGGGAATGATTATACTCACCAGAACAACTACAGTATTGTTCTGGTGACTAAGGTGTCCCTTTAATAAAGTGGTGTGGATTTCGACATTCCATTTTATTTTTTAAAATGTTATAGCGATAAGTAAACATCATATTAAAAAGAGTGGTTATAGGTCCCCTTTAACCCCTTAAGACCGGAGGGCGTACTATTACATCCTATTTTAGGTGGCTCTAAACGCCGCCGGGCTTAATAGTACGCCCTCCGTTTTTTTGTTACTTACCCGGTCGCCGGCGATCCCACGCCGCCAATCGCGGTTGGGGGGACTCCCCGGGAACCCCCCGCGGCATGTCCGACCTCCTGCAGCCCACCCGGCCATGTGAGAGTGAGGTCTTTGCGAGGACCTCACAATCACATGGCAGGGTTAGCTGCCTGCTGCATTGCCAGCAGGGGGGCTGCCTGTAATGACAGGTAGTCCCCCTGCTGGCTGGAAATAAAATAAAGTTAAATTAATAAAGTGTAAAAAAATCATTATCTACTTAGATCATATATATATATTATATATATGATCTAAGTATATATATATATACACATATACATACACACACATACACTGTCTAGGTGTATTTTACTATTAATATATATATAATTATATATATATATTAATATCAAATTACACGTAGACTGATACTGATTAAATATATATATAATTATTGTTATATATATATATTTATACATAATATAAAAATAAATAAATATGTAAATACGTTAAAAAATAAAATTAAAAAAATAATTAAAAATAAATAATTACAAAATATATAGATGTGCGTTATTTCGTTCTAACTGTATTGTGATATTAATATATATATATTTATATCAAAATACACGTAGAACAAAATAATATATATATCTATATACATAAATATATACGTATATATCACTATATATATACCTATATATAAATAAAAATATTGTAAAAAATTATATATATACATATATATATATATACACATACGTATATATATACATATATTAATTCTACATATATATATCTATGTAATATTTTTACATAAGTAGGTATCTTAATTAATTACAATTAGCGGGACCTGTCTGACAACCCATGCCGAAAGTAAAGGGAATTTAATTTGCTAGCACTATAATTAACCCTATAACTTTCCAAGACACCATAACACCTGTACATGGGGGGTACTGTTCTACTCGGGAGACTTCGCTGAACACAAATATTAATGTTTCAAAACAGTAAAATGTATTTCAACGATGATATCGCCAGTAAAAGTGAAGTTTTTTGCATTTTTCACGCACAAACAGCACTTACATGGACGATATTATTGCTGCGATACTTTTTACTATTTTGAAACACAAATATTTGTGTTCAGCGAAGTCTCCCGAGTACAACAGTACCCCTCATGTACAGGTTTTATGGTGTGTTCAAAAGTTACAGCGTCAAATATAAGGCTTGTGTTTCATTTTTTTCACATTAAAATTCGCCAGATTGGTTAGGTTGCCTTTGAGACCCTGTGGTAGCTAAGAATGAAAATTACCCCTATGATGGCATACCATTTGCAAAAGAAGACATCCCAAGGTATTGCAAACGGGGTATGTCCAGTCTTTTTTAGTAGCCACTTAGTCACAAACACATTGCATTTTTCACACACTAACAAATACTAACGCTAACTTTGGCCAGTGTTTGTGACCAAATGGCTGCTAAAAAAGACTGGACATACCCTATTTGCAATACCTTGGGTTGTCTACTATTGCAAATGGTATGCCATTATGGGTGTAAGTTTCATTCCTGGACTACGATACAGTCTCAAAGGCAACATAACCTATCTGGCGAATTTCAATTTCAAATGTAACGTGCTATATTTGACCCTGTAACTTCCCAAAACGCCATAAAACCTGTACATAGGGGGTACTGTTTTACACATGAGACTTTGCTGAATACAAATATGTGTATTTTATTGCAGTAAAAGCAAACAGTATAATGACATTGACAGTTAAAATGTCATGTAGAACTAAAAAAATAATTTAATGTGAAAAAAATGGGAGAAAATAAGATTTTTGTTTTATTTTTTTAGTTCTACATGACATTTTAACTGTCTGACTGTGCGTGTCTGACTGAGAGTATCCTTGTGTGGGAGTGTATGTCTTTGTGAGCATGTGTCTAAGAAAAAAAATCTTATTTTCTCCCATTTTTTTCACATTAAGTTATGTTTCACAGCTAAATATTTGATATTAAATGAAAGCCCTGTTTCCCCTGAATAAAATGATATATAATAAGGGTGGGTGCATTTACTATGAAAGAGGTGAATTACGGTTGGACAGACATGTAGCACAAATGCCAGGTTTTGTTTACATTTTGTTTTGTTCACAACGTGTACATTTGGCTCTGCCCTTAAGGGGTTAATATTTCATCTGTATCTTTTTAGTTTCATTCAACTTTCTCTAGCTTCCAACAAATTGTAATTTAACTGGTAATTCGATTATTCCTTCGATACTTAATTTCCCCTATTTAACGTATGCAACCCTCAAGTCACAGCCATGTTGTGGTCCATGTGATACTGATGTACAGTTATCTGTGCTAGTGATGAGTTTCTTGTCACCCAGATTGTGTGCTTAATTTAATATAATGCTTACTCAGCCTGTGTACAGATTTTGTGATATGTATATGTGTGAACTATAAGCTTGTATGGGTAGAGTCCTCTTCATCTCTTCTTTCTGTTCACACTAATTTGTTATGTACTGTTTTATTTTACCATTGTACAACTTTGTGCTACAAAATTATTTTGCTGTATATAAGTGATAGCGATAAGACTCTGAAATGCTGGTATATGCACAAGTGTATTTCTGCAGCATTTCTTTCATTTGACCATAAATACATATGTTCCATAGAAAAAAAGAGAATGGGAGAGATTTTTTATTTTTTACATACAGATTATTATCCATGTGTATAACATCTAATAGTAGGAATTGAGAAGTGACAAGTTCTAATTTATCATGTTGCCAGTATGCACATTGATTGTTGGAAAAAAATAGGTCTGAATTGAGATAGAAATGATCTATACTCATAATAGCTGTCTTGACCTCTGAGCTTGTAATGAGAGCCAGATTTAGCTGCAAAGACGCTGGGTAGACGGGTGGTCATGGAGTAAGTAGTAATAGAATTTACAAGTTCCACATCTGTTGTTGTCAGTTTTTTCTAATGCTACTCAAAATGGAAAATCTAGTTGAGCAGCAGTCCGAAAGTTGGATGCATAGCAGAAATAGTGATATATTGAAACCTCTTTGAGTGGGAAGTTGCCTACTGTTCCAAAATGTCAATCATATTTTGTTCGAATTTAATGTTTGTTCTGTTTACCTATTGTTCAGCATTGCAAAATATGTTGTCACTATATACAGTAAATATTTGTAATTGTAAGCCCTTGGCATTGATGCTCAGCCAACCTTTAGAAATACACTACCACTAGAATGGCTGTTGTTATTTTTTTATGAATAGATATTGTACACAGGTAATGTGAAGGATTAAATAATGCATGGTTTAGAGAGGGGCTTATGACTGTAATTGCTGTGCCATGTTCAGATCAAGGAACACTTTGTTAATGAGGCAAAGTGCAATGTTTACTGTGTACTTTGCACTGGTGTACGCAGCCACCCATATATATATATATATATATATATATATATATATATATATATATATATATATGAGTCCCTATACACAGCCTGTTAACATTGGTGCATGCACAGGGAATCATAGGGCATTTCAGGAAGATGGCATCACTAATCACCTGGATGCAGTGAGGCCTTAGGCACAACTCAAACATGAGGCCCTTACTAACTCCCAAAGTAAATAAAAAATAGGGGTTGCACTGTGTGTATAAGTTGCTGTAGTTGTATTGAAGGACAAGCTTGCAGCGCTGGATAGAGAGCACTACCTGTATTCATTGTTCAGAGGCTTGCAGTGTTGCTGCTCCCTGTGCTGCTGCATTGTGAGCTCTCTGACTGTAGTTATGACATAATTTGCAAACTAAATTTATTTGTAATAAACAAATGTAATCAGCAATTATGCTAATCATTTATACACAAATGCAGTGTATGGTTACATAGCCTTGCTTTTGTGTATACCTTAGTGCCGGTGTATGTATGTATTTCTGAGTGTGTCTTGCATTGTCTACCTGTGTATGTGCAGGAAAGTGCGTGTCTGACTGAGAGTATCCTTGTGTGGGAGTGTATGTCTTTGTGAGCATGTGTCTGGGACCTTATGTGTGTGTGGTAGCTGCTTGTGATGTATTGTGTTTAAGAGGGCTGCCTCTGACCTTTGTGTATGTATGTATGATGAATATCTTCAGTTTGTGACTTTGACAAGGTGATTAAGAGGTAACTGTGGCAGCGTTAGTGTGACAGGGTTCGGGGGGTGAGTATGACAGAATGAGGGAGGGTGAGAATGATGGGGGGATGATTGTGACATGGTTGGCGGAGGGAGTGTGACAGGGTTCGAGGAGGTTAATGTGACAAGGTGCGTGTGGCATAGTTGGAGTAAATGTGCCATGTTTAGAGGAGGTGAGTGTGACAAGATTAAGGGGGTTAATGTAGCAGGATTAGAGGTATTAATGTGAAAGGGTGAGTGTGGCAGGGTTGGGGGGAAGAGTGTGACAGGGTTTCGGGTGAGTGTGGCCCAGTTGAAGGACAGGATTGGAGGGGTTTATGTGGTAGGGTAAAAGTTGCAGGGTTAAGGTGGTGAGTAGGACAGACTGATAGAGGATGAGTGTAACAGGGTTTGCACGCTGAGTGTGACAGGGCAAGAGAAGCTTGAGTCAGACAGGATTGGGTTGGTTAATGTGAGAGGGTAAGTGTGGTAAAATAAGGGAAGGTGACTTTGGTATGGTTGGAGGGGTTGAGAGTGAAAGGATTATGTAAGTGTGTCTGGGTGAAGGGGGTGACAGTGTGTGGGAGCCAAAAGTGTTTGGGAATGGTGATAGTGTATGTGCAGGGGTTGATAGTGTGTGTGGGTGGAGGTGACAGTATGTGTGTGTGAGGGTGACAGTGTGTGCGTGTGGGGGTGACAATGTGTGCGAGGGGATGATAGCGTGTGGGTGGGGGTGACAGGGTGTGTGGAGGGCAGCTGTAACAGGGTGTCTGGAAGTGGGCTGTGACAGGGTGTGGGGGGGGGCTGTGTCAAGGTGTGTGGCTGTGACAGGGTATGTGGAGGGGTGCTGTGACAGAGTGTGTGTGTGGGCTGTGACAGGGTGTGTGTGTGGAGAGATGACAGGGTGTGTCCATGATGACCCCTGTCCCTGCCAACGTGAGCATCAGGAATAAGCCATAGAGCAATGGAAGAAGGTTGCCTGGTTACCAATTTTTCTTTTAGATCAGGTGGATGGCTGGGTACATGAGCAATGTTTACCTTACCTAGGAAGAAATGGTAGCAGGATGCACTATGGGAAGAAGCAGGCCTTCTGTTATGCTTTTTTCAATGATCTGGTGGGAAACCTTTGGTCCTAGAATTCATGTGGATGTTACTGTGACACAAACCTAGAGAATGTTGCAGACCAGGTATACCCCTTCATGGCAATAGTGTTCCCTGAGGCCAGTGGCCTCTTCCTGCAGAATAATGCATACTGCCACACTGAAAAAAAATTTCAGCAATGGTTTGAGGAACATGACAAAGAGTTCAAGGTGTTGCCTTGGCCTCCATATACCCCAAGTATAAGTCCACATGAGCATCTGTGGGATGTGCTGGAAAAATAAATCCAATCCATTTGGCTTCCACCTCTTAACTTTCAGAACTTAAAGGATCTGAAAAAAGTAAAGTAAAAGGGTTGTACCCCCCAACTGGCCCACGGTCGCAGGGGTCGCAACTGCGGCTGGGCTCCCTGGAGTGACGGGCTAGGTCGCAGCTGTGACCCCTGTGACCATGGTAGCGTATGTGTGTTGGTAGTTGCTTGCATGGTCATGTGTAAAAGGGGACTGCTTGTGTTAATTGTGTTGTGTTTCATGTTTGGGAGGTGACTATGACAATGACCATCTTCAGGGACAACTGTTATAGGGTTAATAGGGTATTTACTGTGGCAGCATGAGGGAGTAAGTGTGACAGAGTGAGGGTGATGAGTGCGACAGGGTGGAGGGGTAACCTCTTAAAGGGAGGCAAGAATACATACCCTGGCGTTCCAGCGGGTTACCTAGTGGTCAAGTGGGCTTCCTATGCAGCCATCAGCATTCTGGTCTGATGCACTGTGGGATTTGATTTCCTCACAGAATGCCAGAACCCTGAAGGACAAGAATTAGAACCCCAATTAATTATTTCTAAAGGGACATGCAGGTGGATATTTGGAACCCCCTGATGGCTTGAGGTGGGGGACCTCGTTCAGGAATTGAGCAGCTGTACCTTAGCTACTTTATCCTAGCTACCACACAATCATTAGTATAAACTCTACTGCCCTATACTGTCACTGTACATAATGTATGGAGGAAGAGAAATTGAATCATGGGTAGATATATAAATGCAAAACTAGGTACTATTTTGAGGCAAACTGCTAACTACAGTCCAGTCACCATGAAAACCAATGGAATGTTTCTCTACATTTAGCCCTTTGTACTTAAATAGCACCTCTTTTGTCTTTCTAAATTTGGCCTAATGTTTTTATTTCTTATCCTCCAATGAAGTATGTGCCTTAAATGAACAGGATTTTGATGTTAGTTGCTACAGCTTAATAACCCATTTAAAAGTAAAAAAATCATCACGTAAAAAAAAAACCTACTAACTCAAGTTACATGCAGTTTTCAGTGTTTTTTAATTAATGGTATAATTTTCAGAAAAGTGATGGTTCCCCTTCAAGGCAAATTGACAAGAATACTACAGTCCAAAATAACCGAACATTCCCAAGTCAAGTCTTTACACCTATATTGTTCTGAATTGTGTAATTATATAGTTATTTATATGAAAAACCAGGTTTAGTAAATAACCCTGTAACATTTCAAACGTGAAACAAAAAACAATGTTTGGTGTATTGTATCTTCCAAAGCACAAACTAAAGCAGAAGTTGTAAAAGTTTAAAACCAATTCCCATCAATACTGAGGAAGCTTTCATTTTAGGGAAAGCCCAAAATAAAAAAAACTATTTTAATGTTGCTAGAGCTCCAATGAATATTGCTACTGTAATATATATACACTAGTCTTAACAGATAACATAACAAGTATAACCAGACAGAATATATATAAAAAAGACTAATTTGAAGGCCCATCAGATGTTTGTAAACTTCAAGGCAGGCTAAGCCAAAATAATATTCACTGCCACAGTAAGCTATATGTTGTCTAGAGATCAGTGGAGTCACGCAGAAGAGAGATAAAACTATCTGAGATAAAACGATCTATGAAGAACAGGGAGTTGTGGGAAATAGTGTTCTAAAATGCAGAGAATAGTTATTAAAGGAACAATAATGTCTCACAACAAACAGTATCTACGAGTAAAATATGAATTTCACAATTGAGATAATATGAGGCAAAATTTAGGCAAAAAGTGCCAATTTGAATATTCTGTATCAATTCCTGATTTTACACAATTCCTGATTTAGAGAATAAGCCCTTACAGAGTGTCATGTCCACTCCCACAATGCATTTTAGAGACGTGCCAGTAAATAGTACATGTTTCTCAAAATTCTGATGCCTTTCAGTTATTTATATTTTTCACCTCAGTTCTCTTTATTTGGAGTATATTCAGTGCGATGGTACTTCCATCCTTAAGGTACATTTTAAATGTATACATAATGCTACAAGTTTACTATTAGTTGGCTATTAATAGATAGCTACTATAGCTACCTTGTATGGTTACTTATTTTGCTCTTCCATTAATCTACTATGTTTTGTTCAACATTAATTAATAACGTGTGTATCAACAAAAATAGCAAAAATAGGATTTAAAAAAACAAAAAATCTCCATCACAGCTTGGCTATGTTTGCCTATTTTCAGTTTGGTTGTCAAATCATTACAGTTCAATGTTTGATAAGTAACCTATGAGGCTACCTAACCGTTGTTGTATATGTTTAAACATACACATTTAAAACATTTTTTGAATTATGATTTCCTTTGAAAAAATAATGACTAGTGCTAGGCACTATTGTAACTGGCAGGATACAAAATACAATATAAAAAAATAGCTAGGTAGAAAACTATACAAGAAGTGCCAAACAATATAAATAAAAATATGTATAAACCCTGAGCAAAAATCCAATATATATATATATATATATATATATATATATATATATATATATATATATACGGTTGCAAGAAAAAGTATGTGAACCCTTTGGAATGATATGGATTTCTGCACAAATTGGTCATAAAATGTGATCTGATCATCATCTAAGTCACAACAATAGACAATCACAGTCTGCTTAAACTAACAACACACAAAGAATGAAATGTTGCCATGTTTTTATTGAACACACCATGTAAACATTCACAGTGCAGGTGGAAAAAGTATGTGAACCCCTAGACTAATGACATCTCCAAGAGCTAATTGGAGTGAGATGTCAGCCAACTGGAGTCCAATGAATGAGATGAGATTGGAGGTGTTGGTTACAGCTGCCCTGCCCTATAAAAACACACACCAGTTCTGGGTTTGCTTTTCACAAGAAGCATTGCCTTATGTGAATGATGCCTCGCACAAAATAGCTCTCAGAAGACCTACGATTAAGAATTGTTGACCTGCATAAAGCTGGAAAGGGTTATAAAAGTATCTCCAAAAGCCTTGCTGTTCAGCAGTCCACGGTAAGACAAATAGTCTATAAATGGAGAAAGTTCAGCACTGCTGCTACTCTCCCTAGGAGTGTCCATCCTGTAAAGATGACTGCAAGAGCACAGTACAGACTGCTCAATGAGGTGAGGAAGAATACTAGAGTGACAGCTAAAGACTTACAAAAGTCACTGGCAAATGCTAACATCCCTGTTAGCGAATCTACAATACGTAAAACACTAAACAAGAATGGATTTCATGGGAGGATACCACAGAGGAAGCCACTGCTGTCCAAACAAAACATTGCTGCACGTTTACAGTTTGCACAAGAGCACCTGGATGTTCCACAGCAGTACTGGCAAAATATTCTGTGGACAGATGAAACCAAAGTTGAGTTGTTTGGAAGAAACACACAACACTATGTTTGGCAAAAAAGAGGCACAGCACACCAACATCAAAACCTAATCCCAACTGTGAAGTATGGTGGTGGGGGCATCATGGTTTGGGGCTGCTTTGCTGCGTCAGGGCCTGGACAGATTCCTATCATCTAAGGAAAAATGAATTCCCAAGTTTATCAAGACATTTTGCAGGAGAACTTAAGGCCATCTGTCTACCAGCTGAAGCTCAACAGAAGATGGGTGTTGCAACAGGACAATGACCCAAAGCATAGAAGTAAATCAACAACAGAATGGCTTAAACAGAAGAAAATACACCTTCTGAAGTGGCCCAGTCAGAGTCCTGACCTCATCCCGATTGAGATGCTGTGGCATGACCTCAAGAAAGCGATTCACACCAGACATCCCAAGAATATTGCTGAACTGAAACAGGATTGGTCAAGAATTATTCCTGACCGTTGTGCACGTCTGATCTGCAACTACAGGAAACATTTGGTTGAAGTTATTGCTGCCAAAGGAGGTTCAACCAGTTATTAAATCCAAGGGTTCACATACTATTTCCACCTGCACTGTGAATGTTTACATGGTGTGTACAATAAAAACATGGCAACATTTCATTCATTTGTGTGTTATTAGTTTAAGCAGACTGTGATTGTCTATTGTTGTGACTTAGATGATGATCAGATCACATTTTATGACCAATTTGTGCAGAAATCCATATCATTCCAAAGGGTTCACATTCTTTTTCTTGCAACTGTATATATATGCTCAAAATAAACTGGGTGGCTTCTTTTGGGATGTTACCAGCAGTCCCATAAATACTATAGATAACGGAGCAAAAAATAAATAAAATAGAATTAATACAGCCAGCCCTCAGGGTCTCCCTCCCGCCAAGCTCTAGGGGGAGGAAGGGGTTAAACTTACCTTTTTCTCCAGCGCCGGGCGGGGAGCTCTCCTCCTCCTCTCCTCCTCCTCTCCTCCTCCTTGGCTGAATTAGCATGCGCGGCAAGAGCCTCGCGCGCATTCAGCCAGTCTCATATGAAAGCATTCACAATGCTTTCCTATGGACGCTGGCATCTTCTCACTGTGATTTGTCAATGAGACAGCCACTAGAGCAGTGATGGCGAACCTTTTTGAGCCCGAGTGCCCAAACCGTAATACATGCCAATTTTTTTCCCCCTCAAAGTGCCAAAACGGCAATTAAACTTGAATATTGAGGTTTAATTTTAGAAAAAACAACTCATACAGTTGTCCGAACTAATTAACATCTGTGTGTGTATTAAGCAGTTTGTATTAAGCAGGTCGTCCCCTTCCCCCATCTCTCCCTCAGGTTCCCCCCCTCTTGAGCTCCTACCTTGTAGCGTGGCCGAGCGCACCGCGGAGCTCAGTTTCCTGTACCCGGCGGACAGTAAGTGCTCTCTCTGTGAGCACTTCATTTCTGTCCGCCCGGGTACAGGAAACATAAGTTCCTGTACCGCGGTGCGCTCGGCCACGCTACACAGAGTGCCTGGCAGGAGGAAGCGCTCTGCGCTATGCGCTCACCTCCTGCCGGTCACTGCGGCTTTGCGCCCGCCGGGCCGGTGCGCCCTAAGGCGGCCACTTGTGCCGCCTTATGGATGCGCCGGCGGAGCGCACGGCGACCTATGGCCGCGTGCCCACAGAGGGGGCTCGGCGTGCCACCTGTGGCACGCGTGCCATAGGTTCGCCATCACTGCACTAGAGGCTGGATTAACCCTGATACAGTGATGGCGAACCTATGGCACGTATGCCACAGGTGGCACATCGGGCCCTTTCTGTGGGCACGCGGCCATAGGTTCACCATCAATGCAGAGTAGGCACCTGCCTGCCCAAAACGGCAGGCGCCTACTCTGCTTCCGTGTTGGGAGGCAGAGGGAGGGATCTGTGAAGCAGCTCCTCTGTCCTCCCGCGAGCAAGCTGTGTGGAGCGTTGCCGCACGTTACCATGGCAACGCTCCACACAGCAATCTTTTTATTGCATAATAAACTTTACATGTTCTTATTCATCAATCTGGTTTTCCAGTGAACATTTGTCACAAGGTGATTGTTTGTTTAGGCATTCAGTTTATTTATACTAAATTGCCATTTGCTCTATTTTTGGACTTTGTACTATCTTAACATTTTAAGTAGATCAAATTCATAGGTGCTTGATTTACCCGGCATTGTTATTACAGGCCGAGTCATAGCTACTTGTGATACAAAAGTGACATAAGGATTTGTTACAGATTATGTAACAGTTACTATTTACAACATAATAAGGACTATCATTTGGGAAATTTATTATTAAATGCTCAACTGTAATCCCATTGTGATTCACATGGGTTTTTATACACCACTTTTAAATCTGAAATGTATTTTATGTTTCTGTTTTTAAGACTGTATAATTGAGGCTATATTTATTTCATTTTCTCCATATCAGTATTAGATCTATCTATTTCTTAGCTACTGGATATCTACACCTTCTTAGGGTGTTCTTAGGTCTGTCGCTTTCTTTTGGCAGCTTAAGAAAATTTTGTTTATAAAAACTTTTGTTGTTAATAGGGTAAATATTGCACTTATCAATAGTGAACCTTGTATATAAGCAATATAATTGACTTCCATCTCCATTCATTCATCTCACATCTTCCTAGAAAGGGGCAAGAGGTAAACCTCTAAAACAATATTGTGCAGAACACAAACCAATAGAAGCATTAATACATTAATTGCACATAACTTAAAAACTATTTCAAAGCATATGACAAATATCATGAAGACAGCTTGGTCAGAATGCCAGTGTATACCATCCCTGAGTGTTTTGTTGTCCAAAAATATTTTGTTGACTTCTTCAGGGTTTTTTTACCACAGCTTAAATACTCTTTTTTTTCTTAAATGTGCTTCTTATATAACTTTATGTTGTGGCTTCCTCCATTTAGGAGTCACGCGGCCACAAAAAGCTCCTGGCAGTCGGTCCTATTGATCTACAAAAATATGCTGCCATCTCTTCAGCCCCTCGTGAACTGAAGCTAACACTTTCTCCACGGTCTGTCAAGGTTGTGTCTGCAATACTAACTGTCAGCATCACCTGCACTCTATTGCGTGAGGGCAAAGCCACGTAAGTTACTTGAAAAATACATGGATTCTTAGGATGGACTGAACAGTTGTTTATTATGATGATGCATGTTTCCCATTTTCATTAATGGTTGAGAACCCATTTGACATCCATGTAATACCCATAGTTTCTTCTGGATGAATGTGATCATATGCTGATTTGAAACATGTTAAACTGTAAAAATATTAAAAGATGTAAAGATTTAAGTGATTTAACTATCTTTATATTCCACGGAAGCAGATCAGTCTTTCTACATCTGATCACACATCACATCTTTGTATGACAATATGTAAGCTGTCCCTTTTAAGGGAGCAAGATGTTTGAATGCGTATAGGTTGCCTAGAAATGTTCAGTATTCTGTTATCAGATTTTGTTCGACATTTCCAATTCATCTTACTCTGAAACTATTAGATTGTCAGCCACAGTTTAGGTGGGCATTAAAACTGGCACTGTATTTTACTGTAGACTGCTACTTTTTTTTTTTCAAATTTGAATCTGCTACTCCTGACATGGCAGTGTCAACTTAAATAGTGCTCCGTAATGTGGTTGCTGTATTACTTGTGAAGATGGGTTCTGACAACATTTTGGTCCTGTATGCCCTTGAGGGTATAATCAGTTTGATACATATGAGGTATAGGTTCCCCTTGTAGTTCTCTCTGTATGACAAGGTCCAGGAATTGAATTTATGAAGTTAGAGGATGCTGAGACATTAGTGTTTTGGCAACTCTGCTGGAAGAAAAACTTATCGGAACTCAAAATATCTTGAAAGTAAAAAGATTACACAAGACAGGATTAGGTGATTAGCCACCAGATTTGAATGCATTGTTCCTCAGCTAAATACATTATGTAAATAAAAAAATAAAAAAACAAGTCCGGCGCTCAAATTCCCACTACTCTCGGGCGGCAGCAAGGCCATAGTACACATCTGCACCAAAACATACAGTAAAAACCAAAGAAAAAAGTTACCTGTTCTCTTTCCCAAATCCATATGTATATTTAACCACTTAAGGACCAAACTTCTGGAATAAAATGGAATCATGACACACATGTCATGTGCCCTTAAGGGGTTAAACAAATGGAGGTTATTTAGTTACTCCAATGGCTGTTAGAGGGAATGCCCACCTGCCACGTCAAGGCAAACCTCTTAGGTGGGGTATACACTAACCATTCACCTTGCTTCCTTGAGCTTCTTGTAAAGATATCTAGCTTATTAACCCATAATTGGGAACACATGGGATGGGCGGCAGCATTGTAACATAGCTGTGTGATACAAAAGTAATGTCACGACTGCTAGTGTGGTCCAACACGCAGAAACTATGTAAACCTATACATAGAAATAAGAAAGGAAATAAAAGGACAGAACATAAACCGGACCTTAGAATGGCCGGACTAATACGTTAGAGACGTCAAAGGGAAAAGCCGAGGTCAAGGAAGCCAGAAATACACAATACCGTTTAAACAAGCCAAGTCAGGGGAACCAGAAATCGGAATAACCAGGAATAGCCAAGATCAGAATACCTCAATATCAAAATCACAGGGAAAAACGCACTCTCAGGGAACCAGGAACAGGAAACCACGACAGGCAAGGTACTGGGGTGAATTAGGGATTTAAATATCCCTCTCTAGGCTCTGATTGGTCAGACCTTTAGTATAATTTTGGGGGGGTGGAGCCATGGATGGACGCGACCGCATGGTCGGCGCCATCTTGGATTTCCCGGAATGAATGAAATGAAATCCATAATTCAAAATTACAGTTTAGTGAAATGCAACACATGTATCCAAGAGATCCTGATTGCCAGTTACTTAATGCATGTTTACATCTTTTAGATCTTTTCTATAGCTGAGTTTCTGACTGGTTGTTGCATTTGTTGCATTGACCCATTTTAAGGGTTTATTGCATGGATTGTAATGAGCTGAGCTCACCTTTGGTCAACAAATCAGTGTTCCATTCTTCACCTAGCTTTTTTTTTATATTTTGTGATGCGTTTCATAGCATCACATTAGTATTTGTGTTTGCTGCAACTCTAAAATTTATGCTTCACAAAGTGTACATCAGTGGAGGTTGACTTTTTCAGATTGAACTACCTTATACCTTTTACTTTTAAATATGGCTATAACAGTTATGTAGTTCTAACTGGTATACTGCTATCACTTTGATTACTCTTTAGTGATGATGACATGCAAAGTATTGCCAGTCTCTTGAGTTTAAAGCCTTCAGACATCGCTGATATGGATGACTTCAATGAGGAGGAAGATGAAGACAAGCATCGTCCCAACCGCAATTCTATAGGACCTCGAGGTAACCTTTTACCACAATATCTTCACTCCTTAGTGTCTCTTTCATCTTATTACATTGTACATTTCTTTTAACTTGCTATTAGTCTGCTCTGTCTGAACAATTTAATCCTTATTACATCTACTTCCGCTTGACCAGAGCATCTATTCATAAAGCTTTTAGCTTTGCAAAGAAATGTTTCAGCTCTTACCAACCACAAGTTATGGAGTGCTCAGAAAATTCACTATCCACAATTCTATTCTTCTATGATTTGAAATCAACTTTTTAAATCTTACTGGATCTGGATAATTCATAAAAGTGAGGATTGTGGCTTAGCTGTCTTGGAGAAAATTTCCAGTCTGACTTTTTTTGCCTTACATTTAAAATTCACTTTGATTTCCCAATAATTCCCCATAACTCTGTGATTATCCTCAAGTGAGTTTGTGGATTTCAAATTTGTGAGTTTTAACTTTGTGTCTAGATTTGAAAATGGTCCTTATAAGTCCTTTCCCTTGAGACTGGCCATGAGGACACTTAAGTTTCTTAAAATGCTGCATGAATAAAGCATATTTATAGAATGCGATGTGTTTTGGGGTCATTTCTTTCCTATCGCTTTGTTATATACACTCTATGCCTGCTTTCTCTCCTATAGGCTATCTTGCAAGCATCCGTACTGATTATTTTTCAGGTAAAAGATTACTTTCTGTTGTTTCTCCCTCTACACTTTAAACTTTATTTACTCTATATTTTTTTAAATCTTCTGTTGACATACACTTTCAGATCACACAAGAGAATTAAACACTCTTACAGAGGAAGAGGATGAAACACCAGCTCTAAAAGGTTGGTTATATACCGTATTTTTCGCTCCATAAGACGCACCTCACCATAAGACGCACCTAGTTTTTAGAGGAGGAAACCCAGAAAAAAAAATATTCTGAACAAACTGTTCCATAGTGTTTCTTACCATGGGACAGTTTGTTCAGAATATTTTTTTTTCTCCCCTGTCCCATAATGATCTTTAACCCTGTCCCATAGTGATTGTTAACCCCTCCTACCCTGTCCCATAGTGATTGTTAACCCCTCCTACCCTGTCCCATAGTGTCCCATAGTGTTCTTTAACCCCTCCTCCCCTTGTCCATTAGTGTTCTGATCCCATAGTGTCCCCCCCTCCCATTGTCCCATAGTGCACTTTCCCTCCCATAGTGTCCCCCCCTGCCCTTGTCCCATAGTGTCTCCCCCTCCCCTTGTCCCATAGTGTCCCCCCTCCCCTTGTCCCATAGTGTCCCCCCCTCCCCTTGTCCCATAGTGTCTCCCCTCCCTTTCTCCCATAGTGTCCCCCTCCCCTTGTCCCATAGTGTCTCCTCCCCTCCCCTTGTCCCATAGTGTCCCCCCTCCCCTTCTCCCATAGTGTCTCCCCTCCCTTTCTCCCATAGTGTCCCCCTCCCCTTGTCCCATAGTGTCTCCTCCCCTCCCCTTGTCCCATAGTGTCTCCCCCTCCCCTTGTCCCATAATTACTTACCTGTCTTGGAGCGTGGGCCGGCTTCACAGCGCGCTCCGCGGTCCAGGAACTAATATTTCAGGTTCCGGTTTCCGGCGGGACTGAAAGGAAGTGTGCACACTCAGTGTGCACACTTCCTTTCAGTCCCGCCGGAAACCGGAACCTGAAATAGAAGTTCCTGGACCGCGGAGCGCGCTGTGAAGCCGGCCCACGCTCCAAGACAGGTAAGTAATTCTTCACATTCGCTCCATAAGACGCACAGACATTTCCCCTCACTTTTGAGGGGAAAAAAAGTGTGTCTTATGGAGCGAAAAATACGGTAACTCTTTGAATTTTTATCATTCATGTATATTGGTATGTCACAATATTAAGATTTGTAATCATGTTTTTCTCTGCTTTAATAGTTACACAAAAATCGCCCACTACCCTCAGTCCTTTAAAGGGATTTCTCCATAAAGCTAGTGAGCCGGTCATTCCTCGACTGCAACAAAGAAAAGGACACGGTCTCACACCCCTGTCTGAAACACAAACCTCTAATAAAGAAAACAGGAGAGAACTGTCAAACACAGCTACAGAGGAGAGCACAGGAGGTGGACAGACCCCTATCCACGAAGGCAGGTTAGGACACCAAAATATACATTAGTGTTTTCTGTTGTGCTTTAGATGGAAATTGGAAATGCTGCAGGTCCAGTAAAAATTAACTACATGGTTGTTGTCCAAAGAGACTTCTTTTTTTTCTTTTTTTTTTATAAATCTTTATTGGATTTTCATTGATACAAATATATATGTATCAAAAACATACTCGTATAACATATACATTCATAAAGACAACATATACAATATCATAAAATTACAAACATCCTTCTTCGAATGTGGGAAAAGTACAAGACTGGAGCAGGGCTTTTGTCTCTTTACTTATATTCTTTTATAATAGTGATATCTCTAAAGTGAATGAATTACTCAGACTTGTACATCAATCCCTAGCAAATCTAAGCATTTTTGTCTCAAGAGGTACTTCTTTGAATTGCTTTTCCTCCAATATGAACCAATTGCGTTGCTTATTTGCAAGGTCAGCTGGTTCTTCCAGTGGATATAACCAATTTCAATTGCCTGTTTCCAATTTCTTGCAACCAGAATCTTTAAAGCCACTCTGGCCAGTTCAAATGTAATAGTGCAGTAACTGGGGATTGATCAATTTTAATCTTACCACATACGCATAACATTCTAAATATCTGATCCCATAGTTTTTTTTATTTTTCCACAATTGCACCATATGTGCAAATAACTTCCTACTCCATTCCTACATCTCCAGCACATATCTGATTCACTGGCGTGTATTCTCTTTAACCCCTTAATGACCAAACTTCTGGAATAAAAGGGAATCATGACATGTCAAACATGTCATTTGTCCTTAAGGGGTTAATCTAGTTGGCACCAAGTACCATCTATTACACAGTTTATAATGGGTCTCAAACAATGTTATATTGTGTAAAAATTTTTTAACTTGTGTTAAGATATCACCCCAAACAGCTCTGTCAATTATTATATTACATTCACTTTCCCATTTCCTTAGGGTGCTTTGACACAACTTCTTTCAGCCTAGATCTTATTAATGCATAGCATTTGGACAGTATTTTCAAAGGGTTCCTGATTTAGAATTTTTTTTTATATATACTGAACTTTGATTGCTCCCGTCATCTAGATTTTTCGATAACATTGATTTCACTCTCAGATAGTCCAAGGTTGTTGTCCAAAGAGACTTCTTAAGGGCTTTAAAATAGTTTTGCATTTTTCCCATTTTTCTTTACATTGAAATTGGTGCCCTTAGAAATCAGGACACTTACCATCAATGGCACCCACATGCTATAAAAAGTTATTAGATGTATCTACAGAAAACCAACGAAAAATTCCCCCAAAACACCCACACAAACGGGCGACCTAACTGAAAGCACCTCACTACCCAAAGCCTGGACCTGGCACCTCTGTTTGGCGCCTTCACACCGCAGAATAAAATTAAAAGACCTTAAAGCAGGGATACAAAGAAATCAAGGTGTATTGGCATTACCAATTATCACAAATATAAAATTGCTGGTGCAGTGAAAAGTGTATCCCACAACACTTAGAGATAAATAATAAAACAATAGAATAAATACTGCACCAGTCAACGAAATGACAATTCAGAATGAATCTAAAAAACACAAATAACATAACATAGTGCAAAATGTATATATATAATGATAGACCCCTTATGTAAAGTAAAACTCACAGGATTTAGAGCTGTCCCAGGCCCTATATAATATGCAGGAGGGTGAGCACTGAAGAAGACTCCACCTGGAGTTGAAACGCGTTTGCTGCTAGACCAAAGTATTGTATCTGGGACTTTTTCTTACTTACTGTGCGGTGTTTTATTTAGGCTTTGTGCCTAGTATATTTTACTATTTATACACTGTTTATTGTCCCTGTTTTAATTGTTTATTTGCTTAATATATTTTGGATTCTGCACTTTGTATCCTGTGCTGCTTTCCTCGAGGATATCGTTTTAGTCTTTTTAGGCACCCTCCTGCATATTATATAGAGCCTGGGACGGCTCTAAATCCTGTGAGTTTTACTCTACATAAGAGGTCTATCATTATATATACATTTTGTACTATGTTATGTTATTTGTATTTTTTAGATTGATCCCCAATTGTCATTTCGTTGAGTGGTGCAGTATTTATTCTATTGTCTTAATGCAGGGACGTATGATGACTTGGGGCTAAGTTGAGAGATAAAACAGTTACTTAAAAGGCGACTACAGCTGAGAATGGCAAGCGGGGGTGGGGGGGGGGAGGGAGGGGGATTCATCCTTGAAGAGAACACCTCTCCAAAGTGCCAGATGCCATCGAATGTGAGCGTTTGCCCACTCAAGTCAGTTACGACGACGAACTGCAGTCAGGTCAAGACCCTGGTAAGGACAACGAGTATGCAGATAAGCTTCCCTGAGATGGTTTCTGACAGTTTGTGCAGAAATTATTTGGTTATGCAAACTGATTGTTGAAGCTTCTGTCCGGATGGCCGGTCTCAGACGATCTTGGAGGTGAAGATGCTGGATGTGGAGGTCCTGGGCTGGTGTAGTTACACATGGTCTGCGGTTGTGAGGCCGGTTCGATGTACTGCCAAATTCTCAGAAACTTTGGAGATGGAGATGTCTTATGGTAGAGAAATGAACGTTTAATTCATGGACAACAGCTCTGGTGGACATTCCTGCAATCAGCATGCCAATTGCATGCTCCCTCAAAACTTGCGACATCTGTGGCATTATGCTGCATGATAAAACTGCACATTTTAGAGTGGCCTTTTATTGTGGCCAGCCTAAGGCACACCTTTGAAATAATTATGCTGTCTAATTAGCATCTTGGTATGCCACACCTGTGAGGTGGATGTATTATCTCGGCAAAGGAAAAGTGCTCACTAACACAGATTTAGACAGATTTGTGAACACTATTTGAGAGAAAGAGGCCTTTTGTGGACATAGAAAAAGCCTTAGATCTTTGAGTTCAGCTCATGAAAAATGGGGACAAAAACAAAAGTGTTGCATTTATAATTTTGTTTAGTGTAGGAAACTTCCTGTCATTTAGAATAAGCTATCATGATTGTATTGCATTTTCACTGCGTGAATGTTTCTTCCAAAATACATTGGAAGGGCTATTATCCATCCAGTAGTTGCTTAGAGTCATGGTGGACTTTTAGCCATTTGTTTGGTTACAATATGTAGACTTACTCACTTCTTTATTTGGTCCCTCCATCACACACATTTCATTGTCCTTAATCCCCTCAGTATGGTGGTGTTCCAATGACCGTTTAAATAGAATTATTAATTCTGTTTTATAAGTTACACATAACATATAAATATGTAAGGCCAAACATGCACACACAGATACACACTGACACACACACATACATATACACTGACAGGTACACCAAAATATAAAAAAAATGGGGAGCAGGGTAGAGAAACTTGAAATTCTTATACAGTATAGAATATATATTGTATAATAATGTATGTTATGTTAGCTTAATAATTGTCTACAATTGGAAAAAAAAGAAAAATCGTTACTTTAACTGTTATGACATCACAGAGCATGTTTGTTTTTACATTAATATTCTCATTTTGGATTTTTTTCTTCTGCCATTTTTCCTAGGTCTAATGAGGTATGGAAGATGCAACAGGTCAATCTTGACCAAATGCCACATCTCAAAGTCACCCCCACAAGAGAGCCTGAGTCAGCAAACTGGGGAGGGTGGAGAGGAAATGAGCAAAGTGTGCTAGAAGGGAACATTTTGCAAAATACAAAATCAGATACAGCTCAAGTTCCAGAAGTTGCAGTGAGAGTGAACAGGGGCTTGAAAAAAGAGGAAGTGCAGAGAAAACCAAATGATGAGATGGCTCAAGTGAAAAGCATTTTAAGCAGTGAAAACAGAGTGTTATCCATAACAAAAGTTCCAGATACTATTAATGTAGGAGGGGAGAGATTTCCAGAAACTACAGTAAAAATAAATAGAGTTGTGAAAATAGATCCAGTGCAGGAAACAACTCTTTGTGGTGGAGCAAAATATAAAGAGATGACTCAGGTACCAGAAAAGTTAGATAAGACAGAAAGAACACTTAAAATAGGTGAAGTTCAAAAGACACCACCAAAAGCAAGTGAGCGTAAACACAGAATAGCCCAAATTCCGAAGCCTGTAGTTGTACCAGCTCAAATAAAATTAGAGAATGACACTCTCACATACACAGCCATGGTATATAAGCCAGCGGACAATGTGTTAGAGACTGAAAAAGCACAAGAGGCGACAATACCAAAAGTTATTGATGGAGAGGAAACTGAGAATTCCTATAGCAGTGACCTCTTTAGTTGTATCCAACCAACGAGTGAGCTAGAGAGTGGAAAAGCACAAGAGACAGCTTCAAAACCTAATGATAATCAAGAAATGAAGGGTTTGTGTGGGAATGGCCAAATTGGAATTGAGCAAAGTGAGGAGATAATTGTGCAATATGATAGTGTAAGCAATTTAGATGAAGTGATAAGAAATAGAGGAGATGAAGAAATACACAAATGTGACACATTAGTAGAAAATACCTACATAGACATTTATGAGAAAACAGACAAAATTGAGAAGAAAGTAGAAATGTTTGAGGATGGAGACAACATACAGGAGACAGAGGCAAAAAGTTCACAGGAGAGACCAGAGACAGAAAAGTCACACAAAACTTCAACCAAAGCAGAAGAGAACATGCAGGAGAAAGATACACAACATAACATGAATACATATGATATTAAATTTCAGGACATATCACTAAAGGAAAGTGAGACAATTCAACAAATAACAGACAAAGAGGTCAATGGAGCAACATCACTTGGTAATACTGGAGAGCAGGAGAAAGCAGTTATTGATGATTATTATGATAATAATAAAGTAAATGAACATTCTAGGGCAGATAAATATGTCATTGAGTTAGGAAGTGATTTTGTAGTAAATAAAACAATGGAGATTTTAACTAAAGAAGAGACCAAACCTCATGATATTTTAATTTGTGATGTTAATGAGGGAGAGACAGGGCAATACATAGATCTTTGGATAAATGAGGGGGAACAAGACGTATCAATTAGTGAGGAGCATGAGGCACACGGGGGGGATGGTGCAGACAAAAAATTAAGTATGTCAGAAAGGAAAACAGACATTGCAGAAAGACAGACAGATACCAAAGTAGGGTTTGTGGATGAGACAGCACAGGAACATACAGTCCTAGAAAAAATTGCTGTTGACGAAGATGTTATCATTCAAGAAACATCAACTGAGTGTGAACGAGAGAAAGAGTGTGCTGTTGAAATTGCACCTGTAGTAGAAACAATTGAACAGGAAGTAAACAAGATTACAAATACAGCAATCTTTAAAGAAAATAAAAAGCAGGAGACCATATCAGTAGAAGAAATTATAGCTCAGGAGGAAGTGAGAATTCAAGAAACAAAGGTTGAATTCACTCAGGAGACACTGGGTGCATTTGGTATTGAATCAAAAGTGAGCAAAGTGCAGGAAGAAGCACAACAGACAACCAATCAAGGGAGAAATATTTTTGATGACAGAGTACAACAGATATTACACAGGGAAAATAAGGGAGAACTGGAAACAGATGAAGAACATTATGTGGCAGCAACGTGTCCTTCTGACAGATTAGAAGAGGTAGATGAAAAAGTGCAGCGGGGGCAAGTAAAAGGAGACATACTTAAGAATATAGATAGCTTAGAAACAGAAATTGTGAAAACAAATGAAGCTTACAAGAGTGTGACCTTGCAAAAGTTAGATGAGAGCATGCCAGAGATAACGCAAAAAGTTGTAGATTATAGAGTCCAAGACAATGAGGGAGTTCGAGAGAGAGAAAAGGATCAGGCACCAGGTATACCAGTTGGAGAGACCGAAAGACCATCATATCATGAGAGTACTCCTTCTCACTCCGTTTGTGAGACTTTCCCTCAAATCCCCCAGAGTACTAAATTGACAAGGGTTGAAAATGAATCAGACCAGAAGTTATCAGAATGCAGATTTTCCATGTCCCCTCCTGCAACTCTCGGACTACAGAGGAGCGCAGAAAAGAAGACACTAAGCAAGTACAGAGGGAAAGAGGGGGAGGTATGTGACAGCCCCTGACGCAAGAGTGCAAAAGACACTCTATGGGAAAAGGAGTTATGAAATGATGCTCGCTAAGGGTTTGTTTCATATGGCAATGTTCTTCAGATGTGCTAATGGAGTTGAGGTATTAAAAGAGTTTATACTCTGAAATTGCAGATTATGAACCTTAATGCCATTGACAGAGTAATGCATGATTACAGATTCTCACTCTATTACTCCATTATTCAGGAGAACATTGATCTGTTAATAACCCCCTGTGGAGTGCCTCACTTTAACAGGTATCTGCTAGAGCCTGGTAGAGCTTGAGAGTGCCATTAACTCCTTCCTGCAGAATCCTGATCTTTCCATTCCTGCAAGAATTCTGCAGTGTTTCTTCTCTTTTCCTAATACTGCTAGAACCCTGCAGTGTTTGTTTCTCCTGCTTCATAAAATCCAGCATAATGCATTCTGCTGGAGCTCCTCAATGCTGCTTCCTGCATGGAATTGCCTGCTGGAATTCTGATTAATAACTTCTTCAATTTTATGCTTCAAATTAGAACTATTTCTAGGATTTCTTGACTGTCACGCTTGTCATATACAACATAATTTATGACATAAGTGTCATGTCACTATTCAAGCCTGTGTAGAAACCAACATACTATAAAAAAAAAAAGTTAAGCACACACACAAAAAAATATCACCACTGTTTGTGGCAATAACCCCTCTATTAACAAACAAAATAAAATGTGTCCTTTATGCTTCCCCTATAAATACTTGTTGGATAAACATTACGCCTGCATGCCCGGAGTGGTGGTAAAAATATTATGTGGGGCCCACTGGACCATAACATTAATCAGGAGGTTTCGGCAATTGTTCACTATTCATTATTCCGTCTGGAAAAAGGCGAGGATATAATAGGTAGAGGCCTGGCAAATAGTACCTTTTCCACCACCTCATGGCCAAGGTGATGTTGGGTAGCAATAATTAAGCTTGACTAGAGATACTCACCCAAGCCCCTAGTTCAGTGGTAGATTGACTAGTGCTCACTACATCTGTCCTTATTAACAAAAGTAGCCCTCCCATCATGTCCCCTGCCCAATATAGGTCTAGGGCAGGGATAGGCAACCTTAGAAACTCCAAATGTTGTGGACTACATCCCCCATAATGTTCTTATACCCATAAAACTGGCAAAGCATCATGGGAGGTGCAGTCCAAAACATGCCTGGTCTAGGGAATACTTAATATTTCCATCCCCAATTATACATAAAGTGGTTAGGAACCCTCACACCAATGGCCACAAATTCCCCAAAATCTGACATCATGTCCAGTTTGGTGTAATCTAGAGCCTTGGCTAAAATGTTGAAAAATTGAGAGCTTATCAGTTGGCAAGTTTGAGAGGCATTACAAAACATTGCCTTGTCTGTTAATTGTCATAATTCCCACATTTTCTCATTTACTGTTGATACACCTCAACCCTGTTTAAAATATATGCTGCTTGCATGTTTCTCATGCCAAATTATAAGAAATGTTCAATTTCATCTGTAACATTCCTGTCCAGTTCCATAATTTATCCAGATCTCCCTGTAGAGACATATATTTCAAGATCAATAATAAATAGTAAAGGAGACATGGACCCTGGACAACACCGTGAGATACTCCACTTGACACTTCTATTCAACTTGCAAATGTTCCATTAATTATACTCTCCCTACTGCATTAAAGCCATCAAAGAACAAGTATTTTTATTTAAACCAACATTTATTTATTAAACTTTGTTTTGAGCCTTGTAAAATGTATTAGTAAAATCAATTTAAATCACATCAACTGTTATACCCTGATCTATCTAGTGACTTCTTCTGAAACTGAAAAATTCTAAAATGTCCCTCAGCTTAACACATAATCTACATAGATAACCTCATTGGAAGCTGTCAAGCAAAATGATTTTTTAGGAAATTTTTAACAAGAATATTTCATCTATTTCATTAAATAAAAATGTCACCAGTATTCTAAACTCAGGCCATTTGATGTGCGTATGAGTAATTTTTTATTTGCGATTTAAAAGAGAGTAATACTACTTAATTTTCCTGGCAGTTGGACATTTTGGCTAAAATGCTTTTGCCAATGTGCAATAAGAATATAATTTAAGAATGCCACTTAATGTTTTGACACTTATACCATCATTCGCCTTGCTTGACCCCTTCAAAATAGCACCAACCTACATTTCATAAGACTGACAATTATTCTCATTAACATTTGGCAGAGCCCGGTGGCTGAGCATTATGGGCAAACTGCTTTCTTCTAACTTGATGCTCGTTGTGGCACTGTTTCTGGTAGAAATAATCACTATATATTTCACTTTTCCTGCTAGATGTACCTTCCTCTTGCTTGCTTCTTTTAAAACAAATATTACAGGGTGTCATTGTCACTCTCAGGATGTCTGTTAGGTGACAGGCAACAAGTCACCTTTGATCCATCAGAATTATGATGCCTTTTAGTAATTTTTTTCATTTTATTTGGAGTATAGACAATGTAATCTATTATAGATATGAACTTGTCTGATCGTTAACAGACAGCTACTGTTTGGCTAATTATTTTGCTGTTTCAATGATCCGGCAATCTGCTACTGGTTTTCCTCATCATTGAAGAACCCTGCTGTGAATCACTTGCTGTCTTCTGCTTCATTTTAGAACTGTTTTGAGCATCAATTAGGTTCTTGTTTGTTTTTAATCTTCCAGTGTTTTTATAAAATACATTGTAACAGTACTAGACGGTATACTATATGTAACTTTAAATTGATTTGGAGGCTGACAGATATTTCAGGACATTAGTATGGTGACCTATCCTGAAACAAACAAATCAGCTCTGTTATTAATTCTTCCATTGTAATGAAATATAACGAAATTAATTCTTCAATCCACCTTCATCAGACTTGATCCTGTGCCACGGTTTTCTCCAGTTACACAGAAAAGGCAGAGCCCTTCCAATAAAGAATTAATTATGGGTAGTTGCTTGCGATCTGACAAATATGGGTGTTGGTTCCAACCAGTGAATTGGGACCACTCTCTAAAATAGCATTGGGCTCCAATATTTGATCATGACCCAATGGTTGAGTATCATTGTTTCAATCTGTAGCTGTGTGAAATATCTTACAGTTAATTTTTACAGTCAGCGCTAATTCTACGTACTAGAATACTCAAGTCTTTTGTTTCTGCCACATTCTTACTGTTACAGTCAAATCTGTAAACTTGTGACGTCTGCAGAAACTAGAAGAGCGATCCGTCTTAAAGCATTGCTTGCTTTACTCATTTATGCTTCTTGCATATATTAGGGTACCATAAGCTCTCTGCTTCTGTCTCCTTCCAATCTATCCAATAACTTGCTAAAATCTCTACAGCACTACCCCCACTTTCCTGATTTGTGATAGTATGAGCGAAATTTCCTTCTTTATGCCAGCATACAGATTTATGTATGTCATGCCACACTTCTGCAGCTTATGCATACATTTTCCTTCTATTAAAGACCTGTACAGCAGCTGACTTCAAGTTGTTTACCTCATTAATAAAAAATAAATGAAGATTCTTCAAAAGATAATAAAAGCTTGCCAAGAACTGGTAGCATAAAAAGTTGCACTCTTGTCCTTCAAGATTAGAAATGCTTGTGGCTGGTTTGTCTTGTGCTTTACAGCTTTAAATAGAAATCTGACTACTAAACTATGTATCCCATAAACCTCTACAGCACATATGTTCAGCCATTTATTGGCCTACAGAGAATTTACTGCAGATCCTGTGGAGTGTCCTTTTAATTACTTATTTCCCTTGTACTATAGGCATTTAGATCATTAAGTTTATAGCCAAATAAAAACAGTATGTCTTATTAACAACTATTTTAATATATTTAATTATTATTTTAACATATCATAATTTGTGATTCGTGTGTCTGCTTCCCCGAGCTTTCATATCTTCCAGCACACTCACTAGTTTGGGTCAGTGATATAAAGGTGCCTGGCAATGAGGGGAGTAATTGTGTTTTGATACCCAGAGCCATTGGTGAAGCAGTTAGGTTACTATCCAGTAGCCCGCTGCTGATTGTGCTGCTCCATTAACATTCCTACGGGCAGAGGGGCCTAGATATCCCAGAAACCTCTGGCGTTTTCTGTGCAGGTCCTCTCATCCCCAATGCCCTCCTAGCAGTGCACTCTACCTCCCTAATATCCACTGACACAAGGGGGAACTGGAGAGGAAGCGAAAAGAGAGAAAATGGATGTATATAAAGTATATGTGTTTAGCTATTTGCATGTACGCTTGTATATAGTTACATAATTAGATATATGTGCGCGTGTATGTATATGGCTGTTTGTGTGTGGCTACTTGTGTGTGTGTGTGTTTGGCAATTTTTTTATGCATGTTTGTGTTTGGCTGTTTGAGTGTATGTTTTTAAAGTGTGTGTGTGTGTGTCTATTTTTGATCATGTGTATAGTGTTTGGCTTAGGTATATTTGTGTTTGGCTGTTTGCCTAGGCATGTATGTAAATTGTGGAGCAGCTAATCATGTGTAAGAGTGAAAATGGCTTGTTAGGTATATTTTCGTAAGTGACTAATCTTGTATAGGCAAGTATTATAGAATGTATGGTGGGAAAGGTGCATCAATGTGATTGGGTTCAGGGCAGTAAAATGCATCACTGATTTAATCTTCTGTCACACTGACAATCTGCAGCACATACCTTAGTCTTGCTTTGGAATAAACAAAATTAAACCGCACATAATTCAGTTCATTTTTACAGATCACTACTTAATGACTGCAGTTCACAGTAGTATCCAGTGATACAATACTAATTAATTTATGCAATTATTAGTTTATGTATTATCTTGCTCCACTAAACCATTTAATGTAAATCATTTCTCTTACATTTTCCTTAGTCTGCAGTTTCTTACATCAGAATATAACCCCTGATCCTGCTTATTTCTCCTGGTTTCCTATTAGAGAAAAACATTTATTTTATTTTTTTGCTTTTCCCATAGCCCAAAATTACTATAAATTATTTAGGGATTGCTTCCTATCTTGCACTGACATTGTGATGTGATTCTATTTTTTTTTTTTTTAAATCTATATGGATTCTGTATAGCATCCTGATGCCTTGTCTGAGCTGTAAATGTGTAGGACTCCTGTCTACTGTTCTGCCTGTAGATAAGTGCTAGCTCAAACATACTACATGCATGCAGTATTAGGGACATCTAATGGCTGTTCTTAGGAATGCATCTGGGCTACTGGTTTTAATGTGGGTATATTGTTTAGCTGTTCTGATTGTGTATGGCATATGAACATACATTTGTTTCTTAATGCACTAGATTGGTATCTTGGGACTAATGTACTATATCTTCTGCTCATTGCATTAACTATGTAAGTATGGGGAAAAGTGCATGTTATGAACTGTTAAGTTAATCTTTTGATACTCAGTGTATAACATATATGCTGCTTGTGAATGACAAATTTATACATATTTTCATTTATCTTTTTCAGATTGCATTCAATAGCACTGATTCACTTCTGCGCTGGTGTCAGGAGGTGACATCAGGATACCGTGGTGTGCGTATAAGTAATTTTACCACTTCATGGAGGAATGGACTGGCGTTTTGTGCAATACTTCATCACTTTCACCCTGAAAGAATGTAAGAGAGAAGTAATGTCACTGAATGCAATTAGAATGTAGGGAGAATGTAAAGTGAGGGATGGACTTGTTGGATAGAAAGCGAGAGATTATGAGTAAAATTAAAAGTTTAGTGGGAAGGAAAGATATCATAGACAGATGCACTGGATAATGTGAGTGTTATGAAGATGAGACACATAAAAGTTACTAAGATAAGACTAGAATATGTTTCAAAAGAGAATCAATCATGGCAACTTAGAGGGAATAAAGTTGTGCTACTTTTAGAACATGAAAGGGGCAATTCTAATGCAATAATTCCTCAAGTCTCTTAATTACTCTATTATTCTTTCTTTTAGTAACTTTGAGGAATTGGACCCATTAAATATAAAAGAAAACAACAAGAAAGTGAGTTTACGGATCCATTTGAATGTAACAATGACAAAGACAGAAACCATGTTTGAGACTGTTGATTTGTAGAAACTAAGAACACATGACAACAGCTTAGTTATTTGACATATGCCATTTGGAGGAACTATCTTAATTCAACCCAGTTGTCTTTATCGGTAGTTTATTGGCTCTTGATACGCCATTTATTGGTTTTGATTAATTAAATGGATGCTGTTATAGGCTTATCAAAAGCTGATAAATACAATAATACATAGACCTTACATTGAAAATATCAGCTAAGGTGATTTAGCACTATTTATAGGCTATATTTTGCCCTACAAGTGGCCTTATCAGATTCAACAGCTAAAAGTTGTTGATAAATATTTGGGTTTTTTTTGCAGCACAAGCAGCCTCCAATAAATAGTTTTTAAAAATCCCACAGCAGAAAAAAAAGAGCTTATGTTGGTCAATATAGGTTTAATACCTCCCATGTGCTTCCAGATGCAATGCTGAAGCCAGTGCCTTGGCAGCCAACTGCTCAGTGTAATGAAAAACTAGCAGCTGGGCAGCTATTGCTACATGTTCACTGGAACAGGGGTATAACAGGGTCCTGGAATAGGGGGCTGAGGGGACACTAGGATGTCCATCACATTTATTAATTAATAGCCCCACCTGCCGCTCATGTGTGGAGGTCTGGGGATTAGTGATGTCCCGAACGATTCGCCAGGAGGAGGGAGGGTATGCTGCTGATTAGCTGGAATGTGTCTGCTGACTGTGAGGTACAGGGTCAAAGTTTACTCAATGATGAGTCCGTGGCGAACCGTTCGCTGTGAACCGTTCGGCGAACCGCTCGGGACATCACTACTGGGGATATATAAAATCCCCTTCATTATTTTTTATTTAATAATAAATATTAAATAATAATAAATATTAATTAATAATAGAGCCCCTGTACTGTATAAGCAAGTGGGCTGCAATAGCTTCCCTGTCTCTAGTTTTTATTGATAGTGAGCAGCTGCTGGCTGCCCACTGTTTAGTAGACATACCACAATACCTTTCTTATACTACCCCATAGATATTTTTTTTTTTAAAGTAGCACTTAGTAACAGGCAGGTTAAAGTGCTGTTAATGCTCATTTATCAGTTGTTTTATTTATGTCAGCTAACTCACTTATCAAGTTCAACTGCTTCAATTTTGTTTGGCACAAAAATCCAGCTAAAATTTAATTTTTTTAAAATTAGCCAAAAAAAAAAGTTGATAATTATCAACTGTCATCAGCCAATAGAATTACATTCTTAGATTTTTTCCATCAAGACACATCACAATACATTGACACAAATTATTATGACTTGTCAAGGATTTGTTTGCTCATGGTTCTCTTATTATGCAGGCTTATGATGGTTTTGCGGCTCTTGGGATACCCCCACTTCTTTCACCTTCAGATATGCTCCTGTGCCCAGTTCCTGACAAGCTCATCATACTCACATATCTCTGTCAAATACGCTCTCACTTTATTAGTCCTCAAAAGAGCACTGCTCTAGAATCTGAAAATGCTGATCTTCAGAAAATTGACTCTATTTTAGGAAAGCATGAGCTCTCTATGATTGCACAAAACGATCAAAGTACAATAAAGCCCAAAACAGAGGAACAGGATATTGAAAACTCTAAACTCAAAGCACAGACAATTCAAATTCCTACCAGTGAGGAACACGATATTGTAAATACAACTCAGTTGAAATATAATACACCAGATGAAAATAAAGTGAAAAAGGAATGGGGCATTTCAAGTAAACCTCTAGAAGGAAATAAGTCATCAAAATTTCATCATAAAGAAAAGGAAATTCCTGTTTCTTCAGACAAAGAAAATGAGAAGATTCAATATGTGACACCTGAAGCACAAGAACCAAAGAAAATAAAAACTGAGCAACATGATATATCAATACATCAATCAGAGAAAACCAAGAGTCCAGACATTTACTCTGAAGAAAAAGAGAATTCAACTTGCAATCTCGAGAAGGAGGAAACAAAGATCAGTTTACCAGAGAAGCATGATGCACTATACCATGTAAAGCAAAAGGTTCAATGCTCTAGCCAAGAAGAGCTAAGTAAATCTAAAGGAGCCTCACAGGATTCTGCAACAAATGATGATGCACAAATTCTTAACTCCACTTCAGTTGGAAATGAATTACAAAATTCCACATCCCATGGAGCTGTTATTCCACCACCTCGTGTTAGGAAAAGACTCAGTACCAATGGAAGTGTGTCTGAGAGTCACTGGGAGGATGGACAAACTTCTTCCTCTTCTGGGCCAATGCCAGTGGCACCACCTCGAAAAGCGGGTGGTTTAGGTCACCTCCGGGATGCTGACCTTGTGAAAAAAAGGCGTTCTCTTATTCGGACTCAGTCACTTTCTCAAGATGAGGTTTGTGTAGTTTATTTTTGCATTATAGTATGACCTTCTCTAATCCCCTTTTTACTCATTTTTTTTTTTTTATACCTGGCTTTAATTATTTGAAAACATCATAAAACCTAACTTTTTTATTTTCACATCCCCAGGATCCAGAAATTACACAGAAAAATAATGAGAAGAGTTCGAGACCTTCTTCGCAAATTGTCAATGGTTAGTTGGAATGAACAAAATAGTTATGTTTGATGCGACTTTGATACCGTTTTCTTAAATGTTCTCAAATGGAAATTAATAATCTCACGTCTTATATTTCTGTCATCTGTTTTGTACAATTCTACATATCTCACCTTAAAGATTTTATTAGTTCATTTTATATTTCCTTATTTTTGGTTACTTTCTTCAACCTCATGCATTTACTTGTGTTATAGAGCAGTCTGTTTCTCCTCCTGCAATTGCCTCTACGACTTCAAGTACTTCCACAGAGACTCCAGTGAAAGATGAAGAAATCCCAGTAAGTTAAACAGAAGCCACACTTTATGTTACTCCTTTTGTTTACCTAAACATTACCTTTTGTTTTTTAATATACTTTATATACAATTCAATGACTGATATCTATTACAACTCATATCTATGCTGGTACCAGGCATTGTAAGCTTCTACCCTTTCAGAAAGGGCCTGCAAGAGGAAGCTTCTATCTCCCCTCCCTCCTTCCTATTCCCTCCACACGTGCTCTGAGATAGTCACACAGTCCAATGAAATGCTTCTCTGTGAGAAGCATTTCATTGGTTTACAGAGAGGGAAGCTGTGATGTTGGACGGGGGCATGGGAAACCAGCATCTGTAGCTTTGCTAGATTTCAGGTACTTTTTATTTTTATTTTTTATAGTGTTTTTTTAAGGTTAAGAAGTGGGCCCTAAAGAATAATGCCTAGTATGGCATTGTGCATCTAATAAAGCTTTAGTAAAAAAAAAGGGGGGGGGGGTTGGAGTAATCCTTTACATAGTAATCATCAAACTCATTGCATTATTTTTTTTCAAACTGCCATAAATTTGTCTTAGATGTTGACATTATGTTACAGTGTAAACATTTTAAACGTGTGTCTTAACAAAGAGACATTCTAATAAGGACCAGTTGTTGCTTATATAAACTGTAAATAATCATAATTAACTGTAACATAGATCACTTATGTTGTGTTTGGCAACCTGCAACCAAAGATTTGTAGTAACATACATAAAATAACTGTCTCACGGCTGCTCATGTTGGGCATGAGTTTGAAATAATCTGATTGTCTTCATTACCTTTGGTAAGTTTTGGCCAAAATATTTTGTTGTCACAATTTGTTAGATTGTGTATGATAATTTACTGAAGGGATGGCTGAATACTATTTATTATTTAATAATATTTATTAGAATGAAATATGTATTAATGGAAATTAATAGGACATTTAGGGATTAATGGAAGAAAGGTGATAATGTATAACTGAGGGATGTTGCATTATGATTTTTATGGTAAATGAGGAATGGTATGTGTTTTTGCAGGAGGAAAAACCACATGTGGACCCAGCATTATGAAAGCATTTGCTTATTTTGCCATTACCTGTAAATAGCAAAATCCTAGGTTTAAGAATTGTGTTTTCATACTTAACCCCTTAAGGACCAAACCTCTGGAATAAAAGGGAATCATGACATGTCACACGTCATGTGTCCTTAAGGGGTTAAGGTGAAAATCTAAGTGTCAAATTCACTTCATCTTAATGAAGTGATTGTAGGGCATAGATGCTGCATCTTCAAGCTTGTAAATTAAAACAGTACATTTTCTGAAAATTAGCACTGTTTAAATTTTTCAGTTCCAATACCTGATAAGTAGTGATGTTCCGAACTGTTCGCCGAACCGTTCGGCGAACAGTTCGGGACATCACTACTGATAAGTGCTTTGGATTGATATTAATTTAATAACAAATCAATGCATATTAGCCAAAAACGAGTTCATAAGAACACTGAGAATGGAAAGCAGCTCAAAAAGCTTTTCATCAGATCTCATATGTATTTAGGCTCACTTGTGTCTTTACAGAGAGAACCTTAATTTTTCAGACTGACCACAACTTATCCTATTATATCTCTACATTAAACATACAGCAGCCCAAACTAAACTTGAGAACAGTGAGATGTTTTGTTACTTCCAGCACTTGCTAGCCACCTGCCACATTAAATATTTTAAAAATAAATATAAGCTTATGTGGGTCAAAATGACACTCACGTTAGTACAAGGGAGACAGTGGACAGATCACTGTCCACTCCGTGCCTTCACAGTGAAGATATTAATAAAACAAAACAAAACTGGGGAACAATGTGTATAACCCTCATGTTAGAGTTATAAATACATAATATTGCCTCACCCATTGCCAGCAGATGGAGCTATATTAAAATTAATTATTATTAATGGTCAGTTGGTGGGAGCTCTAATTTATAAACCAGGGAGGGAACTAATGTCCTCACTCAGCCCCCACCCAAGGGACTGTGGGTCTATATTTTTGATAACAGGGTGGGACCAAATGTCATCTCCACCTATGGGCAGCGAATGGGGACTCTAATATTGATAAATGGGGCTGCCTGCTAGTGCCGCCAGTGGGCAAATAGTTAACCGAGAAGGAAACAGCCATTGGGCATTCGGCTGTTTCAGGATTAGGACATAGTTAAATTGTTACATAGGCTGTAATGAGACATCCATCCATAAATGTTAGCCTTTCTCACATCTGTTTTTGCTGCTGATCCAAAAGAAGTTAAAAACACAGTTTGAAGAGCTTGACAATTTTGCAACAAACTAGGGAACAAAATCCATCTTGATCCCAGAATGGCAATCAGATCTCTCCTTGGATCAAGGCAGATATATTTTGTGTTTTCAAATTTGGCCAAATCGCGATAATGCCAAAAATTATTTTCTAAATCTATCCCAAACAGTTATTTGAGACTTAATGGAGGCATTGCAAGTGAGGTGTATAGCTGATACCCCTATGCAGGGCATAATATTTGAACCCTTATGCTATAATTCAGGCCTTGAAAGTTACTTGCCACTGCAAGCCATAGGGTATACACCAAGGATCAATTATTACTCCCCAATGGCTAATGGTGAGTGGACATTTTGAGCCCTGCCCCTAGGCACATTGAACAAGTAGTCCACACCTATGCAAATTAGCCATAAACATGAGTTTTAAGAATACTGAGAGTGGACAACTACTCAAAAAGCTTGCTATCAGCTACACCTCACTGATGAGGCCCAATCAGTGTCGAAACAATTCTCTATTGTTGCTATATCTCTTGTTTGGTAGACACCTGCTGGCATTTCAGATCTGGGCTGTGGATGGGATCAGGCTATGTGACATGCTAAGGCTCACTTTGTAATGGCATAAGTTATTTGAGCTATTGTCTGTTCTTATTGCTGCCCTGACCTTGTGATTTTTGCTAATTTGCATATGCCTTCCTAATTTAGGGTAATCCAGATATGCTTAGGCAATGGCCCCATGAAGGCTGCAATGACTGTCTGGGGTCCCAGGTATCTCTTTTCAGAGGGAACTTTTATGAGTGGGATAAATCTGATATAAAACTGGCTTAGGTTCCTTAAACCGGTATGAGACCTGAACAGAGGATGGACTGAAGGGAAATCTGCTTGAGGTGTTTTCTGATCTTGGTGCTCCCGTAAACTCTTGATTTTAGCTTATAACGGAATCTAGCATGCAAACTGTACATCAGTGCTTCTTTTTGAAAATGAATATCTGTTAATCAGTATCATATTTAAAAGTCAATTTGGGCTAAAAAAAAAATTGTATCCAATCCTGATTAAGTGATTAGCCAGTTTATTATTGATATTTATTTACCGTATTTATTTAACATTTCTTTCTGAAGTTACCACTCTCTGGTCATCATTATAAAGCAATGCTTTTCACTATAGCCACCACAGTATCCTGGAGCCCAGAATTATGCAATATAAATCCTGTAAATCTAGTTGTGGCCCTATAGCTACTGTTGTACTGCAACTATTGTAAATATCAGGCTGGCAGACAATTAAAAGAATTGTAGTCCAGCAACAGCCCATGGGAATAATTGAACATCCAGGATTTAGGATTATATCTGTGTATAAATACATTAATAGAAATCATTATTTCATGTTAATTATTATTGAGTTTTCATTTTTTTTATTGTATGTGAAAATAGCTGCATGTCTTTCCATGTAGGCTCTGAAAGATACCAGTCAGTATGTTGCCTCTGAGCTTGCGGCTTTGGAGAATGAGCAGAAGGAAATTGATGCAAGAGCTGCCATAGTGGAAAAGGACCTCCGTTTGCTTATGGAGAATGGTAATTAATATAATCCATAGCCTATCTATATAATGTAAAGACAATTACCAGAACTTAATTTGTGGTATGCAGTTGTTATGTAAAATAAATTGCTGATAAATCAAATTAAACTTACTCTACAGGTCAAGATAAAGAGTCAGAAGAAACATTGATCCAGGAATGGTTCTCACTAGTGAATCAGAAGAATGCTTTGATCCGCAGGCAGGACGAGCTACAGTTACTGTGAGTACTGCTGGAAAATATGTGTTGGAAAAAACTGCGGAATTATAAAATAAAAGCTCATCATTAATAAATAATCAGTTAAACTGGAGTAGAAGTTGAACTAATTTTAAATTTAAAGGAACACTCCGGGCACCATTACAACTTCATCAGAATGTTGCCTTGTTGTCTCAGGCACTGGTTTACCTTTAGGGTTGAAAAACATTCACAATTTACCCCCAAAGTCTGTGTTCAAATGCCAGATCTCTCTGGCCCCCTGTGCTTCAGTTTGCTGAAAAGCTTCAAAATGGAAAACAAGGACTGCTGCAGACAGCGGTGCTGCTGAATTGTGTGAGAGCCAATCAGTGGCTTCCCATTCACTGAAACGGCTTGAGAAAATAATTATCAAGCTGCTTTAAAAAAAACAGAAGGAAATGAGGCAGAGAGATCTGGCACTGGAACACAAACTTTTGGTTATACCTTTTGTGAATGGTTTAACCCCTAAAGGTGAGCCAGCACTAGGAATTTTCTTGCACCGTAATAACTTAATTTCAAATGAGTTGTTATGGTGCCCAAACTGGTCCTTTAGTTGTCCTGATAAACAGTATTCCATAAATGATTAAGGTTTTAAAGAAAAAGAATGTCAGTTACTAAATATTCCGTTGTTAATGTCAAGTATGTGGAAATTAAGGGTGATAGCCGAGTGGTGGATACATGGAATGATTTACCAGCATATCTTTGAGATAGGATTTAGTATAGAAATAAGAATCCCTTTGAGTAGGAAACTACATTCAGTTAAAGTGGTTGTATTAGAAGGAATCGATATACTCTCAATCTAGTAGTGCTGATTCATTTCAGGTTTAATATTTCTATGTATTATTCCCACAGTGCAGAGGAACAGGACCTGGAAAGGCGATTTGAGCTCTTAAGCAGAGACCTAAGAGCACTGTTGTGTACTGATGGTGAGTTTTTTGGGAAAGATGTATTTTGGGAGCAATAGAAAATGGTACTACTGAGGAGAGACGCTAGGCTAAACTAATCATCTTTCTCTGAAAAATCATATGTAATCTATGTGGTGGTTCCTTTTGGTAAAAAGTATGCTGAACCAAAAACACAACTATAAAAAGAATATATTGTCCCCCAGTTAGTGAGTCGTTTAATACTTTTTACTCTATTTTCTTTCGTTTGCATATTTGAATATTATACTGATTTCCTATTTACTATCATTTTTTTTTATCATTTCCTCTCTCTCTCCCAGTTTTTTTCTTCTTTCTTTCTTTTCTTTTCTTTTCTTTCTTTCTGTTTTGCTCCATCCTTTTTGGTTTTTAAAGGTTCATTCACCTTTCACTCTATGTAGTCAGTATAGAGATTACTTTATTAAATAGATTCTATAGTGTAAGGAACGCAAATCTTTATTCCTTACACTATAGTGCTCTCTGGTTCTCCCCTTCTTAGCACCTGCCCACCTCTGGCAGCTAAAGGCATAAGAAACTCTTTAGTCACTTACTCGATTCCAGTACTGATGTCCCTTGGTGCTGGGTCGGCGCCCCCCTTCATGCGCCGACGTCATATAACAGGAGGGGGTCAATGCGCTTGCGAGTGCATTAGGTCCTCTGCATAGGAAAGCATAGCTTTAATGCTTTCCTATGTAGATTTTACAGACAATGGATATCCTCATGCAGAGTATGAGGACGTTGAGCGTCCGTTAGGCCACCTAAACTTGGTTAGCGAGCAGGAAGTGCCTCTAGTAGCTGTCTAATTTACAGCCACTAGAGGCAGTCTTAGTCCTTCAATGTAGTTATTGCAGTTTATAAAAATCTGCAATCATTTACATTGCAGAACTAAGTGGGACTAGGACACTGCACCCAGATCACTTTAATGAGATGAAGTGTTCTGGGTAATTATAGTATCCCTTTGACATTATTTATACTTCTGATCTATAGACCTTATCATATGATGTTGTTCTTTGTCAATTTTAAAATTCGAACTCAATTGGTAATTAATGATAAATCGCACTCAAAGAATAAAAAAAAGAAGTAAAAAAAGAAGTAGAAAGTGGGGTTTAAGCTTTTTCTAATTTTGTTAAATTTATTAACCTGCACATTATGTTCTTATTGATAACCTGTTGACTCTTATGAATGTATTATTCATTTATTATTTATCGCTCTACCACTGAAAATTGTACACAAGTATTTCATATAATGTACCCTTTTTTTCTCTTAGTAAAAATATTATTAAAAAACTAAAAAAAGTATGCATTGGATTGATATAAAACTCTAATTTACGTTAAAGGTTAACTGTCACTTCCTAGACTTATGGATATTCTGTTTACTTATCCCCTATATTTAGCAAACATGTCTTTGTTAGGTTGTTTAAAAAATTAAAACCAAATGTAAATAGAAACCCATAATTCAATCCTAGTAGTGGGTACCACCATCTTGGCTTCCTGTCAATCAGTGTTATAAACGTTTCTCTTTGGTAAACAGGCATTTTATGTATAATACCAATCACCTTAGTGGGGCTGTCTTTTGCTTCTCTATGTGGAACAAATTCAGCCTGATTAAAGTGGACTAGTCCCTCTAGGAAGGTTTTAAGGCGAGTGGCCAGCATAAGAGGAAATATCTTAATATCATAATTACTCAATGATGTAGATCTGTAAATTCCACACAACGTGTGATCTTTATAGGTTTGGAAATTAAGGTTATCGGAGCCCCCAAGGCAGAAGTATAAAATTGGGTTTCAGAGGGGATAGAGTCAAACATGTCAGTGCTTAGGTCTTGACTTAATATTGTTGGATAAACATTCCAAATGATTTAATATTTTTGGGTAAAACTTAAAAAAATATATTTTTCAACATATTAAAATATAAAAATAACTTAAAAAAAAACAGAAAAAACTGTTTAAAAGTTTAAACATTTTGCCATTCAAGTTCCCAAAATATCTTTCCAACATTCTTTTATAATGAACATGTTTCTAGCACCCCAAATGTAAATTTAGTTTTACTGTTAAAGGCATAATTTGTTTTCTGCAACAGTGCTTTACACCCAAATGTGCAAAGTATATGCCATTGTCTGTGTTAACTAATGCCCAGGATGGCGTAAATTAAAATAAAACTGAAACTAGAAAAATATCACATTTTTTTTAAAAAAAAGCACAATCAATAGCTAATGTTAGTGAGCTCTTTGGTTGTACAAATTTTTTTTTACTAGTGACAGTAGAGTTGTGTATAAACTAGTAATATTCTAATATTATGTATCTCCTTGTTGCTGACAGCATTCAAAAGGAGCTGCAGATGTTATATGTTATGTTATTGAGTGATATCAACAAAATGATGTAATTTAAGCCAGTGTTAGCAAGTCATCCACGCACATTAGTAAGGGAGAAGAGGTTCACAGTACCAAAGAGCTGTGCATTTTTTTGGAAATATAGGTCTCTCTTTAATATTTATGGATAAGCTTTCCAAATGATTTAATATTTTTGAATAAAACGATGTTGTATTATGACAAATATTTAACATTTTTTAATATTTAAATTTTTTTGTTATATCGACATATTATATATGATATAGTTTTGCTATTTTAATAAGTTGAAAAATATTTTTAAAAGTATATCCAAAAAATATGAAATTGTTTGGAAAGTTTATCCAATAATATTTCATCAAGGCCATAATTTAGTATACAAAAGATAAGATTAATTTGAATGTGTGTGTAAACAAATTGTTTAAAAATGATTAATTCATTATCTTAGATTGTATGAAGAGTGAAGCTCAGAAGAGGAAAGAAAAGCTCTTACTGGATGAGCTGGTGTCTCTTGTGGACCAACGTGATGGTCTGGTGAGGGATCTGCATATCAAGGAGAGAAGGTGAGGACATATAAAGTAATGTATACATGATTCTTATACCACATGTCCATTTACTAATCGCATGTATAAATCATATACAAATTCCCATTTAAATGACTCATCTTGCCTTGCCAAATATTTGATGGAATTTAACATTCCCTTTTCCTGACTTCAAATTTCAGAGCTGTAGAGGAGGATGAACATATAGAAAAAAGCCTAGAGCAGAGAAGAAGAAAATTAAGCAAAAAGGAGAAGTGCCGTATCAGCTGAGGCTATGGTATACATGGAGCCAGAAATTCCCAATGAGGGAGAAGGACTTTTTACCTATAGTTTGGCTGGAGAAAACAAGTCATTTCATTTCAATTATAGTTAACCACCTATCATATCTATAATTTGGTCTGCAGTAACATCTTTGAATATATGTATCTTGTTGAAAACCATGTGCATTATTTATAGCGATATTCTATCTCTAAATTTCTAAGGAATGTTTGCAGCCCGACCCTTGACCACACAAGTAACGACCCTGAGAAACAAATACACTTTCTAAGCATATCCAACCATCCTTATTTGTCTCATGTCACATGCTGCTATTAATGTAAGAAGTGGAATTATCATTGTACATTTTGTGGTTGCACTCTGGTAATTTTACATGCATAATTTTATATTATATTATATAATTATATATTCACAAATTTTATATGTATACTTTGGTAAGTGTTGTGAAAAGTATTGAGTATTAGTTGCGAGGCAGCAATTGCCTAAATGGTTGATGTTCTGTGGTTAAACAGAATGTTCTATTAAGGATGTCTTCCCAAGGTTTTCCATTAGTTTAGATACAGAATAGTGTATACTGTTATAAGGACAGCATCTGAGGAATTGCCTTTTAAATGGAGTATACTTTGGTTTTACAGAAATGAAAACTATAAAAAGAAAAATAACACTTTCCAATTTAGTTTATTTGAGTCTTCCACATCTACTGAGTTTAGGACCTTTGATTTGGGGATATTGGTCAGATAACAAGCAACTACCGGTGGAAAAAACATTGATTTCAACTGGGAAGACCAGTTTATGGATTATCTAAAATGTAAGCTCTAGGTCAGGGATGACCAAAAGATAGATTCCTAGATGCTATAGCTAAACAACTCTCATGATGCTGTCCAACTAAGGAACATAAAAATGAGGTTATAAAAGTGCTTGTAAAAGGGTTTCCAAAGACCTGGAATAGAATAGTTTGGGAATTTGTTCTGCCTTGAATAGAAAAATACAGTCTGGTTCCATGCAAAAGCAAGAGACATGGCCCAAAAGCATTTGCTAATTCCCTATAAAATAAAGCTGTCAATTTCTTCTGTAAAATAGCTTTTTAATAAAGGATATGGTGTGGTGACCTAGCTGCTGCAAGGAAATAGGCTCCATGTTTGAAAAGCAGGCATATATTGTAAACATGCACTTTCCGAAAATAGCAAATCTGCCTTGTGAACAAAATTCATGATAACATCATGTCTGCCTGAACAGATTCTCTTATGTTGCGGTTGACCTTTGCCTAATAATTTTCAATGTCTCCCACATGTAACTGCACATCTTTATGAGCTATCACTTCTGTCCTAATAAGTTGCTCTAAATAATATTTCTGACTACAAAGTTTCACTTTAAAATTACTAGCTCACAATCCTGGCCAATTATTATTCTCTGTTATTGACACAAGTTCTTGGCTTGTGTTTATTTGTGTGTGCCAAACACAGTTTTGTATAGCAATGTGGATTGAGTTTTTATTCATGGTACGAGGATAAGTGGAATATAGGAAAACTGCTGTGAGATTGATGCTTGCTTGTTGTGTTAAAACATGACAAAAAAAGAATAAAAAGTAAAAAACAAAAAGCTGTCGCTGTATCTCCTTTTGTAATAGTGTTTAACAACTAAGTTCACCTCAGAGCTGAGTTTCTGTGACTTGCTGTTCAGTTATTAGCTTTATAACTATAAATGTTGTTAGCTGAACCATAACTCCCAGAAAGCTGTGCTGTGCTACCTCATGACGTCTGTCTTTCCTCCATCTAATATCGATCCTCCTCTTTTGCTCTCCCTTCAAGTTAGTGGTACCCACATCAGTCCATCCTTGCAAGCATGCTGTCTTGGCATTATACTTGATTCTGAGTCTCACATCCAGTCTGTTACCAAATCCTGTAGATTGAACCTTAAAAACATCTTTCTTACACAAGATACTACTAAGGACCTTGTCCATGCTCTAGTAATCTCTCGCATGGATTATTGTAACCCTCTCCTGATTGGTCTTCCCAAAAGCCATATTGCCCTGCTACAGTCTGTAATGAATGCTGCTGCCAGACTGATTTTCCTCTCTAGTCAGTCCTCTCACACCTCACCCCGCTGTCAGGCCTTACATTGGCTTCCTGTATGCTATAGGAGTCAATTCAAAGTGCTAACCCATACATTTAAAGTACTGAACAATTCTAGCCCATCCTACATCTCTTCACTGATTCATAGGTATGCCCCTTCTCTGTCTCTATGCTCAGCCCATGACCTCCTCTTGTCCGCTGCTCGCACACGTACGGCCAACTCACGCTTGTAGGACTTCTTGTGAGCGGCTCTCTTCCTATGGAATAGCCTGCCTACCACGATCAGAATCTTACCTAGCCTTAAATCTTTTAAGAAGTGCCTCTTCAGGAAAGTTTATGGCATCCCGGAGTAACTTCTACCTCACACACCTGTCCCTTGCTCTCTCCTAAAGGGCAGCACTCTCTCCTCCACTCTGCTTCACTCCCACAATTTTTGATTGCTATCTCCTGTCCTATTGTGTTTTTTACTCCACTGCCTATAGATAGTGATCTTGTTTGAGTAGGGTCCTCTTCAACCGATCGTTCCTGTAAGTTTTTTGTAATTGTCTTATTTATTGTTAAATCTCCCCCTTTTATAATATTGTAAAGCTCTACAGAATCTGGCGCTTGTGGGGACTGACTCAGTGGGAGTAAGTGATGTTGAGCAGCTCATGCTGCGTTTTGGCTGGTAGCCGGAATCCTTTTGACTGATTGGCTGAAGTTCGCAGGAGACAGCATGAAGCAGCCCGAGCATGGTGAATGTGACTAACAACTGAATGGGAATGGTTGCGCTGCCTGTAAAATGCACTATTGTTTTCACACTCACACTTGCTCAGTAAGCTTTATACTACCTCCCACGAACCATAGTCATCCTTAACTTTGCATGTGCTGCACACTACAGTGCAGCGCAGAGCGCTGTATAGGGAAGCCAGACGAGCAGAGAGAATGCATCCTGTGGCATAACCAGGAATAACAGGGCCCCAGGGCAAGAATCAAAGAACAGCCTCACATTACACTCTCACTGGTATGCATACACTGACATACACTCACACAGACGTTGGCACACACACTTTCAATTACAGACACTTTCACTTGCTGATATATGTACACTGTCAGTGAGTGTGTGTGTCAGTGAGTGTATGTCAGACACACAGTCATTGGAGCATTGGCAGAACTACCGCTAGGGCACCCGGTGCGCCTACACTGAGGCCTGCTGGCTCAGGGGGTCCATTGGGTGGCCACGTACGTAGGGCCACCCAAAGGGTATTCTATGTTTATCACTAAACAGGGAACCAGTTGGGTGCCATGGCAATTTAAGACCACAACTGGGCCCTTGCAATACCTGCTCACTGGGAGGAAGTGAAAGCAGATCACTTCCTCTGAGCCTCATACTGAAAGACCGCACACGAAGGAAGGAGGGAGGGTGAAGGCAGCGAAGGAGGGGGGCAGTTAGGAGCTGCAACAGACAACTACACCCGCCTCCCTCAGCCAGCAGCAGCAGGACTCCAAACAAGTCACCCTCCTGCAAATGTAAGGTATGCTAGCAGGAGGGTTGCTGGAAATACAAAAATTAACACTGTGTCAGGGTGTGTTTGTGTCTGAGTGTGTGTGTCTGTGTGTTGGGGTGTGTGCATGTGTCAGTGTGTGTATCTTTGTGTCTGTGTTTGTATGTGTCAGTGTGTTTATATATGTATCTGTGTGTTAATGTGTATGTATATCTGAGTACGTATGTAGGTCAGTGTGTACATATGTGTGTCAGGGTTTGTGTGTTTTTGTTCTTCGAGAAATATCGAAGGTGACCCCTTCGGGGGTGTAGGAGCGTGTGGTGAGGTCTAAAGCCCTGACATCAGAAACTCTCTTACAGGATATGAGGCACAGGAGCATCACTAGTTTAGCAGATAGTTGTTTCAGAGACATGACTGCATTGTCTGGCCATGCTTCTAGAAAAGTGACAACGATGGAGACGTCCCATAGTACTGAATATCGTGGTAACGGTGGGCGTGCAAATTTCATGCCGCGTAAAAGTCTACATATCATTGGCTGTCTTCCTGTCAGGATTCCATCTAAACCCTGATGTGAAGCCGAAATGGCCGAACGATACAGGTTTACGGTAGGCCTTGCCATCTTGAAATAGTGAAGTCAGGAACTGAAGGATCGAAGTCAAAGGAGCCGATATGGGATCCAAATCTCGTTCCAGGCACCAATCACGCTTCTGATGAGTTTCTGTTTACCCTGTAGTCAAGGTATGTGCATTTGTCAGTGTGTATATGAATTTGTCTGTATGTGTCATTGTGTTTATATGTTTGAATCTGTGTGTTCAATCAAACGCTAACGCAACATACAAACACACCCCTGCATTCGAATGCCAATAGTACATACAAATACACCCCTATATGCACACATATGGTAACAAACACACCCCTGCACTTAAACGATGATTTTGTAAAAACACTGTTCGCAAATACAACCCTGTAAGGATGGGCAAATGGTAGATCCCCAGCTGGCATAGCATAATTGAAGTTGTATAATAGATGTGGATTTCACTGACAGACACATACACACTCACTGTCAGACACATTGACATATACACACACTTAGTGAAAGACAGACACACACACACTAACAGGCATATAAACTCATTCATTTGAGACACACACTCACTGACTGACACACACACGCTCACGGACAGACACACTCTCTAATAGACACACACACTCACTAATAGACACACAAACCCAGTGACAGACATACTCACACATACAAATTCCCTCCACACTCAAAAATTTATTTTATTTATAGTCTTTTTTTTCCTCTCCTTGGAGTCTAGTGTGGGGCTGCTTGAATCTTTTGTTCTTCCTCACTGCTTCCTCATGCACCTTTTAGTGATACCAGGCCCAGTAAATATTAACATACCTAGAGGCATAGCAAATACCTATTACCATGCCCCTAGTTTGCAAGTACATTTTCCAATCAAACAGAAAGCAATTGTGTAACGGCACAAATTCAAGAAGGGATATAATAAAATTGCAAAAGGCCTTGGAAAATGAAACTGAAATCTCCAATAAATATCTGCAAGCTCACAGACTGAACATACGTGAAATGTTATCATAAATGAAAATTATTACAGCGAGCAATAGTGGCTAGCTTTTCAATAGTATGTTGCATCTTGTATCTATGATGGAGTGTTTAACACCAGAGGATGTAGTATCCTAGTAACATATATACTACCATTCTATGTTAGTGATACATAGCCAGACACAATTTGTCATTGTGGTTTATGTTCACAGATGCCAACATAAAAAAAGCCTTGGCCTGTCACATGTCATGCTGATCCCACCAACATGAACTGACCAGATCTGAAATGCTAGCAGGCTCTCTGTGCAGCACTCCTCAGTGTTCACATCAGTGGTGTATCCTGGTTTTGTGCTGCCCTAGGCAGGACAAAACTCAGGCACCCCCTCCCCCGCGCCCCCCCCACCCAACCCTTCCTCCCCGCCCCACCTTCTAAATACACACACACACAAACAGTCAGACACACACACACAGACACAAACACAAACACACACAGACACAAACACACACACAGTCAGACACACACACAGTCAGACAGACACAAACACACAGTCAGACACAGTCAGACACACACACACACACAGTCAGACACACACACACACAGTCAGAAACAAACACACACACACACAGTCAGAAACAAACACACACACACACAGTCAGACACAAACACACACACACAGACACAAACACACAGTCAGACACACACACAAAACACACAGTCAGACACAAACACACACACAGTCAGGCACACACACACACACAGTCAGACACACACAGTCAGACACACACACACAAAGTCAGACACACGCACAGTCAGACACACACACAGTCAGACACAACACACACACACACAGTCAGACACACACACACACACAGTCAGGCACAAACACACACACAGTCAGACACAAACACACACACACAGACACAAACACACACACACACACACACACAGTCAGACACACACAGTCACACACACACACACACACACAACCACTCACATCATTTTTTTTTCTTTTTATTTAACCCTCCCCAGCCTCCTTACATTTGGGAGTGCTGGGGGCGGGGGGGGTTCCTCTGTCTCCCTGGTGGTCCAGTGGCTGCCGGTCGGACTGATGGGCTGGCTGCTGGGCGGACGGGCGGCTGGTGAGGGAGCACTCCCTCTGAGCAGTCTGCTCAGCTCCCTCGCGCGCCGCAGAGTGAGGCTGGGAGCCGGAATATGACGTCATCAACCCGGCTCCCAGCCTCACTCTGCGGCGCGCGAGGGAGCTGAGCAGACCGCTCAGAAGAAGAGCTCCCTCGCCAGCCACCCGCCCGACCACCAGCCAGCGCCACGCCCGCCAGCCCAGAGTGTCAGTTAGCCGCAAGGCTAACTAGGCATTTGCCCTGGGCATTTGGGGGCGGCGTTTTTTGCCGCCCCCTGAAAAAAGCCGCCCAAGGCAAATGCCTTGTTTGCCTCGCGGCTAATACTCCCCTGGTTCACATATCATCTTTTTCAACCTTTGTTGTCATATCATCCTGGCCCAATCATTCTAGGAAATAGAAGGTTTAACATGGGTAAACCTTTATTTCACCAATTTAACGAACTGGCAATGTTTCATGCTTTATAAAGACCCCAAAAAGCTGGAGCATGGCCAGTGATGCCCTTATGTATGTATGTACTTGATTTTGTGAAAACAAATTGTAAAAAAATGGCTTCTGAAAATCCAACAGTGTGTCTCGGGAATTCTCTTTTTATATTTCTCTTTTTTTGTTTATAAGTATACACTTAAAACATATTGTGACCTTCCACAATGGGGACAGGCATATATAGAGTTAAAATATAAGAGTCGGGGTATCATGCTTGGAACTCTTAAAAGAACTTCTTTTCCCTTTTGCCAGTTGTTTTCCACTTTGGAAATCCTGTCGCTACTTGACATCCAGGGTGAAATGCACTTTCTCAGATGTGTGTTTTTGTACATTACCAGCAAAAATATGCCATTAAAATATGAGTGGTTGGTATCTATAGTGGCAACTGTTATTAGCATTAGGTTACAAAAAGTTAACAGCAAGACTGTTAAGCTGGTGGTACTTTGCAGACAGTACAAGCCTCCAAGATTCTGGGTTTTTAACCTAAGTGCTTGGCAGAGTAGTATTCACTGCCTGCATTGCATTTGGGCCAACCCCAAATCATTGTTTCTCGTCACATTGTAAAGAAATTCACATCCATTTTGGGATAATTCCAACCACTTTTGTTTGGATCATTCTACATCTGGTGCTTACATTCCCTTCCTCTTTAGGATCTCTGAACACTGATTTTGTAATTTTGCCAGGTATGTTAATATGGCAATGCCATCAATTAAGGTTTTTGAGTGCAGAATCTATGATATATGTTTATTGATGCATGCATCTTGTCTATTATGGCATTAATCTATGTTTGGCCCTTATAGGACACTGTTTAATTATAATAACACAAAGGCAGAACTAACTTGAGGAAATAAGTGTCCACATATATAATAGATTCTATATGGAGTAGTTCAGTGGTGTATCCTGAACACCCCCCCTGCGCCACCCCCACCCAACCCTTCCCCCCCGCCCCACCTTCTAAATACATACACACACAGTCAGACACACACACAGTCAGACACACACACACAGTCAGACACAAATACACACACAGTCAAACACACACAGACAAACACACACACAGACACACACAGTCAGACACACACACACACACACAGTCAGACACAAACACACACACACAGTCAGACACACACACACACACAGTCAGACACACAAACACACAGTCAGACACAACACACACAGTCAGACACAAACACACACAGTCAGACACAACACACACACACAATCAGACACAAACACACAGTCAGACACACACACAAACACACAGTCAGACACAAACACACACACACACAGTCAGACACACACACACACAGTCAGACACACACACACACAGTCAGACACACACACACACTTACAATCAGACACAAACACACACACACACACACACACACAGTCAGGCACACACACACAGTCAGACACACACAGTCAGACACAAACACACACACACACACAGTCAGACACAAACACACACACACAGTCAGACACACACACACACACACAGTCAGACACACACACACACAGTCAGACACAAACACACACAGTCAGATACAAACACACACACACACACAGTCAGACACAAGTAGTTAGAAAGTCTTTGATTGATAGGCTTTAAATATATATAGCAATTCCCCCCTGTGACTCTCCCTTGCTCTTGTATATCACTGAAGATGTTGAGATGATAAGAGACAAAAATGATGGTCAAACACCTGGCAGTGTAAACGGGATACATTTCTCCTACCTGTTTCCTGAAAGCTTTGCAGAGTTACAAGCTGATGGAGATAAATCTCGCTGACCTTTTTTTCATTACAGCATATAAAAATATTGCAGAATGAAATTACTTCACTTTTATGTCACTAGGGGGGTGGGTTTGACCACTAGTGAAAAGCAGAGATGCAATGGCTGCAGTGCCCCCAGGTTAATAATACATAGTGGATCCCATGACCCTTATTGTCACACATCTAGTGAGGAAGCATTTGTATTCATTCATTACTATGCAAAATCTGTGGGATAGGCATTTTACAGCTATGTTAATGTTTTTTTAGTTGGTGCTAAAGGCAACTTTCAATATGAGTAATACTCTAGTGCTTTACTGGGAAATGTGCAGAAGAATGAAATCGTTTTTTGATGCCTCTTGAAAAACGTTCACTGTTGATAATGTTAAGTGGTGAAAATGCTAATGTTGCTATGGGAATCACAAGTGCTTTGCCAAGGAAGCGGTTAGATAATTTTATCTCCAAGATTTTCAAATGAACAACTACGGCTGGCTAATAAAACCCATCACTCAATAGTACATTATTTTTGTCTTTGTTGAATTAAAAAAAACAAAAAAACATAAAAGAGAATCATTTATTCAACGGTGTAATATATTATTTGTTGAAGCATTATTGGAATATTTTTTGGGGGGCCATAAAATAGGGTCTCTTCTAAACAGGGACAATGAGGCAAATCTCATTGTAAACCAGATATACAGTAACAAAAAATCCAGCACAATCCTTAAAGTGATCCTTTATTTTGGTGCCAAAATAAATTATTATTTTTGGTACCACAATAAAGGATTACTTCAAGGGCTGTGGTTAATTATTTTGTTATTTTCTACATATCCTACTGGCTTCTGGGGAGGAGCTGGTGTCTGAGGCACCGCTGCATTGTAGATTTGACTGTGTTGGAAAGTGAACTTCTCATTAAACTCAAGTGTCTTGCAGACTTAAACAGGTTTTTCTCTTGAATTGATCTGTATTGAGTTGACTCTTTCTCTCAATCCTGACCAGTTCTCCAGTCCATTGTAGAAAAACCTTCTTCAAACATAATGCTACCCAGTGGCAGAACTAATGTAGTGAGGGTCATGGTGCAAGAATTTTGTTTGGGCCCCCTCTAGCACAAGGGTGGCCAAAAAGTATATCCTTATGTGTCATACAACTTCCACAATGGAATGCCAGCTGGGATGTACAATTTCTCATCCTCCAAAGCTATATTTATGAGCAGTGTTTGTGTGTTTTGTATGTACTGTTGCCACTGCAATGCTCTATATAATGTTAGCATTTGAATGCAGGGGTGTGTTTGTATGTAGTGTTAGCTTTTAAATGCGGGTGTGTTTTTGTGTGTGGTGTTGGGGTTTGAATGAAGGGGTGTTTATATATAACTTTGCCATCTTATTGTGAGTTTGTTTGCATACAGTGTTGGCATTTGATCAGGGCCAGTGCAAGGATTTTTGCCGCCCTAGGCAAAATAAAATTTTGCCGCCCCCCCCATATGCCCTGCCATATGGGCCAACGCCAGTCTTCACAAAGTGTCTTTTATCTGAAAAGACAGTGTGTTTACATTAAAAAGCCTACAGGCACAGGCTATAGACACCAGAACCACTACATTATGCTGTAGTGCTTCTAGTGACTATAGTATCCATTTAATGTGAGGTAAATTAGAGATTAGTGCCACTAATAATATATTGGATTGCCTACTTACCACCAGATGAGGACAAGAGGCTGATGATGGGCTCTGTCTGGCTCCACAGGTCTGGTGTAGAAGAGGCTCTCAGGAGACTGTTCACAACAATTAACGAACAGGAAGCAGCTCCATGTTTTAGGGCCCCTTACACAGCTCAAGGTCTGGGCCCCCGGGGCTTGACCGTGAGTATGCCTACAATGCCCACCCATAAATCCAGCTACATGGCCCACCCATGAGTTCTCTCACAGGAAGTGGAGTGCATGTGTGTAGGGGATGTTTTATGTGTTTTTGTAGAGGATGCAATGTGTGTGTGTTGTTATAGAATGTAGTGTATAGGGATACCAATTTCTGTAAGGGATGTAGTGTGTTTATAGGGGATGCAGTGTGTGTTTGCGTGTAAGGAATGCATTGTATGTTTCTGGGTGTGTGTGTGTAAGGGGTGCAAGGTGTGTTTCTGTGTATTTAATTGAATGCAGTGTGTGTCTGTAAGGGGTGCATTGATTGTGTAAGAGATGCATTTTGTTTCTGTGTGTAAGAGAATGAGTGTTTGTGTGAACGTAAGGGATGCATTGTGTGTTTCGGGTGTGTCTGAGTAGGAATGCATTGTATGTTTCTGTGTGTGTGTGTGGGGGGGATGCATTGTGTATGTGTGTAGTGTAAAAGAGAGGGTTTGTGGGGTAGGATAGAGACTGAGAGGGGAGCTGCTCTTTATTTTTATTTTTTTCATAGTGCTCTCCCCCCCTGTCAATTATTGATTTCCCCTTCCCTCCTGTCCCTCCGTGTTCTCCCCTTCTGTCCCTTAGTGCTCTCCCTTGGCCCCCTGTAGTCCCCCCTTGGTGGTCTTCTCAGTCCCCCCTTCCCCCTTAGTGGCCCTCCCTCTCCCAAACCCCTTAGTAGACATTCCCCTCCTCCCCCCACCCCCTTAGTGGTAATCCCCCCCCAGTGGTCATTATCCTCTTTCCCCTCACCCCCCCTTAGTAGTCCTTTCCCCCCTTAGTGGTCCTCCCTCTCCCAAACCCCTTAGTGGACCCCCCCTCCTCCCTCAGTGGTCCTTACTCCCCACCCCCCGTCCCCCTGTGTTCCTTCACCCCCCCTTCCCCAGTGGTTCTTACTCCCCCTCTCCTCCCCCAGTGGTTCTTACTCCCCCCATTCTTCCCCCAGTGGTCCTTACTCCCCCCCTCCTCCCCTAGTGGTCCTTACTACCCCCATCCCTCTCCTCCCCCAGTGGTCCTTACTACCCCCATCCCTCTCCTCCCCCAGTGGTCCTTACTCGCCCCATCTCTCTCCTCCACCTGTGGCCCTTACTCCCCCCCTCTACCTTCAGTGGTCCTTACTCACCCCCTCCTTCTCCTCCCCCAGTGGTCCTTACTCCCCCTCCCCTCCACCTCTGGTCCTTACTCCCCCTCCCCCCCTGGCCCTTACTCACCCTCCTGCCCTCCCCGGTGGTGCTTACCCTCCTCCCCTCCCCCTGTGTTCCTTACTCCCCCTCTGGTCCTTACTAACCCTCCCCCCCTCCCCTGGTGTTCCTTACCTCACCCTCCCCTGGTGTTCCTTACTTCCCCTCCCCCCTGGTCCTTACTCACCCTCACCCCCCCTCCCCTGGTGGTCCTTACCCCCCCTCCCCTGGTGGTCCTTACCCTCCTCCCCTCGTGTTCCTTACTCCCCCTCCCCTGGTGTTCCTTACTCACCCCCTCTCCCTCCCTGGTCTTACTCACCCCCCTCCTGGTGGTCCTTACTCACCCCTCCCCCTGGTGGTCCTTACCACCCTCTCCCCTCCTGGTTTCCTTACTCCCCTTCCCCTCCTCCCTGGTGTTTCTAACTCACCCCCCCTCCTGGTGTTACTCCCCTGGTCATACTCACCTCCCCTCCCCTGGTGGTCACGCCTCACACCCCTCCCCCCTGATGGTCCTTATTTCCTCCCCCCTCCTTACACCCCCCCACCCCTGATGGTCCTTATTTCCTCCCCTCCTTACCACCCCCACCCTGATGGTCATATTTCCTCCCCTCATACACCCCCCCCCTCCTGCCTATGTGGCGTGGCAGGCCCGGCCTTGAGCAGCGGGACAGGAACCTCTGTTTCCTGTTCCTGGCCGCCAGCGGACTGAAGGGAAGTGCTCACTGTGAGCACTTCCTGTCAGTCCGCCGGCGGCCGGGAACAGGAAACAGAGGTTCCTGTCCCGCGTTCCGCGCCGCCCGGCCACGCTACATTGAGAGACTGGCGGGAGGGAGCGCTCTGCACTTCCCTCCTGCCGTCACTCAAATCCGGCCGCCCTCCACAGCAGTGCTGCACCGTCTGAGGCTTGTAAAAGCGCTCAGGCGGCGCAGCATGAGGAGCCGCCGGGCGCAGGGATCCGGCGCCCCCTGCTAAGGTGCGCCCTAGGCGGCTGCCTAGGTCGCCTTACAGGTGGCGCCGGCCCTGCATTTGATTGCTGGGATATATGCATATATCCACATACACTGCCACATACATACATTCCGTACATGCGTATGCAGGTACACATACACACTGAAACACACATACACAGATATACACACATTGATACACACACATAAACACATTGACACACAAATAGATACACACACTGACAAAAATGCACTCACACATAGACACATACACACTCAGACAAATATACACATATATTCACACACTGACACATACACACTCACTCAGAGACAGACACACACAAACACACTGATACATACAGATTCAGATACATATACTGACACATTGTGACAGAAGCTCCCATGCCATGACCTTTTGGAGAAACTTAAAAGCCAGCCTCTTCCCCACAGACTATGGGCCTGACCGCAAGAGCCCCTGAAAGGGGTTTGAGATTGTAGCAATTGATATACAAACTATTCATTGTTACTTGATTACTCTGCAGCGACCTCTGCTGACTGAATAGAAGTGCGTACATTAATAGAATGCTGTTATGCAAATTAGAGCAACCAAATATGTAGTTAAATGTATATATTGTTCCTTTTTAATATATTTGAAAATGTTACTTGTAATAGTAAATGTATTAATTATAATTGCTTGTTTGCTAATATTCTGTATATATTTATATTTGAAATGCTTTTCATCACCTGTTTAAAGGGATAATATAAGTGCCATGAAGACAAAGCTGTATACCTGGCACTATATCCCCTCTGCCTTCCCCCAACCTCACACCCTGTCCTTCCCTCCGCAGTGAATAAAGGGTGAAAGACCTTTTATTTACATACCTTATCCCAGCAGCAATATTCCTCGGAGCTTTGTCATGGATCCACCTTGACCTAGCAGAGGTACTCGTTCAGAGTACTGAAGCTCTGTCACACACATACACACACTGACACATACACAATCAAACACAAACTGACACATGCACACACAGATACAGACACTGATATATACAGTCATTTTTTATATTTTTCGCCACCCTCTTTTTAACATACCTTTTATATGCAGGAGGGTGGCTTCTCTAGGGTACTGCTTCTAGCTGAGTTCAATAGGAGTGTATGTCTGTTGGTGATACTTTCTTTGCACATCCCCACTCCCGTGCTTGCTCTATCCCTGCTGGCCGACTCCCTCTGAATGTGGGAGGAAGCAACAGGCGCTCACTTCCTTCCATCATCAGTGATCTGATCGTGGCCTGGTTGCTCTGTTAAAGGGCTACTGTGCCCCACTGGTCCCATGTTTAAAAATATCCATCAGTTGGCCCTGAGTGCATGGGCTACCCGATTGGCCTCCCTAATGTGTAGGTCTTTTCAAAATAGCAAATAAATCAAGATAATTTATTCCAACTTTAAGGAACTACAGTAGTTTGGGTGCAGTAGTCCTTTCGTTATTTAACCAATCAATGTAAAACATTACCGTTTTGAAAAACAGCAATGTTTACATGGAAGGTTTAATTACACCTTTAGTGGCTGTCTTCCTATAGACGTTTCCTCCTCCAGACCTGAGTCAAGCTTGGTTCTTCAATCAACTGCTGTATTTAATTGAAGGAGCATGGCACTGTGCAGCACATGCGTATCTCGCCCTAATGTTTCTCTATGAGACATGCTGGATCGGGCAGCTTCAGCTGAGGTGTCTAAGTGCTGGCCATGAGGTAAGTAATCTTCACTTTCTTACATCAAAGGGTGGATAGTGATCACACTGGCTAAAGGGAGCTTGTATTCCTATATACATCAAAGCACTATCACTTTAATTGTTTAGTGTTGATCCTATATTTTTTTAATTGTATTTATCACATTAATTTTGCATTATATATATTCAGAATGCTCTTACAGCAGATTATTTATATTCACTTCAAATTATTTAGCACTATTTGATGTGTCTCCCACCTTGGAATTAGTGCGGGTATTCGGATGTTGTGAAGTTGTTGTGGGGTTAACACAATATCCCCATATTTGTTTCCTGAGATAGGCAATTTTAAGTTGCTTAATAGAACTTAGAAAATTATTTTTAAGTGTGCGCTGTTCCTTAATCTGTTTTATGGAACTGTTTGGTCACAACGGCAGCACCATTCTTCAAGATGCATGTTCCGAGTGTTCCCCCAATTCCCTTTTGTCTTTACTATATAAGTTTGGAATCCAGACCAGATTCCTTTTGGGTTGAGCACCCTGCCCAGCCCCTCAGTTTCAGAGGCCATTTGGAGGTGACCGACCACAGATATGTATATAAGGTGATGGATATTAATATCACTTTGATAATAATTTTAATTGAGCAGATATATAATTTGCATTGTTAGAATATACATCAAAGTGCTATCATTTTACTAGTTTAGTTTTGACACTGATGTTTTTAATTGCATGTTCCGGGTGTGCCCCCAATTCCCCTTTGTCTTTACTATATTCCTTACAAAATGATTGTTACTTTCAGGATTCTAGATTCCTTTTAAGATATAAATGCAGATAATTAACTAAAATATTTCTATATTTTATATGAGGAATCCAAATATACGTTGGTGTTTGAAAGTAGGTTTTTGATGGAGACTAACTTTTGTTACATGCCAGCAACTCACATTTTTTAGTTAAATTGCACTAAGAATTTAAAATTGTATTTCCAAGCCAAAACAGACAGGTGAGAACACTGAGCATGTAGAGCAAGCATGTCAAACTCGTGGCCTGCAGGCCGCATGCGGCCCACAAGGACCGTCTTTGCGGCCCACCAAGCCACCGGTACATGTTGGTGTTATAGCAGAGTAGGCATCTGCTTTCCCCATATTGCAGGTGCCTACTCTGCTAACACTTACCTGGCCGGGGAGGAAGCAGGACGCTGGCGGCCAGCAAGGGAGCTGAGTGTTCCTGCTCCTCACTGCTCCCTCGCACGCGCCGTCTGAAGTGAAGCCAGGCGCCGGAATATGATGTCATATTCCGCCACCCGGCATCACTAAACCGTGCAAGGGAGCAGTGAGGAGCAGGAAGGACCCCAGGGAGATGCCCCACACCGGCTCCATAAGGTAAGGAAGCAATAAAGAAAATAATGTGTCTGTCTGTCTGTCAGTGAGTGTGTGTCTGTGTGTGTGTGTCTGTCAGCAAGTATGTATGTGTCTGTCATGAGTATGTGTGTGTGTCTGTCAGTGAGTATGTGCGTGTGTGTCTGCCAGTGTGTCTGTATGTATGTGTCTGTCAGTGAGTATGTGTGTGTGTCTGTCAGTGAGTATGTGTGTGTGTGTGTCTGTTACTGAGTATGTGTTTGTGTGTGTCTGTCAGTGTGTGCATGTATGTATGTGTCTGTCAGTGAGTATGTGAGTGTGTCTGTCAGTGTGTCTGTATGTATGTGTCTGTCAGTGAGTATGTGTGTATGTGTGTGTGTCTGTCTGTGATTATGTGTGTGTGTGTCTCAGTCAGTGAGTATGTGTGTGTGTGTGTCAGCAAATATGTGTGTGTCTGTCAGTGAGTGTGTCTGTGAGTGAGTATGTGTGTGTGTGTGTGTGTGTCTGTCAGTGCGTATATATGTGTGTGTGTGTGTGTGTCTGTGTGTGTCTGTGTCTGTCAGTGTGTGTGTCTGTCTGTGAGTATGTGTGTGTGTCTCTGTCTGTGAGTGTGTGTCTGTCTATATGTGAGTGTGTGTCTGTCTGTGTCTGTCAGTGAGTGTGTGTCTGTCTGTCAGTGATTGTGTGTCTGTGAGTATGTGTGTGTGTCTGTCAGTGAGTATTTGTGTGTCAGTGTGTCTGTATGTGTGTCTGTCAGCGGGAGGATCAGATTTGGCACAGGGTGGTAGAGGGGGGTGCTGTGGTTTAGTAGATAGGGGGCTGGGATTTAGTAGAGGGGGTGCTGTTGTTTAGTAGAGGGGGATGCTGGGGAGAAGGGGGGTTCATATTGTACTTTTAAAAATGTAAATTTTTGTTTTTTTTGCGGCCCACATAAATTAAAAACCTTATTTATTTGGCCAATCCAGACTTTGAGTTTGACATGCTTGATGTAGAGATAAAATATAAAACCTTTGAAGACACACCTCACTCAAAAAGGCAATCCAGTGATGAAATGCCCGCAAATCACCTCTGCTCAAGACAAACCCAGGTGATTATTTCAGCCTACATGACATTATCATCCTCTCTCAATAATTATGAAATATAGATCCAGCCTCTGTTCATTCTGTACTAAGCATACTAAACTTGTAAAGGCTAGGAAATAATCTAGCTTTAGCATGTTAACATCCAACAGAGTAGAATAATATGAAACAGTGTATTTAATGCTGCATTAGTCTGAGTAACTAGACCAGGACAAAATATATTTAAAGGCAATTACTGTGTTTAATTAACATGAGAGCATCAGCAGTGCCCCAGTCATTGGTTCTTCAGTCAGGGAGCCTCAGACCTAAGCATAAGTTTTGGGAAAGAGTTTTGCAATTGATTTTAATTTATACTCTTCCCATTTCAAAAAATTGAAAACAATTCACACTCCACATAAAAAAGTAGTCCCTGCTTTTTCTTATATATAACAAAAAAACGAAAATTAATTTAAAAACAAATAAATAAAACAAGGAAAAATAGAGGGAAAAGCGATTATTTTAATAGGAAAACCTACAAAAAGACATAGAAATGTTCACACATCAGTGATGCCATTTGTCTAACTTTAGAGACAAGGGTCAATGACTCAGACGCCTGAGATACTGCCTTTGCTCCTAATTTCATCATTAGGAATATCTTCAATATAGCTTTGTTCTTTTTGAATAAAGCCCATATTTTCTTGCCAATCTTCTGGGATGAAGAGTAAGAGAAATCCAACTCCAATAGTGGAGATTGCCAAAAGACTTCCTCCAGTAGGGGATTCCCGTGGTTGATTAAGAGCTGCAGAGAAATAGAACATATCTTTAATTTTAGTCAGTATGTCTTGTGAGAACTTTGATATGTTGCATGATTTTTTTTTTAATTCTGAAATAGGTATAAATAGATCCTCCCTCTTCCCACCAGGCAGACTTTTTTCCTGTCCTTCACAACAGTTTGGAAGGAGTCTGCTTATGCAGGCCTAGATTTTTCTTTTATGCTCACCGGGCAATACTTTTGTTGCCCTGCCAGGGTTCAGCCTCTAAGCCATGAAGACCCAGCAACGCACTATTGTAAAAGTGGCTAGCCTGGGTACCCCCTTTAGTGACCGGGGGCTGGACCAACCTCTCCCTCAAGGGATGAAAATGGTCCACTGCATGCCAGTATTCAGCCTCTTATCCCTGAAGACCCAGCAACAGCATATCTCTGAGTCGGCAGCCTGGGTAACCCCTCAGATGAATGTGATCTACTGCCTACATGAAGCCAGGCCAGGGTTCAGCCTCTTATCCCTGAAGACCCAGCAACAGCATATCTCTGAGTCGGCAGCCTGGGTAACCCCTCAGATGAATGTGATCTACTGCCTACATGAAGCCAGGCCAGGGTTCAGCCTCTTATCCCTGAAGACCCAGCAAACAGCACATCTGTAAGAGTTGCCAGCCTGGGTACCTCCTTCAGCAACCAGGGGTCTGACCTATCTCTCTCCCTGAGGTGAGGACAGTGCATACATGAGGCCCAGCCAAGTCTAAGCCTTTTTCCCTGAAGACCAAGTAGACAGCACTTCCTTATGGTGTCTACCTGGGTATGCCTCTTCTATGTATTCCACCTTGTCTGGGGTTTGGTTTAAACCTTCTTCCACTGGTGATGACGAACGGCATATGGGATACAGATGGAAGCCTATAGTTTAAAAAGTTTAGGTTGTCAGTTGTTCAAAACACAGGCCTGCAGATGTTCATGTAAGTGCATTAGTAAATGAAATTAAAACTAGTATAGGCACCGGGGTCGCTGTTCTTTCAGTCCCTCCCAGCTGCTTACATTAGACTTCCTTCTAACAAATAGGTCACATTTAGGAGATTTGTGTGGTGAGCATTTAGGTAAGTTTATACATGCAAGGAGGCATTGTGAAAAAGAGTGCTGTGCAAAGCATTGTAATGCAGGGTAGGCATTGTGCAAAATAATGGATATCCTGGCTATATAAAGTCTGCTGGAATTCCACAGTCCTAAGACAGAGAAATATCCAAGGTAAGAAAAAACTTTCCTGGATGACAGATTAAAGTACACACATGTGGTTATCTGTGCATCATAGCATATAAGCATGCTTTTTCAGAGAGTGGAAGAAAATATACCGCATATGAGACCATTGGGCCTCAGTATCTGTATATGAACTGGTTTGTGGTACAGCATTAGTATGTTTCCACTATATGCTCTATGTATGAATTGGTCTGAAAACTCAGGCTCAGTGTGTGTGTGTCCAGTATATGCTCTATGTATGAGTTTCTATGAGGACACAGCCTCAGTATAAGTATCAACTATATGCTCTATGTATGAATTACAGCCAAAGTATATGTATCCACTATATTGGCTATGTATGAGTTGGTCTGAAGACTCAGCCTTAGTATAAATACTCAACATGCTCTATATTTAAGTTGGTGTGAAGACATTGCTTCAGTATATGTGTCCACTATATGCTTAATGTATTAGTGGAAACAAAACAATATATGTGAATGTACAAAACAATATATGTGAATACACTTATTACCACTACACTTAGTACAAGCTAGCGGAAAAATGATCCCACTCTAAGGTTCAAAATATACCTTTTGAAATACCCTGGGGTATCTACTTTAAGAAATGGTAGGCCTTTGTGGGGTAGTTTGAATGTAAACCCTGCTAAGATGCTTGGAAATTGCACATAGGCCCAGCGTCAAAATTCAAAGTTCGGTAAAAACTGATATGGCTTGGTCTCCTATATGGCACTGTAACTTCACGAAATAGTGCCAAAGACATTCATTGGGGGTGTCTTTTTACTCAGAAGACTTAGCCGAGCATAATTTGGAGGGTTTGAACTTAGTGGCACATGTGAAATATACAAACTGCCCAGCAAAAATGCAATCCATATGTTAAGGCACAATATGCACCTTGTGTGATACCCTGGAGTGTCTACTTTTACAAATGGTAGGCCTTTGTGGGCTTTTTTGAACAGTCAAACTGTTATAATACCCCAAATGGAAGCATACGCTCATTAAATCCGTCTCTCAAAATTCTACTGTGAATACTGAAAAGGACAGGTCTCCTATATGGCACTGTAGCTTCACGAAATAGTGCCAAAGACATACAATGGGGGTGTCAGTTTACTCAGCAGATGTAACTGAACACAAAAAAAACTTTGTACAGGAATAGCACACAACAACTTTACAAAATACACATGAAAATTTCTTTGTTATAAGTTTGTGTGCCAAAAACCAAAAAAAACACAATTTTACTCCAATATTTAGCAGAGGTTGGCGGTGAAATGGCTACGTAGAAAGTGTCAAAACAACCCTAGGTAAACAGCCCGTGATGTCTACTTTATATAAATATATACTTTTGTGTGGAAATTTTTGTTTTCTTTTATGGATATTAAGCTTACAAGACAAACATACCAAATTCTAAAATCGCTCCACATTAAAAGTTTATTTTACTCCTTGTGCTTTGTGACCTGTAACTACCAAAAAAAACTTAAAATCCCAGACACATTATATATTCTGTAAATCAGAACAACTAAATGAATTTATTTTTAATTACTTTCCTTAACCTGCACTAATTGTGCACACATTATTATTGCAAAAACTGTAAAAATTTTCATTTTTTTTGCATTTTTCTGTATTTTTTTATAATAAATAAGCATTTATATATACACTCAGGTCCATAAATATTGGGACATCGACACAATTCTAATCTTTTTTGGCTATATACACCAACACAATGAGTTTGAAATGAAATGAACAAGATGTGCTTTAACTGCAGACTTTCGGCTTTAATTTGAGGGTATTTACATCCAAATCATGTGAACGGTGTAGGAATTACAACAGTTTGTATATGTGCCTCCCACTTTTCAAGGGACCAAAAGTAATCGGACAATTGGCTGCTCAGCTGTTCCATGGCTAGGTGTGTGTTATTCCCGGAAGACCACCGAAAACAACTGTGGTAGAAGACCGAAGAATTCTTTCCCTGGTGAAGAAAACACCCTTCACAACAGTTGGCCAGATCAAGAACACTCTCCAGGAGGTAGGTGTATGTGTGTCAAAGTCAACAATCAAGAGAAGACTTCACCAGACTGAATACCGAGGGTTTACCACAAGATGTAAACTATTGGTGAGCCTCAAAAACAGGAAGGCCAGATTAGAGTTTGCCAAACAACATCTAAAAAAGCCTTCACAGTTCTGGAACAACATCCTATGGACAGATGAGACCAAGACCATCTTGTACCAGAGTGATGGGAAGAGAAGAGTATGGAGAAGGAAAGGAACTGCTCATGATCCAAAGCATACCACCTAATCAGTGAAGCATGGTGGTGGTAGTGTCATGGTGTGGTCATGTATGGCTGCCAATGGAACTGGTTCTCTTGTATTTATTGATGATGTGACTGCTGACAAAGGCAGCAGGATGAATTCTGAAGTGTTTCGGGCAATATTATCTGCTCATATTCAGCCAAATGCTTCAGAACTCATTGGACGGCGCTTCACAGTGCAGATGGACAATGACCCGAAGCATACTGCAAAAGCAACCAAAGAGTTTTTTAAGGGAAAGAAGTGGAATGTTATACAATGACCAAGTCAATCACCTGACCTGAATCAGATTGAGCATGCATTTCAGTTGATGAAGACAAAACTGAAGGGAAAATGCCCCAAGAACAAGCAGGAACTAAAGACAGTTGCAGTAGAGGCCTGGCAGAGCATCACCAGGGATGAAACCCAGCGTCTGGTGATGTCTATGCGTTCCAGACTTCATGCTGTAATTGACTGCAAAGGATTTGCAACTATGTATTAAAAAGTGAAAGTTTGATTTATGACTGTTAATCTGTTGTAATTCCTACACCGTTCACCTAATTTGGATGTAAATACCCTCAAATTAAAGCTGAAAGTCTGCAGTTAAAGCACATCTTGTTTGTTTCATTTCAAACCCATTGTGTTGGTGTATAGAGCTAAAAAGATTAGAATTGTGTCAATGTCCCATTATTTATGGACCTGACTGTATGTGTGTTACATCAAATTAAAGCCCTTTCTGTCCTTTAAAAAACGATATATAATATGTGTCGGTGCAATAAATTAGTAAAAGGCAAATTGCAGTTGAACGCAAACAGCAAAAAATGAAAAAAATGCTGTTGTCATTAAGTGAAAGACAAGCTTCTGAAGCTCTGTCCTTAAGGGGTTAATATATAGCATCACTGTATATAGCAAATGTAGGCTATGTATGATTTACTAAAAAAGGAGGGAAGTACCAGCGCTAATTTGAACACAATTCTACAGTATACCCACACCAATAAGCCGCTACACACCGAGATCTTATCTTATACAATAGGAGTATACATACAAAGTGATGGTGCAACTGATCTAAGGTCTGTGCTTTGCACTGAAATGTGATATAGCCCAATTCTACCAAAAACAAATGCACTGCTGTACTGAGTAAGTAACTATTACATAGTGTGGATTTTATGTTTCAGTTTTTTTAATTTAGTAGATTTTTAATTAAGAGAAACATACTGCCTTTGGCTTTGCATTAGATTTATTTTCCCACAGGTGCTTCAGGATAAGCAAGTAACACAATTAACCACTTCAGATAGATTGCAGGTGTTACTGAGCCTGTCTGTGTACCTCTCCCAGAAGAGAAGAAGACCTGATTTCCAAAATGGAGCATGGTAATTGCAGCGGGCCCTGGGTAACCCGACTGGTTACCACTGCTATAAATGAACTAAGAGACACATCTTCCTCAGTAACTGGACAACACACAGTTCCAGGGGTACAACAACAACTTTATTGGCCACATTCGACTTTATACTTTCCCCATGCAAGGGGTGGATCACGATAATGTCCCCTTCCAGGGTCGGATGACGGAACCGGACCCTTTGTCCCTTGTTCCTGCCACTTAGTGTCCCCTCCCAGGGTCTTCCCCCTCCCAGGGGCCTGTGCGTGTGACAGAAACCCTGGTTCATTTGTCCCCAGTTCCCACCACCTAAATACAGGGTTTCCCACTTCCAGTGGCAGGGGGTCTTCTTCCCAGGACTCTCTGTACCTGGGAGTTCCAGCTTGGGAAAGACTCCCGCCTTCTGAGCTCCCAGGCACAGAGAGCCAGCCAAACCGCCATTGTCCCCAAAGAGTGTCCCCAGCAATCTCAGGGACCCCCAGAATGGCAACCGTCCCAACCATCTCCGTTCGCAGTGTCCCTGGGTGAAACCGGGCAAGGGAAGCATCTCCTTTCAGGACACGAATGCTCCCCCTTGCCGGCGCTCGTCTGTACGAATGGGGAACCAGGGAAGCACTCATTAATTACTTCCCTTGCGGTTTCACACGTATGTTGCAAGTTGCCAACATTCTAATTGACTGGTGTGAACACTCCAAGGGCACCTGGGGAGGTCCTCGTTCGGGAGCCGAATGAGGTGGGAAGCAATCTGCAAATGCTCCCCCTGGATGGCGTTCGTTTAACGAATGGGCCACCACCCAGGGTCGGCGCATGTCGAGCCTTCCCTTGCGTATGTGGTTTTCACACCTTATTAATGAGGTGGGAACATTCTGAACAAACATTCTAAATGGGGTATCAAGGTGATCCCCGTTCAGGAGGCGAACAGCACCCATTCGTATGGGGTCTCCCGAACGTGGAGTAGATAAAACACAAGAATACAACACAATATAGGGGGAAAACACAGGGAACGACACACAGCAATTCACAAACAGGCAGCGGTCCCGCCACAGTAATTATTCAACATAGTTAAGCTTTTTTTGAGTGCACACCTATGTATTTACACACAAGATAATTCTCCAAAAGTTTTTCTAGCCAGGTATCATGTCGTCTCTGATCAAGATAGGGAATGTTTTTTAAGTTTGGTGGCAGTGTTTGACCTTAATATATATACTGATTGCAGATTCACAGCTTAGTAGAGCTTGCTGATTGCAGATGCACAGCTTAGTAGATCTTGCTGGTTTCAGGGGCACAACTTAGTAGATATTGCTGGTTGCAGCAGCACAGCTTGGGCTATTTATTGCTCCCATAAGTAGGTAACTCTGAAGCAATTACCTGACTGATTTCACTGGTATGTTTTATTTTCTCAAATCTAATTTAACTGATGATATTTTTTTTTTTTTTGTTTCACCTGGTCATAACTTTAGTAATCATTGTATTTTCTGCAAGCTTCATTACTCTTGGTCTGTTTTATAATTTTTATTCAGATTTTAGCTCAATGCTCTGGAATTGGCTTAAAATATTCTTTAGAACGGAGTAAATTTCCTTAAAGCATAACCTGTTATATTCAGTATTCTGCTATTTCATCCCTTGGGGACCTGGAGTTTGGCAATCCCTTTAATATAAGTCAGGAGTGGCATGCTTTTGGTTTTTAAGGGGTTAAGGATCAGAATTTCCCACAGATTCCATTGTTGTGAAGGAGAACTTAATTTCCTTTCTGCAATAAAAGGTATTCTTTTAGGCTCATATGCTCCATGTATCTTTGACACTAGGTATTGCAAGTGTTTTAATTGACTTTGGAAGGTCTTTCCAGTCCACAGACCATTCTGCCAGGTTTACTATTTCAGGTAAACTTCACCAGCTACCAAAACAATAAAGGAAATCCCTGAACATGAAGTTCCATTACGGACCTCTGTTATGATATTCATGGGGATTCTTCTAGGTGCCCTTATATCTGGAATTTGCAACCAATGTGTGGCTTTAAGCTGTTGAGTCATCCTGCATAATATAATATTGTAGCTTGTTGATGACAAACATTTGGCTGATATGTTTTACATGATCTCTGTACCTAGATCCGTGTAAGTGATGGTCATTCCTAATATTGCATTGATGTAATATTTGTGGATTATATGCTTGGCTTTTTAATCTTTGCAGATTAAACAAGCTGCAGAATGATCTTATTATCACCGTAGGACCTGCCATCAGTGGCGGAACTAATGCGGTCGCAGGGGCTGCATCTGCGACCGGGTCCGTCACTTCAGGGGTCCCGGCCACCCTACGGACCCCTGCGACTGTGGGTCCCGCTAGCTGAGTAATGTGGCCCCGGCCCGCGTGGTGTATCCACCGGGGCCACACGTCAAGGGGCCCATCGTGTGGCCCATGCTGTTAGGCCCAACCGATGCTATATAAATAAAGTGGGCCTGGTTAGCACTTTAACAGCGCGACTAGGCCCCCTCTGCTGATGTCAGAGGCTGGGAGGAAGTGACTGCCCCGGTCACTTCCTCCCAGCAACCACTGGGAGCCGCATGAGAGGAAGGAGATGGAGTCAGAGTGGGAACTTTGACTCCCATCAGCCTGAGCCACAACTGGACCCCAGGGAAAGGTATGTGTGTCTGTATGTGAGTGTATGTCTGTCTGTGTGTCTGTATGTGTGTGTATGTGTGTCTGTGTGTCTGTATGTCTGTCTGTGTGTGTAAGTCTGTCTGTGTGTCTGTATGTGAGTGTGTGTATGTCTGTGTGTCAGAATGTGTGTATGTCTGTCTGTATGTCTGTCTGTGTGTGTCTGTCTGTTTGTCTGTATGTATGTGAGTGTGTGTATGTCTGTCTGTGTGTGTCTGTGAGTGTGTGTATGTCTGTGTGTTTGTCTTTGTGTCTGTATGGGAGTGTGTGTATGTCTGTATATGTGTGTTTGTCTGTCTGTGTGTATCTGTATGTTTGTGTATGTCTGTCTGTGTGTCTGTACATATGTGTGTCTGTCTGTGTGTATGTCTGTGTGTCTGTATGTATGAGTGTCTGTGTGTGTCTGTGTATCTGTATGTGTTTATATGTATGTGTGTTTGTATGTATGTGTGTGTTTATGTGTGTGTCTACATGTGTATCTGTTTACATGGGTTGGGGGAATGGGGTAACGTATGGGAGGGGGACGATAGACGTATGGGAGGAGGGTGGCAGGTTGGGAGGGTTGATCTACAGAGGGGAGGGGGCAGGGCAGTTTTCGCACTGGGCCTGTCTGCCATAAGTACTTCATTATAATCTGATGATAAATTCAGAGTAAGTATGCAGTTGTTTGTTCTCATAAGGATAACTGAATATCTCCTACTATCCTGCTTATTATGTGTCTGTTGCCACAATGGATCGTGTGCCTCTGGTTACCACCTTCTCATCAGTATCCTGCCTATTACATATCTCCTACTTATATTGCACAACAGTGTTTGGCATAATCTGTACTATTTACAATATGTTTATCTTTGAATGTAGGTACTGACGTAGTTGGCCTGCATTGCCTACTTATAATTTAGTAGTTGCCACAAATTCTATGGTTCATACCTATTTAACTAATCTGTTTGATATGATTTTTCTTGCCTTTGCCTAGTAATATCTATTTGTGTTATTGGTTTCTACCTCTCCTGTGACTGATCATTACTGTATCAATTAATTTACAGGGTGAGGTATAGTTGTGAGTCTGATTGTTGCAGTGTTTTAAAAACAGAATCTTATTTCTCTACTAGGCTCGGCCTCTTTCTGACAGGCAGTTATTGATGTGTTTCCTGTATCTACAGGTAAGTTGTTCACTAGGCAAGATGAAGCAGTGTGAATCGTATTTAATAAATACATCCAGTAAGTAGTAGGATTCTCAGTGTAATTCTCCCCATGTTTAATAGCATGGTGTGACTGTTTTCACCCAACAGTATCTGCTTGATCCAGTATGATCTCTGGAAGTTATGCTTTTGTCACGTATCTGATTTGATTATGCCATCCATTTGTTTTTTTTTAAATTTATATCAGCGAAGGACATTATCTTCTATTGTTGACATAATGGATCTATAATTTCTAGACCGTGTCTGGGTTTCATGGAGGTTCTCTAAAAAAATGTTTTATCCATTACAAGGTGGGTTCCTTATTTTTAAGAGAGTTTGTCTTGTATTAGTCTAGCCTTGTTCCTTCTCTAGGTTTGGCTATCATGGCCTTAATTCCTATCTGGCTCTATATTTCTTCAGGATATTTCAGAGATTTGAATGCCAGGGGGTTGCTGACCTAGCAGCCTCTAGGGTAAATTAACTTGACTGAACAGATTTTATAACAATATCCTATTGATTACTTGTTTGGATTTTTTAAAGTCTTCTAAGGTTTATGCAACTCAATAATAGTTTTTATAGCTATTGGCTGTTTTTGAACTCTGTCCCTCCCTCGATATATACTGCTTGGGTATTCCCCATGAGTAAATGCTGCCATGATTGATCAGGAATAAGGAAAATTGTTTCAGACTTACGGTAATTTTTTTTTCCTGATCATTATTCATGGCAGCATTACATTACCACCCAGATACTATAAGTTGTAAAGCTAGTTACAAAGACTGCCTGATGGGAAGGGGGAAGGATCTATTTATACCAATTTCAGAGTTCTGTTTCTGCTGTGAGGGGAGGAGCTAACCCATGAGTATATGCTGCCAGGAATATTGATCAGGAAAATAAAATTACGGTAAGTATGAAACAATTTTCCTTATTAATGCTGTAGGCAAGAGAAAAAACAGGCACTAGAGAAATAGCTTCATGTTAATATTACATTGGCCAGATGTGTGTTCCTAACTAGTTCCTGAAGTTAAGTGTACTGCCTAGGCATGCAGATTAAACTAAATAGGCATATTAAATCAAGCTAGACATACTTATCAAGAGAAAGAACAGAAGTCAATCTTTTCTAACAGTGAAGTCCCTCTCGAGATGTGTGAAAATAAATGTAGGTGAAACATGCTGATTCGCTGAATTTATCAGAGTATTTCCCATAGGAGGCCCCCACAGCAGAAAGACAACATAGGAGAGGCAATGAGTGTTGTGAGAAATGCAGGTTCAAAGAATATTATCAACATAAAACAGGATATAAAGCAAATACAAATAATTTTTCAAATGCACGTTAATAGGGTGAGAGGACATACATGCTAGATGCTGTGGACGGCCCAGTACTTAATCCCAGCTCATCCTATACCCTCCATACGCAGAACACAGTCCCACATTCAAGAGGATTGCTGCAGGTCTCCAGGCTCAGTAGCTGACAAGCTAGTGAGATCGTAGGGCCAGGGATGTGTGCCCCTCGGTTCTCCACATACATCCCTTGTGACTGCCTTGTGCTTCATTGGTGCTTGTTTCAGTGCCAGCATGGTGAAATGAGAGGAACTCTTCCTGCTCCACCATCATTTTGGGGCCGTCCTGGCCGCTGGTTTCAAGGTGCTTTTGAGTGATCGTTGTTGGAGTGAGTGTGCGCCTAACAGTTTAGGGGCTTGTTGGTGCAGTCCATGTTCATGCCTTTCTTCCAATTTTCGCCAGGAGGCAGCAAATATTTTATCCAGCCTGTTCAGTACATCAGGCTGACCTATACAGGTACCGGCAAGACACGAGGTGCCCACCATCTTGGATAGGGTACCGCTTGTTCTCTCAGCTGTCTGTGCCTCCCCTCACTTTCCAGCAGTAGCGGGATAGCATCCCATGGGTAGACCAGAATCACCCTCCCCCTCGGGCACTTGTCCACTGGCAATTTCTGCCACACATCTCGTAGTCGGGAGATTGGCCGCCTCTCCCGCCCAATGCATACTAGGCCGCATGCTCCAGTTGGTAGTAAGTGAGCTCCCAGCAGGCTGTGGATAACCACTCTTCATGCCCTCGATCGTGAGGTACAGAATGGTTGCCATTGCTGGCCCAGTTCGAGCTTGAGATGGTTGTGAAAAGTTTTGTTGCTTAAAGTTATGTGGGAGCTCATAGAAAACACAGCTCACCGCCATGATGACCAGGCCCGGCCCCCATGAAGCATGATTTTATTAAATTATTACAAACATACACTTAAAACTTTAAAAACACAAAACACTTTTAAACATTTTGGTCACATTTGTATACTTCTATATTATGTTTCTAGGTGCACATGTATTGTGTATACATATAAATTCATGGCTGCCCATATTGGGAGTGACATCTTAGCAGCTTAGGCCAGTGGTCACAATCCGTTTTGAACCAATGCATGCTTCAATAAGAGAAACATTTCCAAGGTACAAAAACTTTATTCATTTTACCTTCATCTGCAGTTTATAAACGTCACATGTACTTAACAGTGTTCATTTTGTTTTTTCAAAAAGCCCGCCAAGCACAGGTGACGCGTTGATGAGCTGAGGATCCATCTCTTCATTTATTCTTCATTTATCCTGCATCTCTCCAGCATCAGCAGTATTGTTCAGCGGTCTGTGATTCCTACGTCCCTCCGGCTGTATTATTCCTTGTGCGGCTCAAAGAGAGAACTTTCCATTACTATAGCTGCCGCAACGGAAGGGTAACTCAGTCTGTACTGGACTTATTAGTGGCTACGATTTTATAATAAACTGTGTTTGATGATATCCCGCTTATAGTAATTTTTGCTATACCAAATCTGCAATATTAAGCTGTGGATTATCAACACCACCTTATTCCTGACGATGACATAAGGTATCCAGTGAATCTATTTTATCAAGACATATTCACTATCGTGCAGGTGTTTTAATATTACACCCACAAGAACATTTGGCTTTATATCATAAAAAAATAAATAAATAAATAAAAGTTTATTTACAGACAAAACAAAAATACAGACAATATATGCATTAAGGTTTCCTCGTGGTGTAGAAGTATCAAATAGTGTGCATATATAAAGTAAAAATGACAAACACTAAGTACAGCTGTTAGCGAATGACTATTACCATTGACCATATCCTTGTTAGTAATACAGCCGTACTCAAAGGTACAAACATTTAAAGTGAAAAGGAGGTTTTTGGCATGGAGACCGTCTCTAAGTGACATTCTGATCAGGGCATCGTAATTCCCTTTTTTTTTAACCAGTTTCCTGACTTCTGAAATCTTTAAATCTTTAAGTATTACCCTGGTTTTGTTTAGTTAGCCATTGATTCCAAATTCTGTTATATAGGAATTGTTTCTGTCTAGCTAAGTAATACCCCTTTTCCATTAAGCATTGTTGAGAGTTCTGACTTATAACCCTAGGCCATTGTATTACATCTTGACTTTTCCACTGCCTTGCTATTACAATCTTCGTTGCCAGTAATATTTGTATTGCCAAGGCTTTGTTAGACAAATCAAGATTGTCCAAACCTAAATGGAATAGGGCCGTTTCTGGTGAAATTTGAATTGTTGTTTCCGTCAGTTCTAAAATTAAAGCAAATATTTTCCGCCAAGTACTCTTAATGTTATTACAAGACCACCACATAAGAATTATATTCCCTGGTTTATTATTACATTTCCAGCATATTGGGTTTGCAGTAGCGTTGAATTTCTGTACTTTCACTGAATATAAGTGCCACCTATATATCATTTTAAAATGTAGTTCCTGTAGTGAAAGACAGTGAGTAATCTTTCCTATTTGAATCCAACTATCCCACCATTGTTTCTTATCTATTTGAATTGACATTTCCTTTCCCCATGCCTCTAGAGCTTCATATTTTATTGTAGGTAGGGTAAATTCTAACAAATCGTACCTAGCTCTTGTTTTTGTTCGAATTGTTGCTTATTAGTTTGTCGAATTGATCTTTTATTTTTTTTTTCCAGGCTTCTGATCAGATTGGAACCCAGATAATATTTGATTCTAATTATGGAAAAATTATCATTCATTGTACTTCCATGCTCTTGTTGAAATTGCCTAAAAGACTTTATTTTTAAGATATAAATCTTGAATTATTAGATTTTTTTCTTGAAGGCTTGCTGGCAACAGGAAATCTATAATATTGTATTCCAAAATTTCTAGTGGAGAAGTCATTGCGCATTTATCCAAAATTTGCAACTTTTTCTTAAATTGTGACCAATCTTCCATAATATTAGACCAAGGAGTTACTTTTCAGCAAAATTTTGTTAATTTTTGGTAGTTTACACCAGAGTAAAATCGCCAAATTATCTAGTTCCGTTACGTATTGTTCTATTTTATACCATTCTCGATTTTTTGGGGGGATATCATTAATATTTGATGAACATGGTTCAAACTGTTCGCAAGTTGATGTCTAAATATATCCGGGTAGTTCCTGGATTTTCTTTTGGTATAAATGATATCTCGATATTCGCAGTCTTTTACTATGCCATAAAAACTTGTCCACCAGTGTTTGGAATTGTTTTATATATTTAATCGGCACTTTCAGGGGAATCATTCTAAAATTATAAGACCATGTTGGTAATATGTATGATTTAATCACATTTACCCTGCCCATACAGGAAACAAAAGTATAATTCCAAGATTTTAAGTTCAAGGTTAATTCTTTAATTAGGCGTGAAAAATTGGTTTCCGCTATATTTCTTATTTGTTTAGGGATCTAGATTCCTAAATATTTTAATCCATCATCTGACCATTGAAAAGTGTAAGCTTGTTTTAATAGGGCCTCTTGGGTTAAGTTTATATTGTATGATATGGCTTTTTCCCATATATATTTATGGTGTTTATCAAAGCCTTCACAGATATTTTAGGAGATGTAATTGTTAAAATAATATCATCTGCGTATGCGGATAGTTTACATTCCAGCTTACCTATTTCCACTCCCTTTATATTACCTTCTTGTCTTATCTTTTGAAGTAGCGGCTCTAGAGTCAAAATATAAAGCATAGGTGCAAGAGGGCAACCCTGTCGGATGCTGGTTTTTTTATCTTAAAGGAAGATGTTAGAAATCCTTGACCTGAAATTATTGCAGTTGGAGAAGAGTAAATGGCCATTATTTTCAAACTAAATTTGAAAAGCCATCTGGACTTGGGGATTTATTGTTTTTTTAATCTGGCTATTGCCTGTTGGACTTCTTCAATTTTAAATGGAGAATCTGATTTAGTCTTATGTTCTAAGCTTAACCCTTTAAGGACCAAACTTCTGGAATAAAAGGAAATCATGATGTCACACATGTCATGTGTCCTTAAGGGGTTAAAGTTGGTAATTTGAGGTCTTTCAGGTGTTTCTCGATCTCTGGTTTTTTATTTATTTCAGCTGGGATATTATAGAGCAAGGAATAGTAATCCAAAAAGGCGTTCCCTATATCCTTTGGAGATAGAGCTACACCTTTCTCTGTAATGATTTTTACGATTAAAGCATTCGCCTGTTCCTTCCGTAATTGACTTGTTAAGAGCTTATTTGCTCTGTTTCCCAAATAGTAGCTTTTTTGTTTAAATCTTATCAATAGTCTATTTGATCTCAGCAGCAATTGTTTTTTAATTACCTCTTTGATCTTACTTATTTGATTTGTTATTTCTGTTTCTGGATTAATTTTATTTTTTATATTCATTTTATATTGTATCTCCATCTTTATTAAGTGACCACGGATGACACATTTATAGGCACACCAGGCCATTGGTGTACAATCTTTTTGATTGTTAGGAGGTTCTAAAAGGAAATCTTTAATTCTCCATTGATTCCTATCCCTCGTATATTACTATTCAATGTAAGCGGATCGTGATCAGACCAGGTGAAAGAGTTTACATTACTATTATGACAGGTCTTTTTAAAGTCTGCAGTAGTTAAAAACATATTCAACCTTGAATAAGATTGGTATTGTTTATAAAAATATGTAAAATCTAAATTCAATGGATTCAGGGTACGCCATACATCATATAACTTAAATTTTGCTAACATCTCTTGAAATGATTTTGCTAAGCCTTTGGATGCGGGGTCTGGTTTCTTGCCTTTTTGTAATTTTCTTTCTAAGGCGGGATCTGCAACGCAGTTAAAGTCCCCCATGCATACAAAGGCCCCTTGAATCAAGTCATTTATTTTAGCCAAAGTCCCATTCAAGAAGTGCAACTGTTTCTTATTTGGGGAATAGATATTCAGCAAGGAGTACTTTTTATCATTTAACATACATATTAGAAAAAGGTATCTATCTTTTTCATCTTGCAGTTTATATATTTCTTCATATTTCACTGTTTCACATCAATATAGCTACCCCTCTTAAACTTTTCCTTTTTTTACTATTAATGATGAATTTTTTGAAGCGCTGACACTTTTTACAAAAGTTTGTGTTTAAGGTCATTAGGAAGCACATTTCATGTGTCGAGCAGCACTCATTTGTATTATATATTGTCATTTCTAATAATTGTTTGCACTTTTCTGTCCACATTTTACATAAAGATTGTGCATTTTTTTCTGACATATAAGTTTTCATGTTTTTTTTAATAGATTGAGATAAAAAGGTTAATTATTTCAAAGTAACTACATAATTAATGTTTGGGAGCTCTACATGTTTACTAATCTACCAATTAGTGTTGTTAATTATTATTTCATGATTATTATTATGTAGTGTTAAGGGAATAACACCAAAGTTGTTGTAACTGCCATAATTATTTTTCACCAATACTTTTAAAGCATTCACTTTATTTTTATACTTTACTTATAAGATAAATTTATTAGCTGTCACGGTATACCCACGGTCAGGTTCTCTGCCATGATATCCACCAGGGGGCATCTAATTAGCAGGCTGTAAAAGCCAGCCCTGCCTGAAACCTAGCATCTGGTCATTTTGCCTGTTTGGTGTTTCCTGCCAGATCTCTGCTTCGCTACTGACTGATTTCCTGGACTTTGACCTCTGCTTGCTTTACCGACTTGGTTACTCTGCTGCCATCCCTGACTTTTGCTTCTCGTCTGACCCTGCCTTTGGATTTCCCCTTAATCTGTACTGCGCTTCTGGATTTTGCCTCCTTCCTGTGCCACCTCCTGCAACTGGGCTCCAACTCCTGGAAAACTGTTACATAAGTCCCCAGGTGACTGTTACATTAGCAGACAGAAGTACCATTTTTTTTTTGCTGGCACAGATCCCAAGAGGATCCCAAACCACGATTGCAAAATATTCTTCAAGTCAGTTATGTTTTCAGTTTGGATAGTTAATCCCTACGAATTTAGAGATTGTGACAACTCACCCATAATAACAGCCACGCTTAGAAAAACACCCAATGAGACTCCACAGCTGGGTAGGAAATGAGTTCCAATCCTCTCAAGCAGCTGAAATGCTAAAGAAATATAGACAGAAGTTACAAAACGGTAGTGAATTTCATTGCAATTTCTCAGGTAAATTATGCATATAAAACGACTGAATGACAATTTATAACTCTCAAATACATCATTTATATAATGGAGGACATAATCTCTACTAGTTTTGAATACACAAACCCTACCAAGAAATAATTCTGTAAGCTGTTATCACATCCGCAAACAAATAGAGTCCATCAGCTGCTTATTTGGCAATTCAGCTTTACATAAAGAAAATTAGAAGCCTGGAGCGAAATTTCTCCTTTATAATGGATCAATGGATTTCTCACCAGACAGACACTTCTGTAGGAGTACCAAAAGCCTCCAAAACAGAAAATGTTACAGATTTTATGAAACAATGTTGCCCTCTTGAAACTATCTCCTTCCTATTTTGTTCATCTTTCACCTGCTTTTCACATATGAGAAACCCAAAAAGCCTTTTGATTTAGATTTCTTTTTATTGTGCCGAAAGTAGTCTTTATGGCTAGGATTATCTTGCAAGTAAACTAAAAAAATTAGATATAAATAAAGAAACTTGCTACGCGAAACAGAATTGTCTTTCAAACCCTTACCTGTCAATCAGAAGTGACATAATAATATAGGACCCCATTAGCATTGTAGTTTGGCAGCTGGTTCCAAGCATTAACAGGTAATTTGCTCAATGTCATTCAGTTACCTCTCACGAGAGGTGTTATACTCTTTAAATAGTGTCAATCATTGTGCCACTCTGTCTGATTTGAGCTCATGCATAAATGATTTTGAAAATATTATACCTAGATTAATAGCTGTTATATGGTTTTCATCACTTTCAGAATTCTAACCTTTGATTTTGTTAGTGTTCCCTTATTTTACATTAATGTAATCCCTAGATATTTGGCTTGTATCGTGACTATAAACCATTGATGTCTGCTCTGTGTTTCTGGAACATCTTTGACCATTAGTCTTGCACCATGTAAATAAGAAATACAATAAGGAAATGAAGGAAAGAAAGCATGAAATATTGTATAAATTATGATAATTTAGGAATGAAATATGGATGATGGAATATGCATTTCAAATGCCACTTCCTATAGAATTGGTACCTGCATTTGTAAATTACTTTGTACTTTATTTTCCTATTTTTAAAATTTGTGTAGCTGTGTAATCAAGTTTCTGTTTCATTTGATAAATTTCAATAGCATTTTTAATTCACAAGTGTTGTACATTTATTTTATTATGTATGGATATATGTGTATGTGTATGAGAGAGAGAGATTTTTAATTGTCAATCAGACATCTAAAACTAGCATAAATTTTTTGTGTGCAAGGTTTACAAGGAAAGCAGCACAAGAATAAAATAAAAAAATACCTACTGCTTACTGCTTATATTTCTTCTAAAACTGTGCGATCTATTTGGCTGACTCACAGCTAGAAAACTTGCTATACTTGCCAACTCCAGCTCAATTGATTTATTTGATGATGTAATGCCTTCACACTCGCAGCAAAAGAAGATATATCTGTGTTAAAGATTGTGAGTCTACATCTTCAAAGAACAAACAGTATGTGACAGAAGCTCCCTCCCCGTTCATATAGATGCTGCTGTCATCTCTTCTTTCTGGTTACAAGGAACAGCTGAATCACTCCCTCATTACCTTACACTAGTAGATCCCAACCCAGTCCTCAAGTACCCCATAACAGTCCACGATTCAGGGATTACCCAGTTGTGTCAAAAGGTGCTTTTAGAAATAAAACAAAAACACTTTAGACACAACAGGGTAATCCCTAAATCTTGGACTGGTAGGGGGTACTTGAGGTCTGGGTTGGGAACTCCCGCCTTATACCAATGGTGCAAAAACTAAACTAGAGCTTGTGGAGGGTCTTGAGGCCATGCTCTTCACCCAGAGTATGTGCTTTTGCATGGACTGAAAGAGATGCCAGCGGCTATTGTTACTAGACTCCTGCAAAGACATTGAGTGCTATGTATAAAAAATGGTTATGGCTTTTCACACCATGATTTAGTTGCATTTATCATTAGCAATGAATTTAAGCAATATAACTATTTTCATCATGCTTTAGCAATTAGTACAAGTTACATTTATTAGTATTTGGCTACTGTGCTTACATTTTGCAATTCAGTTGGAAAATGAAAAAAAAATGTATTTTACGTGGTTTAAACAGAGTTTTCAGTGGTAATTTATATCAATTTGGCATATTAGAACTTTTTTTTCACTTTAGTTTTTAGTCAGTATGTGTTCATCTACTTGTGTATGGAATTCCATTTATCTCCCTTGGAGTTTTGGTACTTGTTCAAAGACGTTTTTCATTGATGTACAGGAGGAGATAAACACCCTGTTAAATACTGTGTTACTGTAGCATTTCACTTCCGTTGCACATTTGGTCATGTTGTTTTTCTTATTCTATTTAATACATTATTGGCTCTAGTGTCAAAGATCTTTATTTTTGATGAACAATGCCACCTAGTGGAGAAATTATTGTTTCTTGCCAATAGTGTAGAATAGACCATTTTCTATCTAAATGCTACAAAACTTTACAGCTGATCATATTTTCATTTATTTATTTTATAATTTTCGTGTTGTTCTATTTGTTTAATGTTATTTGTTTATTTGATTTTTGTAAATATATGTGTGTGTGTGTGTGTGTGTGTGTGTGTGTGTGTATATATATATATATATATATATAATTTATATAGACAGATGAGAGAGAGAGATGTATATCATGCCTGAAGCAGATGAGAGGGTTTGATAATTGTGATATTTAAGCTCTATAGACCTCTTTAACTCACTCATTAATTCATTTGGAGTTTTAACTTATTCGACTGAGGCATCAACATTTTTTTTTTCTGTTTATATATTGCATCCTCTCCTAGGTGGATTGTAGAATCACATCAACTATCATTTAAGTCCTGCTTTTGCTTGAGCTTGAGCTAGAGCTGCAGAAGTCAGGTGCAGATTCTGCTTACATCGCTGACAGCTCTCAGCAAATAAATGCAATTTTGTACATTGGAATATGCACAGAATCGATATTAGCCTACATAGAATTCTTATTCCAGACTGGCTGATGATGGTTAAACATGATACATACAGTGTTTCAAAGCAAAATGCAGACTTCAGGCACCATGTCCACTTCAAGTCACTGCAGTGGTCATGGTGCTTGTAGTAAACCTTTAATTTACTAGCTCTTTCTGATTTGTTGGTATTTGTACTTACAGAACAGTAGTGCCACTGCTCCACAAAGGTATTCAAACACAGGAACAACGGTGTGAATTGTCCCATGAGTATTCTCCTGAAGGTATACAACAAGAGGAACCCACCATAGCAACATGGTGTTGCAGATTCCACTCAAACCCAAGAACATTATTGTGTCCTGAAAGCTTAGCTGGCCAATCAGAAGACGGGAGAGAACCTGAGGAGACAAAGACTTGTTTGGAATAGGTTTGCACAACACCCTGCTAGGGTCCAGAGAGCATTATGGGCACATTTATTTTTCATAAATTCTTTGTAAAATATCAGGGTTCCATTTTTAATGAGGCAAATTTCATCTACAAATGATTTCAACCGGTTGTATGCAAGTAATCAACTGTTACTTTCCTACACAGTACCCTAATTGATCCAAATCCCTGTGTGGATTATACATTATATCTTCACTCTTCACTTATTCAAGAACAACTAAATCAATTGCTTTCAGTTTATTCTGTAATTTTTTTTTTTTTGTGGAACTGTATCAAATGACTTGGCAAAATCCAAGCAGATCACATCAACTGCAACACCCTGATCTATATTTCTATTAATTTATTCATAGAATGGCATTAATTCAGTCTGACAAGACCTGTCTTTCATAAAATCATGCTGATTTCTACTAATTATATTGTTGTTAAAATTAATTTGTGAATATTTTCCCTTAATAATTTCCCAACCACAGATATGAGATGCAACAGGACTTTGTTGAATTATTTTTTGCAGTTAAGGGCTTTAAGGTCCAGTGACAGCATAGGTCACCATGCAGTAAAAGTACCAGCAGAGGATAAATCCATGTTAGTACCAAGGACCTCCAGGTATCTTTTAACACCCGAGAGTTCCTATCTGTCATTTGGTTAGTGGCTCCAGACTAACAGGAGTGCTATAATCAGCTCATAGTGAGTGCTACTCAAAGCCAAAGGACCACTATAAAATGCTTTTGCCCACCCACCCCACACCTCAAGCCTGGCACATTGTCTACAAATTTGAGTCTTGCTTCTTGCCTCCTGGAGCCGGAACTCTGTGTGCTGTAGCTGCAGCATGAGCGTGAGCTAACCCTCTCATGCTGCAATTACACTGTATAGAGGGCTCAGAGAGCCCTCTATACAGTGTGAGCTTGAGCTAGGAAATCCCTCTGCTCATTTCAGTACTGACATCAGCAGAAGGAATCCCTTGAAATGTGGGATTAGGGGGTGGAATTAGGACTGGGATTATAGGTAGGACTATGGGTTAGATTAGAAGTTGAATTATGGGTTGTATAAGGGGTAGGAAAAGAGGTTAGATTATGGGTTGGATTAGTGCTTGGATTATGGGTTGGATTAGGGGCAGGATTAGGGAAAAATATGTACATGTGGGTTTGACAAACGCTCCTTCCCACGTATGTTTGTCACGGACTCCTGGTGGAGCTGGCTGGCTGGCCTCCTGCCCAAGGACTATGGTCCCTGTAACAGACATTTAAAAGACTTGGTTCATGTGATTTCCCTTCATTGTTCGGGAACCGAACAAACACATAAACTACGGACCACCTCCCGGCTTGTTAACTACTATTTACCTCTCCTCACACCTCCTTCATCGTTTTCCCACTATGGATTTTAAGTGTTCCTCTGGGTGACCGCCGTTCTTATGCATGAACACATGGGAACGGAGTTGGCGGCCATCTTGTCACATAAATACAGGCAGTGGTGTTCAGTCGTCGAGTGCGTGGAACTAAAATTGGATGCTCTAACTCGCGAACACTGCTGAACTTTGACGAACATGTGTTTCATGTCTATTTATGTCAGAAGAGTGCCATTCGGTGGGATTGTTCACACGAACTAGGTGGACAATTGCTACCTAGGAGCCAGAGGATCGGTTTGATATTTTGTTTGGATTTAGACTCCCAAAGGTGACCGACCACGTTTCTTTTGGAACTATTTTGGGCAGAACCCACGTGTGCGGTCGGTCAAAACTTTACCCAGTGGCTGTTCGTCAGTGTTCGTGTGATCTGAGTGATCTGAAAACATGAGTCACCAGGCGAAATTAAAATTCACGGAAGGTAGATTCCTGTGACCGGTCCGCCGTCCTCATCAGGTCCTCCAACCGTGCCCGAGAGGTCATCATCGACGAGGCCACAGCACCTCGTACCGAATGGGCTCCGAACACTGAGTGTCCACACTCAGTGACGAAAAGGATAGAAACAGATTAGGAGTAGATGGTGACTGATGGCTCAGTGCGAACCTCATATACTCGTAGACAGGCCACTGGGCACAACGCTGGAACCGAAGGGAAAGCCGGGTAAGAAACCAAGCTAATTGAAGTCTTCGTGCGTCTGGATATATTAAAAGTCCCTCCATCGGGGATGAAGGGGTGAGCATCAAAATCCAAGGCACAAACATCCGAAACCCTCTTAAAGGATACAAGGCAAAATCGTGTGACCAATTTCGCCGATAACTGGTGTAAGGAAGGGTCTGCATTAGATGGCCGTGAGTCAAACAACGATAGCACCATGAAGACGTCCCACATAGAAGAATATCGTGGTCTAGGTGGGCAAGAAAGGCGAGAGCCCTGTAGAAGTCAGCATACTAGGGAGTGCTGACCTAGTGGAGAACCCTCAAAACCCTGATGGGCCAAAGAGATGGCAGACCTATACACATTTATCGTCCTGTAGGTTCAGCCATCTTCAAACAGAGACGGAAGGAATTGGAGAATAGCTGTTACAGGGGCTGAAATGGGATCCACGTCCCTAGTCAGGCACCAGCTAGCCCAAGATCTTCAGGCTGACCCATATGATATCCAAGTTCTGCCCATGCTTCTGCCAAGAGGCATTGAGTTGTGTCCGAAACTACTTGAAGATTTGCCAGGGTCCCCTGAAAACCGCCAAACCATCAGTAGCAGGAAGCTTTCCCTGAGGAGTGGGTGATGATTGTCTGCCGCATCCTGAAGTAAGACCGGGCGGTCCGGTAATAACCTGGGAACATCTACTGTCAGTTCCAGAAGCTGAGGGAACCACGACTGAGTCCCCCAGAATGGGGTGATGAGGACCAGTTCCGCAACTTGGCGGCGAACCTGCAGCAATACCCTGGGGAGCATGGAAAATGGAGGGAAGGTGTAGAGAAGCGAGCCATGCCAGTCCTGTAGGAAAGCGTTTATTGCCTCTGGGTCCAGTCGCCAGCAGAAGAAATGGTGTAGCTGGGTGTTGAGTCATGGTGTGAACAGGTCGATGACACAGGGACCCCACAGGGATGAGATAGATGAAGAATACCTCCACGTCTTATCTCTAATCACTGCGGTCTGAGAGATAGCGTGAACTCCAGTCCGCATGAATACTGTGCAGGCCCGGTAGGTATTCCACCTGGACCACCAAGACCCGTGTCAGACAAAACTCCCAGAAATCCGTCGCCAAATGAGATTGGGTGACGCCCATGTGGTTGACATATCGAACCGTCAATATGTTCCCATCCGTAGGTGTATGCAGGCGTTGGCAGTCCCTTTCGCAAAACTCTGAATCACAAAGGATCCCACTAAGCATTCCAAGGCATTGATGTGCATCCCCTTGCTGACACACCATCGCAATGGGCGCCCCAACCATGGAGATTTGCATCCGAGTCTATGGTGAATTCTGGTTGAGATCCGAATATAGCACTGCCATTCCAGGCACGAAGGTTGGGAATCTACCAACGCAAATCATCCTTCATTTCCTTGTCCAAAGCCACCAGATCCGCATATGAGGCTCCCTTGTGAAGACGTGCAATCTTCAATTGTTGGAGGGTCCAGTAGTGAAAAGGAGCCAGGAACACCACCTGTATTGACGATGCCAACAGCCTGATGAATCTAGCCAAGTGTCTTAGCTTGAGCAGCGGCCGGGTTAAAGCCCTGTGGAGTTCTTTGCGGATCATGCGGATTATGGATGTTGGTGGACTCAAGGAGTCCTCTTCCGAGTTCACGATCAAACCCAAGAATTCCATGCACTTGGCTGGGGTCAGTCAGGATTTTTTCCAGTTGATGAGGAAATCCAAGCGGGACAGCAGGTCCACTGTCCCTTGCAGATGTAGTAGGAGGACCGAGCGGTCCTGAGCCATGATCAAAATATCGCCAAATAAACTATAAGGCGTACTCCCTGACTGCTGAGCCAAGCCATCACCGGCTGTAGCAGCTTGGTAAAGCACCATGGCGCCGAAGAGAGTCAAAAAGTAAGACAGGTGAAGCGCCATGTGCCGTTCGTCCAGCGGAAGCGCAGGAAGTCCCTTGAGGCTGTGGCCACTGGCAATGGCAGATATGCGTCTTTCGGGTCTAGTTTCGTCAACCAATCCTTGTGTAGGAGTAGGTCTCTGAGGTGGTGGATGCCCTCAATCTTGAAGTGCCGGTAATGGGCATCTTTGCCGGCCTCAGTTAGGACGAGGTTAGCCAATTTCTTGAATAGGATGGCCTTTCGTCACTCCATGGAGAGTGAAGCATTGACACTGCCAGCAATACAGATGGCCCTTTGTACCCAACCGCGGAGTTCTTCTGGGTCGACCAGCCTGTCAGCGGCCCTGGTCTCCTCCGCCAGGTCAAATAGTTTGGCCGGGGTGCCAAAGATATCTAGGTGCTTGTCTTGGCACAATCTGAATGCCGAATCTTGGCCCTTACGTGGGTTCCAGACCAATTTGGAAGAAATTGCGTCATTTTGGGGTCGACTTCCGGGGTGTTACACACCTTGTTAGGCACCACCGGTCTAGGGCACTCAGCATGAAGCTTGTTACGTGCCACCTTGCTAAGGGGGCACTGTATATAGGTCTCCAGGTAGCGGGCCACATGGTCCGCGATCGCGGGAGCAGCAGCACCAGAGTCACCTCTTGTCGTCTTTGCTGCGGCAGAGGTAAAGGGGCCCAGACCCAAATCCCCAGCATCATTCTCTGAGTCACTATTGGACTCCAATCCAGCCTTCTCTCTAGCCCCAATTTCAGAGTCGGAGTCTCTCTCATCTTGTGCTCTTGTAGATTTCCATTGCCGTGCCCATTCTGCCTGGCATGGAAAGGCTCTCTTGAATTGGATACACTATCAGGGGCCCCCAAAGGTGTGCCAGTCATAGTGTTTTTGGAGGCAGATGGGGACACATGATTTTTGGCTAGCCTTTCTTCGTGCATTCCCATGGGGATCCAACTCATGATGCGGGCTGTGCATCGTGGTCCTTGTAGGCACCGTGATAACAGGCGCATCAGAAGTGGTTGGGAAATAGTGTGGAACAAGGACATAGAGCCCATTGTGGCCATAATGGCATTGGTCACAGACTTCTGGCATTGGTCACAGACTTCTGGAGTGCCATGGACTGCGCTTCCACCCTGTGGGGGGGGGGGGGCAAGGTCCCCTGTCGCAGGGGGGAATACAGCTGTAAATGGGGCATCACCCAATATTAAAGGGGTATCCACTTCCCTGTGGAAGAGGGGCATAGAGGCACCTTAGGCTTAGGCATGGCAGAATATAATCAGACCCACAAATTTAGTATTAGGGAAATATATATATATATATAGGGTTAACAAAATTTTTGCAAGGAAGTAAATGGGCACTCAGTGATGGTTAGTCACCCAAACTAGCACAGAGAGAAACTCACCATGGCCCAGACCAGCAGCTAGAGACACAAGGAGGGAAGAGGCAGGTATCGGAGAAACCGGAAGGGGAAATGCCGAGAAGATCGCAATAAAATGACAGTGATTCTGCAAGGGAAAAAACTCCCAAACGGGTGAATACGGCTCCCGAGCCAGGGTGCATTTGCATGTCGAAGGTGTCTATACAGAAAAGTCACGCAACGGCATCGGAAAACCACCGAACGTTCGGGAAACGAACAAACCTGCTAACGTCGCAAACCGAATATAATGGGAAAAACAGGCTGACAGACGTTTGCATGTGAATGTCTGACCATCTGGCCTCCAAACGGCACTAACAGAGCCGAACAGAGGTGCGAAACCCAGTAAAAAGGGCACCAACCGGGTCCGGGACCCGGGAAAACAGGTTGAGGGAAAACAGATAACGGGAAAACATACCAATATCCCTGAACAGACAGAATTCAGTCTAAGGGTAAGGAAAAAAGTAATAGATAGGGGTTACACCACCCCCAAGGAAGGTAGGGGAAAAGAGAGAACCTTTTAATGGTCTGGGACCCCGAGTATAAAACACCACACAATAATAGACAGGTACAATAACAGTCCTACAAGGTAAACCCCATAACTAACCAAATAGTGCTCAAACATACAATTATAAATACACCAATTATGATTACATTTCCAGAGACGAAAAGATAGTACTTAACTGACTGTGGGGTAGCAAAGAAAGGGGAAATATGATGGGAGGTGCTGTCTATTATACTGGGACTTGGCATGGGAGTGACTTATCACGATGTATACCATTTATTCCTACTGTTTGTATTCTTTGCTGCTATTGGTAGACATTAAAGAAAGGGATAAACAATATGAACCTCTGTGTCTTGTTATAAAATTGAGTTTGTACAGTTCCTGACTCAATTGTCTCTCAGGTACAGGGGAGGAGCTTGTGTGTAATTGTATTGAGACCCCCTGCTGGGGGTCTATGTATAAAAAGTCTGTGTTTGGAGGCGTTACTCACAGAACTATGTGTCATCTAGTTACTGGGAGGGGAAAGGGCTAATTACTGCTCCAACTTGTTCCATCTCTTCGGCGGGATTCGGAAGGGAAGGTCCTTGTAAGGACTAGATCTCCCAGGACTGTGTTTTGTCCAGTTCCTGGGAGGGAATAGAGCTAGTCCCCAATTCTGCTCCAGGACAGAGAGGCCTCAGGAGGACCCCAATCAAGCCACGACGACTGGGGAAGAAGCGTTAAGGGTTTCCCCCTTGTTCCAGCTAGGAAGTGGTCCTTGACGGAGGAACCCAGCCGGGATACAGGGAGCTCCATTACAGTGGGGTATCATTGTACTCGAGCACAGTAGCAGAATACAAATATGTGGTGTTTGCAGTAGTGGGGCACACACATTTCCTCAATATAAAATGTGTGGAAATAAAAATACAAAATAATTACTAATTTGACTTAGGTTTGTGATAAAACAATTAAATGAAAAGTCTCAAAATGCTCCAAATTACATAGCTTGCAAGATGTACTTTCTACAAATTTATATTTTTCTATAGTGGTCTTGGTTTCTGTGACTACTATTAAAGTAGTAATCTCACCATGCCAAATTTTGCAATATTTTAGCTTTAAATACGTAATTGTGGCGAAAGTAACCTCACCACTGGTTTTTGGAGGGGCCTGTTTGCCAGCCTCCTGCCCTGCGACTATGGCCCTGGAATGTATTGCCCTTCTAGGAACTGATGTGGGCATACTTGATTTTATTTTGCTGCTGGCCCTTTAAGAACCATCTGGGGACATACTGTGGAGTTACTGGGTGGCCACCATTTCATGTATCAGAGGCACATGGTGAGAACAATGGATGAAGCACATGGTGAGAACAATGGATGGCGGCCATTTTAACTCACAGACACTGTTTGGACTTCTACACGGTGCCATCTCGCCGGTATTTGGTGCACCAAGACATCGTGCAGAAGTTTTAAACTATACAACAGGGGACATATTATACAGTAATTATTTTTCATATAGCCTGTATATGTTCTGCGAAATCTGCATTAACTGTATCTTCCAAACTACTGAACGGATCTGGGTGAATTTTGGATATGTGGTTCACCCAGATAGCCCGGTTGCAAGGATATACTTTTTATGGGGTTATTGCATGTTTTGGGATCCCTGTGATATGTTTTATAATACTGTATTTCTCTGCCTGTGATAATTATATTACCCATTGTGTTCAGTAATCATATCACAGGCAGAGGGGAGGATTTTGTGTGGGAGTGTCTGTGTGTATTGTACGGATTGATTGGTTGTATTTCAAAACCCTGTGGGCAGTACTATGTTTGTGGATTGTGAATAAAAGATGCTGTATATGCCAGTAGAGTCAGTTCTGCTTGACCTCAAAACGAAGTGTTGTCTCGTTATTGGGGGAATTGGATTGTATGCTGATTGCCAGGAGTGTAAGCTGATTGTATGCTTTTCCTGTTCAGCTGCTTACAGCATTCATATGCTTGAGAGCATTCTTATGCTTCTCCGGTTCGGTGGTTGTGGTGTCTGCTGCAGTGCTTGGAGTCCTCAGGAAGCGCTAGGAGCATCCTTCAACGGAGGTACCCAGTCGGGGTGCCAGGTGATCCGTTACAGTAATTAACTCAGTATATGTTTTATAATGCAGTATTTGTTTTGTAACTTCTAAAAAATTATTTAAATCCTAGACATTATGGCCATTTAAACAATCGGGACTAATTTGTGAATCTATTTTCAGTTAGTTTTCTTTACTTGCACTTGTGTAGAACTTATTGTATTAAGATGTATTAAAAATGTCTGCCTTGTTCTGATCCTTATTTACAAACATATCTCAAATTAGTTGAATGTGTCATTTAACAAGTTCAACAAAATGTTTTCCCTGGCTGAACAACAAGACCTATCTTGGTTATAGTTTGGATCTCAAGTGATTAAATAATTACCCAGTGAGTAGAAATTATTGCATGTAAAACTGAGGAAAAAAACTGTTTGTTAAAGTATTTTTCTATGTATACATAGAGGGTGTCAAAAGAAAGCCCTATTTCTCCGATAAATACATACAATATGTATGGGTGCACTTAAACAGAATGAGGACAATTGTTGAAAATTGTTATAGAATGAATGCATAGCAAAAATACCAAAAGGTCATTGGTGATGAATGCATCTCAAAGAAGCCTTGGTCCTTAAGGGGTTAAATAAGTGTCACATATTCTGCTTTCTGTTGTGAGTCCTGAATGGAAAGAATCCCAGAAGAAACAAATAATATTTTAGCAGTTTGCACACTAAGTTCCCTAATTACCTGTGGGTAACTATCATCTAGCACAAGGGTTTTATGTACATTAACTTTGTTTGATCACTTTATTTTGTGTCACCCAGTCATTTGTTAGCTGTAAGCCTTTTGTAAAAGAGATTTGCAAATCTACAGCCATAGGGTTTTCTTTGCTATTTACTGAGAAAATGATGGTATTAAAATTATCTGTCTTGCCCTGATGCTTATTTACAAACACATCTCAGATAAGTTTAAAAATGTAATTTAACAAGTTCAAAAATCTGTTTCTCCTGGCTGACCTTCTATCTTGGCTATAGTTTGGATCTCCAGTGATTTAATAATTACCCAGATGTGCAGCCTAATTAATTAGAGATAATAGTTGATCTTTTCCATCAGTAGTAATATTTGGGGAGAGGGGAGTTTAGGATATTCCTACAGTTAATGAATGACTACTGTTTTCTCCCATGAAGATTTCTACCTTACACATTCTCACCTGTTTCATTCATCATATGCTATTTCCAAAATTATTTAGGTTTAGCATATAAATACACACTTCTCATTATCTTTTATTTCTATCCTTTCTAATACAAAAAAGCATATTCATTATAATGGCTCAGTTGTGTTTTTTTTTTACAACTAAGTCTCAGTAATGTCAGTTATGTTGTACGGTTCTTGTATACCAATAACTAACTACCCTATTATCAGGATTCTTGCTTTCGCAAGAAAACGCATTAACTTGCCATTAATTTAATTTTCATTTTTTAACTTAATTTGAAAAATATTTATTGAATACCTTCTTACTCTCTCTGCTAATCTTACCACTCCCCCAATTTTCATCCTCCTGAACTTCAGCTCCACCCCCCCACTCCCATACGATTTACCTCATTTATCGTTACATGCCTACCTCTTCTTGTTGCACATTTTAAGTTTCCTCTGACCATTTAGTCATCCTCTTCCTCAGCACAGCAGTCCGTTTTCCATTTAGGTGAAATTCATTATGGCTATAAAGGTTATACCAGGTACCCAGTACACTCAGCATCTCCATATAATGATTGCTTAAAGTGACACTGTAGACACCAGAAGCATTTCAACTGATTGAAGGGGTTATTGTGACTGGTCTGTGGATGCCAGGCCCCACATCATGGGTAAACAGTTTAATCACTGTTTGAGGTTTAGTCCCGAGCAGCCTACAAACTGCCCCCGAATGACAAAGTGGCAGCATCAGAGCTATGCTTTGCTTAATGCTATTCACTGTCTCAAGCCCTGGTATGAATAGGTGTGGCACAAGGTGAAGCGTAGATCCTCGTTCACCATATCGTAACTGATGGCTTGCCTGCCAGGGACATAGTCCTAGCATCTATTTATTGTAAAACACTGCGGAATAAACTATATAAATACCAGTAATAATATTAAATCTATGCTAAATGTTGAGCAAATCTTTTAGCAGTGTTGTGGGACCTGATGTCCATGAACGCCTTGAAACATCACCACATCAATCAGTTGAAGTGGTTATGTTGCCTACAATGTTCCTTTAAAGACTCAAATTCCCAAGTAAAGCCAATACGCAATTAAAAAGTGTGGGATCAAATGGTAAATGTTACCTTACGTTAAAAATGAAAACTTTGCAAATGCCAGGTTTTTTACACTGGTTCACACACCAACTCACACCAAGCTTCCTGCATTTTAATAATGAATGACGTTAGCAGAAATGTTTACCTCATTTATTGCAGTTATGGCTGCAGCGGAAAGTGCCAGACTTCTGCCCATTGAAGCCTCTTCAGTCAAAGATTGCGTATATGACATCACCACCACGCCCGCCATACAACAAATTATAGCAACAACCTGTAAGAGGTGTAAAGCAGGAGAAAGAGTGCAAAGGGCTTGCCAAGCAGGAAGGGTTGGACTAGCTGGAAGAGCACTAAAGTATTAGGATAAGTGTTATCCTACAGAAATGATAAGTAAGAATGTAGAAAGACATCTACAAAAAATATAAAGTAAATGTATTTACCCTAGGAGACCTTGCCATGTGCTTCCACAGTACACTTCATAAAATGCCAGAATGTATAATACTCAGTACATTCTGGACGCTACAATATTGCATGCATTATAATGGGTTGTGCAAGCATGCCAACAGCCCACAGATGGAATTTGTAGACTTTGATACTGATCCGCTATATTGTTTGCAATTTGGCTAGCAGAGAGTATAGATGAAATGTAGCACTTTTTAATAGAAACATAGAAACATAGAAACATAGAATGTGACGGCAGATAAGAACCATTCGGCCCATCTAGTCTGCCCAATTTTCTAAATACTTTCATTAGTCCCTAGTCTTATCTTATAGTTAGGATAGCCTTATGCCTATCCCACGCATGCTTAAACTCCTTTACTGTGTTAACCTCTACCACTTCAGCTGGAAGGCTATTCCATGCATCCACTACCCTCTCAGTAAAGTAATACTTCCTGATATTATTTTTAAACCTTTGTCCCTCTAATTTAAGACTATGTCCTCTTGTTGTGGTAGTTTTTCTTCTTTTAAATATAGTCTCCTCCTTTACTGTGTTGATTCCCTTTATATATTTAAATGTTTCTATCATATCCCCCCTGTCTCGTCTTTCCTCCAAGCTATACATGTTAAGATCCTTTAACCTTTCCTGGTAAGTTTTATCCCGCAATCCATGAACCAGTTTAGTAGCCCTTCTCTGAACCCTCTCTAAGGTATCAATATCCTTCTGAAGATACGGTCTCCAGTACTGTGTACAATACTCCAAGTGAGGTCTCACCAGTGTTCTGTACAATGGCATGAGCACTTCCCTCTTTCTACTGCTAATACCTCTCCCTATACAACCAAGCATTCTGCTAGCATTTCCTGCTGCTCTATTACATTGTCTGCCTACCTTTAAGTCATCAGAAATAATCACCCCTAAATCCCTTTCCTCATATGTTGAGGTTAGAACTCTATCAAATATTCTGTACTCTGCCCTTGGGTTTTTACGTCCAAGATGCATTATCTTGCACTTATCCACATTAAATGTCAGTTGCCACAATTCTGACCATTTTTCTAGTTTACCTAAATCATTTGTCATTTGGCTTATCCCTCCTGGAACATCAACCCTGTTACATATCTTAGTATCATCAGCAAAAAGACATACCTTACCATCAAGACCTTCTGCAATATCACTAATAAAAATATTAAAAAGAATGGGTCCAAGTACAGATCCCTGAGGTACCCCACTGGTGACAAGTCCAAGCTTCGAATATATTCCATTAACTACAACCCTCTGTTGCCTGTTACTCAGCCACTGCCTTACCCATTCAACAATATTTGGAATCCAAACTTAAAGATCACAGTTTATTGATAAGCCTTCTATGTGCAACAGTGTAATATATGTGTAATATACCCAAGTCATTCATCATATAAACATTCATGAAGTGTTCACCTCTAGGTCAAATCACCAGTGTATGTATGTACGTAAACATGTATTACTGAGACACTCTAAACACCATAGCAGTTATAGTTTATTGAAGTGAATATGATGTTGGGAGTCTCTATGGTTTTTAAACTGTTCTCAAGCAGACAAATGTAATTCATCCTAAGACTGATTTAATTTTATCTGTATACATATTTGTGTGGCATGGCAACCTGCAGGCAGAGGCTGTGAGCACTGTGGTATAGGAAGATTTAGTCATACTGAGTCACCAAAGTCAATTTGAATCACCATTAACTATTTAGACACACTTTAAAGTAGTATAAGCAATCTGTTTCAATTTGACGATGTCAGAATGTTCAACGTGACACAGCTGTGAAGAAATCATCTTCTTTACAGCTATTTCATATTTACTAGCCACAATTAATTTGAAGTGTCTTCAATGTGGTGTTAATCATGATAGCTACACTCTAAGCCAGGCTTCCAAAATCTCCGGGCCTCCAGATGTTCCTGAACTACAACTCCCATGATTCTCAGCCTATCTAGTTCATTCATAGAATCATGGGAGCTGTTGTTCAGCAACATCTGGAGGGCTGGAGTTTGGGGAAGCCTGCTCTAAGCAATGCCATACATATTTATCTGCACTTTCAGATTCACTTGTTTGCTATGACAGAAATAATTAAAGCAGCAGAACAGAATGTTGGTCTATTGTAGTTACAGAGTTGTTTTGTCTTATTCATGTACAGGTTGTATTACCCACTCTGGTACCCGTAAATTGCTCCCTCAGAATGGTCCAGGAAAGGAGGTAGCACAAAGCTTTGTTACAGGAAAACAGTGCAGCTACCTCTGGGGCACACAGCTTGTTCAGAGCTTTAAAATACAGATAGAGAGTTAGCATTGAGAAACTGCAGAGAGGAAGTATCCTTTTTAGGACCAAGAGAGGTGTAAGAGTGTGAGGACCTAGGGATCTCCAGCTTGGGAAACAGATAAAGGGTAGAGGTAACAGAAAGACAAGAGAGTAACTGTGTAATTAGTTAAATTGCCATGACAGAGTATTACGAAAATAAATGCACACCATAAGAAGACCATGTAATCTTACTTATATTCCAAATCTAGGATAATCTTATAAAACTTTTAATCCTACAGTAATCTGGATTCTCATTGTAACCTAAAAACAACAATTTCTGCACACCAGTGATTTAAAGGGAAATATAACACATGCATTATAATGTGATATATCTTGTAGCATGGATCTCAAATGACTACAGAAACTTGCAATACAATAGAATGAATAACGACCCTTTAAAATCATCAGTATCGATGCCATCAATATCGATGCACGGCCCGAAATGATTAAAATGGCCACCGATCACGTGATTTCCACATATAGATACACTATGTTGGCAAACTCCATTATAAAGCTTTGTTTTTAAAATCGAATTATCACTTGTCCTTTATATATGTATGTATCTACTTATGCATGTGAAGTTTATTCATTTTGAAAGTTACAATAACGCATTTATGGCATACTTTTGGCGCCTTTTTTAAACATGTACACTCCCTATATATACCTGTATGTATCAGGCTGTATTTTCTGATCTCCACTTGATAAAACCGAAATGCGGCGAAATGCGTTGTGTTTTTTTTAACATTACAGTATTGTGTTATTACAGGTATTTTGGCCACTTTCTTACTGTGAGTTAGCCATTTTACTTTTTTATTCTTTTACTTTTTTACTATTACCATCCGTTTTATCTGGTACCAGAAGTGTTTTACTTTCCAGTGAGGATATTACTCCAAAGAATCCTAGGTGGGTATTATACCACTCAAGCTATATTCATTGAGCAGTTAGTCTGTTTAATCAAATGTGAGTAACCACTTGGTATTTTATTTTCTCACCTCTGGCATTTTATACTTTTTTTTTTTCAATTTGAAACGTAAAATTTTATTTGTGTTTCACAAGGTTAAGCGTTCGGCGCCTGCACGCTAGGGTACAGAAAGTAAAAAGGGGGTATTGCAGGTACTTTTCGTTACATCACATGGGGGTTATACATGTTGCTTTCACATCCCCGCCTTGTTAGCCTTACTAGTTCCATTGCCCATTGTTGTGTGTTACTCTCGTGGGACTCGTCCAGCCCCCTATTGTTTGGCTTTGTCGTCCCTTGGTGTTATCCTCTATTTGCCCGCTTTATTGTGCTTCATGGGTCACCCCTGCAGTGTCTCCCACCTCTCTTGCTCCCCCTTCTTTGTTTTTTGCGTTTCCCCTGGGTCCTGTGTCAAGTCTCGTGTGGTGTGTCCCCATATATGCCCACCATGTCTCTCCCGCTATGCCAATGTGTTTTCGTTGTCTTAGGTGTGCGTTTGCCATCTGCTCGTACTTCCAATTAAGGGAAATTTGGTCAAGTAGGGCTTCCTTCGTGGGTGCTGTCTGTGATTTCCAGGCTCTGGCTATGAGGGTTACTGCTGCTATGAGCAGGTGAAATATGGGACCTTCTTCGGTTTTGCTTAGGGTCTTTGGGATCATGAATAGGATGCTTTGTTCAATAGTGAGTGGCCAACTTCTGCCTATCAGGTTCCCTGCTATATTTTCCACGTCTTTCCAGTATTGCCTGATTTGTGTGCATGTCCACCATAAATGGCTCATCGAGCCTCCCACGGCTCCGCATCTCCAACAAATGTTGGGCGAGTGTGGGTAAAGCGCTGCTAGCTTCTCCGGTACCATGTACCATCGATACTGTAGCTTCCGTATAGTCTCTAGGTGAGTTGTGCAAAGTGTGTTCCCTTTGTGTATCGAGAAGGCTCGCTTCCAGTCGTCTGTCTCTAGTGACCTTCCCAGTTCTGCATGCCACGCTGTCTGGAATGACCTGACTGCCCCTGATCTCTCTGCTATTAGAGCAGTGTACAAATGCGATAGAGTTTTCTTTGGGGATCTGCCTGACAGGCAGTGGGTTGTTGCGTTGCTTGAGTTTTGTGGGTTGGGGGCTTGTATTTTGGTGCCCGTGAGTAGGGAGTTAAGTTGTAGGTAGGAGAACAATGCTCTACTGGGTATATTGTGCTTTGTTTGGAGTTCTGGGAAGGGGATTAGGCGGTTGTCTTCATATAGGTGGTGTATCTCAGTGCAACCCACCTTCCCCCATGTCTTGGCGTCAAAGGATGGGATGCCCACTGTTAGACACGAGATTGGGGCGTTTCCTTTTATGTCTCTGTGATCTCCCTCTTTTTCCATTTGGTCGTCCCAGCAAGTTAATGTGTGTGTAGTGGTAGGTAGGGGTTGGAAGGACTTGGGGCGTAAGTGCTTTGGGAGCCAGAAAAGATCCCGTAGGTTCTGTGTTTGCGCCCAGTGTGATTCTATTTGGGTCCACTGTAGTGGCTCCCCCATTGCTGTGGCAGTTTTGACCGATGCCAGTTGGGCTGCTCTATAGTATGTTCCTATGCATGGGAGGCCCAGTCCTCCTTCCACGATTGGGTCTTGGAGGGTCACCGCTGCCACCCTTGGTCTTTTGTTAGCCCACACATACTGAGTTATTGTTTTCTGTAAAGCGGTTATGTATGATTTTGGCAGTGCTATGGGGAGGGTGCGTAGTAGGTATTGGAACTTGGGCAGCAGCATCATTTTGATTGCCACCAATCTTCCTACCCATGATAAAAATTTACCTTTCCAACTTTCCAGGGTAGTGGCAATGTCTTTTGCGAGGGGTATGTAGTTTTTGTCTAGAAGTTTGCCTAGGTTCGCTGGAATTTTAATGCCTAGGAACGTTAAGTGGTCTGTTCTCCAATCGAAGGGGAAAGCAGACTTAAGTCTATCTAAGGCTTCTTGTTGTATCCCTATTCCCATTGCTTGTGTTTTGTTTACGTTCAACTTGTAGTAGGAGTGTTTCCCATATTCCGCTATGTTGGCCATTAAATTTGGGAGTGAGATGTGTGGTTGAGTTAGCGTCAACAGGATGTCATCAGCGAATAAATTTGCTTTGTATTCTGTGAGTCCTATTTTCACTCCGTGGATGGAGGCATTTTGTCTTATGGCTGCTGCCAGCGGCTCTAGAGCCATTACGTACAGCAATGGGGAAAGGGGGCACCCCTGGCGTGAGCCATTGGTTATGGTAAAGGGCTCAGAGAAGAAGCCTGCATTGAGGACCCTCGCCGTTGGTTTGTTGTAAAGCGCCCTGACCGCCGAGAGGAAGCTTCCCGGTGCTCCAAATTTAAGGAGGACTAGTTCTAGAAACTCCCAACTCAACCGGTCGAAGGCCTTTTCCGCTTCTAATGACATCAGCACGGTACCCACCTTCATTCGTTGTGCACTATGCATAATATCGAGCACTTTTCTAGTGTTGTCCCCTCCTTGCCTGTTTTTTATAAACCCCACTTGGTCCGTGTGGATGACGTGCGGGAGTATCGTTCCCAGACGTCGTGCGTAAATCTTTGCGTATAATTTTGCATCAGTGTTTAATAGGGAAATGGGACGGAAGTTTTGTGGGCATGTGGGGGCTTTTCCAGGTTTTGGGAGCGTGATGATATGTGCCAATAGGGTTTCGGTGGGCAGTTTTTGTTGGCGTGTGGCTTCATTGAAAGCGTTAGATGAGGCGTTAGGACGGTCTGGAACTGTTTGTAATAACAATTGGCAAAGCCGTCTGGACCTGGTGATTTACCCGGTGGTAGGGCTCGGATGGCCGCGGTGACTTCCTCTTGCGTTATGTCTGCTGCAAGTTCTTGTTGTTGTTGGGGCGTGAATGCGGGTAGTTGTATCGCGTTTAGGTATGTTTTAATGGCTTGGGGTTGTGGTTGGTGCGTGTGTGGGTCGTTTGCTAAGTTGTACAGTGAGTTATAGTATTTGGCGAAGACGTTGCTTATGTCTTTGGGTGCCGTCACTTTGTGTCCCTTTTTTGTATTGAGGTATGCTATTTTCTGTTTTGTCTGTATGGCTTTAAGATGTTGGGCTACTAATTTGCCAGCTTTATTGCCTTGGGAGTAGTTGGTTGCCTTGATTTTGTTTAGGTGGCGACCTGTTTGTTCTAGGGCTTGCTTGTGTATTTCCTGCGTAATTGTCATTATGCGGGACTTTAGCTCTGGGGTCGGGGATCTTTGGTTTTGGGTGTTGAGGTCCTGGAGTTCTTTTTGCCATTTCCTCATTTGCGCCTGTGTCTGTCTCTTTTGGTTGGCTGCCCTTTGTATCAACAGTCCCCGTATCACTGATTTGTGGGCCTGCCAAACCGTGTTGTGTGGGGTTTGGTCCGTGGTGTTTTCTTTAAAATATTGTGTTAGTGCACTCGCTATGTGTTTTGCGAATTCAGGGTTTGCTAGGTGGGAGCTGTTCAGTCTCCATGGGCTTCTGTGGGAGGGTTCATATAGGTCGACCAGCGTTAGCATGACCGGGGCGTGGTCAGACCACGTGATCTGTTCTATGGTGCAGTCCTGGACCTGCTCCAAGTGTTGGCCCTTTATCAGTATAGCATCTATTCTCGAGTAGGTGTTGTGTACGGTGGAGAAGAAAGTGTATTGTCTTTCCCCTACATGTGTCGCCCTCCAAGTGTCATAATAGTGATATTCGTGCAATAATTTTTGAATCGCTTTGCTCTGTCTCCTGAGTGGCTTCATTCTAGGGGCCGTAGGTGCTAGCGTGGTGTCTACCTTAGGGTCAAGCACATGGTTGATGTCTCCGCAAACTACTCCTATGCCCTTTTGTATAGTTCCCAACTTTTTAAACATTTTGTGGAGAAAGTTTTTTTGTTCCTGGTTCGGGGCATAGACGTTTGTTATGGTGTATTCTACCTCATTAAATGTCCCAACCACTATGACGTATCTCCCCTTGTGAATGTGGCCCCCTGTGGTCCCTGTCGACACCCCATGTGGCGTGGTTTTGTGATGTTTGTGGCATAGCGTGCATACAATATGAAACACAATACATAAAGTAAAATAACATATATAACAAAGAAACTAGAACATAAAAGGTTGAACTTAGTGCCATGTGGATGGCCTTGCGCCAAACTAAGGCGCTGTGGAGGAAGAAGCTAACTAGTGCTTCCATGCCTGTGCGGAGCGGTCTGTAGGCCTGAAACCCTGTTGATTGTCTCTTGTGCTGTCTAGCACCCCCTTTGTGTTTTTTTTTCAGTCGTGTGGCCTAGCGGTATGATTACTCGGGCTCGGGAGGGTATGTTCTGTGTGTGCCCTTGTTTTGTGTGCCTTAGTCCCCCCCCTTACCATCGGCCCCAAAGTCATTCATTTGGGTACTTGCCACTTCTAGCGGCCTTCTGGTATTCTTTCTTCAGGTTCTGCGAACTTTCTTCCATGACGGCTGGGGTTTGTTGCGGTCTGTTGCCTCGGCTGGGAGCTGCGGCGGTGGTAGGCCCCACTCCTTAAGGGCCCTCACTCCTGCTTCTGGCGTCGTGATGATGGTGGTTTTGCCTTCGTGCATGATGAGAAGTTTGACCGGGAATCCCCATCTGTATGGCTTCTTGTGCAGGCGTAGTTGTTCTGTTATCCCGGCAAAGGTTTTCCTCTTCTTCAGGGTCGCTGCCGATATGTCCGCGTATATCGTGGTTCCCTGATAAGGAGATGGTAGATTGGGACGTGTTCTGCTTGCTCGTAATAGGACTTCCTTGATATGGAAATAGTGTATCCGCACTAATACATCTCGCGGGGTGTCCGCTGTTAGGAAGAGCGGTTTTGGAACCCGGTGAAACCGGTCCAGCAACAGCATGTCTTGAGGCACATCTGGGGCCAGGACTTTAAATAGGCCTTGCAGGTGAGCGTGCAGGTCTGCTGCCCCCACAGATTCCGCCACTCCTCTCAGCCTAAGATTGTTGCGGCGAGAGCGGTCTTCCATGTCCGCTATTTTAGCTTCCAGTGCTGTCACTGTGCTTTGTAGTTCCTCCATGCTGGCTCCTATATCATTATGTGCTTCGGCCTGGTCGGCCATTTTGTCCTCCAGACCTCACTACACAGCTCCCTCATGTCTGACCTGATGCTGTGTAGTGAGGTCTGGAGGGTATTCTGCAGTTTGGTGTACATTGCATCCAGCATGCTCTGCAGTATGCCCTGAGTCACCGGTGCATCTGCTGTGCTGTCTCTCTGCTGTTCGCCGTCTCCGTCCGGGGCGCCATCTTGGATCTCTTCCAGGGCTCCCTGTAGCTTCGTCAGGGCGGCGCGGACGGCGAAGAAGTTAGATTTGTCGCCTTTGTCCGCCTGGCGCCTTCCCTTTTGCTGGGACATCGTTGTGGGTGAGTTGGGGCTAACAGGGTGCTCGTGCCGCTCCGGTTTCAAGCCTATGTAGCAGGAGCTACCCTGTCATGCGACCGCCGCGGTGAGCTTCAGGCCACGCCCCCCTCGGCATTTTATACTTTGAGCACTATTGCTGTCCCTTTTTATTCCACATATGGTTCCCTAATCAAGCAAGAATACAAAGACCTCACGTATCCCATAAGTGGGGATTGTACCACTGTACGCTATCAACACTAGAGCTAAGTACATAGCTCTACAAAATGTGAGTAGGACCATATATCCTTTATATTGCATTTTACCCCTTTTGGGACATATTACACCATCAGTTGTTATTTTTATCTATTTCATATGAACTACAAAGACGTATTTATATCACTCTGAAGAATACATCTACTACCAAAGACTGTACCCCCTTCCATAAAGAAACACCTTGGTGTTCGATTCATCCACCATATAGACTATCTACTCTGGACTTTTGAGTTTCTATTCATTTATTCTCTGTTTATTTTGCCTGCTGTTCACTTTTTATTTATATTTATTTATTTAGGTTTTTAGTGGCGCTACCTTTTTCCATACTTGTTTGTATCATTTCTGTTGTAGGGCCTGTGAGGGAACCCTATTATTAGGTGTGCTGTCACATTTGATCTTTTCTCTTGTGTATTTGTGTAGATAGAGAGCGCTGATCTCTTTTTCTGTTTTATACTTTGGTGATATATCGCATGGTCTTCAGCCACTTTTGATACACTTCATAAAATCCTGCACTGCATTTTATATGTTAAATCAATCCCTCCTAGCATATCCTGATTAGGTATCCATTTATATGGATATATTAAGGTACTGGTTATAAATACAATCTATTTTATGTCATCATATAGCACTATGAATAATGAAAGATACACTCAAGGAAAGACACAACAACATTGAGAAATTTGTAGTAAATAATGATTACCTGTTACTTTCCATTCCAAATCCCCACAATACTACTCTGCAGAGCAGAAGGAGTGGTCCAGGCACTGCTCCACAAAGCCAGGCCATTAATGCAGGATTTCCCTTCTTCTGCACTGCCATAGCTGCTACATGGGTACCACCACCCCACAGAACAGCAGATGTAATACAAGCCAGGAAAAGATACATTGATCTATACCACATAGATGAATACTTCCCTGCAGAGAGAGAAAAATACTTTACTCACGTAGAAATGAGGGCTAGCTAACACTTCAGAAAATGCACACAATTTCAAGTAACACATATATATATATATATATATATATATATATAAACACAAGGTTATCATCAAGGGGATGGAGCCGAAACAGCTATAAGGGGCCCAGGTGGCCCAGGGGAGCAGATGAGCCGGGGGGCCTAAATCAGATTGGCTCAACCTATTACCTAAGTAATACTTGACATATTTTTTTATTATTATTATTTTTATATACATGTAGTAATTTTTATATATGGTTCTTGGTATCCACTATTGTAATACTTTTGCTGTGAATAACACTAACAATGAACATGGAGTTGCTTGACTATTATTGCTAGCTTAATTTTTTTTATTTTTTTTTATTATTAATATATCTACTAATAATGAATAAATATATATACATACATATATATATATATATATATATATATATATATATATATATATATATATATATATATACACACATATACACACATATATATATTGTAATTACAGAGTTGTTTTGTCTTATTAATGTACAGGTTGTATTACCCACTCTGGTACCCTTAAATTGCTCCCTCAGAATGGTCCAGCAAAGGAGGTAGCACAAAGCTTTGTTGCAGGAAAACAGTGCAGCTACCTCTGGGGCACACAGCTTGTTCAGAGCTTTAAAATACAGATAGAGAGTTAGCATTGAGAAACTGCAGAGAGGAAGCATCCTTTTTAGGACCAAGAGAGGTGTAAGAGTGTATATGTATATATATATATATATATATATATATATATATACATATATATATATATATACAGTTGCAAGAAAAAGCACACCATATGGGGGCTGAAACGCCACTTTTTCCACCTACACTGTGAATGTTTACATGGTGTGTTCAATAAAAACATGGCAACATTTCATCCTTTGTGTGTTATTAGTTTAAGCAGACTGTGATTATCTATTGTTGTGACTTAGATGATGATCAGATCACATTTTATGACCAATTTGTGCAGAAATCCATATCATTCCAAAGGGTTCACATAGTTTTTCTTGCAACTGTATATATATAAAAGTAACAAGGGCTTGCACTCCTGGTTAAATTCTTAACCCGGTGCAGGTCTGGCAAAATAATATAAATATAGTAGAAAGGACCGCACTCCAAGGTCTTTGTGATAGTTTTCAAATAAAATTTAACTTTTATTTAAACCATATAAAAGTCAACGTTTCAGCCACCACATGGAGCTTTCATCAGGCCAAGAAATAAAAAGAATAATCAAACTTTTTATTTCTTGTCCTGATGAAAGCTCCATGTGGGGCTGAAATGTTGACTTTTATATGGATTAAATAAAAGTTACATTTTATTTGAAAACTATCTCTGAGCAGTGAGATTTCTAAACTAATCCATGGAGAGCACTCTGTGAGCATTCTCTGCTAGTTGAATGCAGCATAAAAGGGAGATCTCCCTGTCATGCTGCAGTTCCTACATGCTGTCCCTACCAATCCCAATGTGATCAGTGCTGGGCAGCTAGAGGAGCCCAGTGCCGATCACAGTCCACAAGGGAACATGCAGGCAGGACTTTTAAACCTTGTATATCTTTTTTCTTTTGGGGCAAGATCAGAATTTTAATAGATTTAAAGGGCTGTATGCAAAGCTTATTTTGCACTGCATACAACTGTGGCCACAAAATATTGCTAACAGAGGGGATCACAAGGTGCTAACTGTTACCTCAGTTTCCTGGTGTGAGCATGGATTTAGTCCTGCTCACAACTATACGTTAGAATATTATATGCAGTCCTAATAGAGTTAAAGCCCACTATTGTTGGGATTAAATACACTCATTCTGTTGGACCATAGTTTACCTCATTGACAAACTATAGGTGCAATCAGTCCTGTGAGTGATTGACAGCAAATTCTAATTTACACTTCATGAACATCAGAGGGAAGGGAGAATTGAATCCAGCATAACTTAAAAAATAGCAAATGAATGCAGCATGTACACATTTAAAAAAAAAATTAAAAAAATGTTGTGGACAATTAGAAAAAAAAAGTGTTATGGACAATTAGAAAACCACAGAGAAGTTCACTATGCCTTTCTATTCAAATGAAACTGAATTCTTTGATCTTTAGATAACTACAAAAAAATGTATATTGGGCTATAGATTAATAGCGCCACATAAAAGTAGAGAAAACTGGAGCTGGAGGTACAGAAAACATTGTACAATATAACAAGAAATTGCAGATGCAGTAGAGAGATAAATGTGTTTAAATTTTTCCTTGATGATCAATAGACCAAGGAGTTCAATTTTGGTTGGGTCATTATGCTTTGGAGTTTACTTTGGAGTTTGTTCAACAACAATTACAAAGTGTTGTTTTTTTTGCAATAAATATGAACTGCATTATTTTTTTGGTAATCAAAAGTATGCAAATAGACAAGAAGAGGTAGCTATCATGACCATAAATGCCACTATTTGAACATTCAAATGTCCTCAGAGCATCTCTCATCAATAGAACATGCACATTTTAACACCTCTCTTGCTATCAAAGTATTAAAGGGACACTATAGTCACCTGAACAACTTCAGCTTAATGAGGTTGTTCAGGTAAGAACTAAAGCTCCCTGCAGCCTTTCTCATGTAAACATTTTACATTTACATTGAAAGCTAGGTACACCTCCAGTTGCAGTCACTCAGAGTGAACCAGAGGGACTTCAGAGTTGATGGAGGCATAATATGCCTCCATCCACTCAGATCTGCTGTCAGCAGAGCACAGGGCAGCACTGTGCACAACATCCTGTGATTCAGTATCTCCGACCCTGAGGAGATGCTGATTGGCCAGGGATGTGTTTGAATCATGTTGGCTCTGCCCCTGATCTGCCTCTTTGTCAGTCTCAGCCAATCCTATGGGGAAGCACTGTGATTGGATCAGGCTACCACATGTCAGCAGACTACTTGTTTTTCTGAGTCTAACAGCATGCAGATTTAGAGCTTCAGGCTTGAATACAGTAAGATTTTTACTATATTTATAGAGGCATGAGGGGCCCAGGGGGGCAAGATGGTGATATTAACACTATAGGGTCAGGAATACATGTTTGTTTTCCTGACCCTATAGTGATCCTTTAAACTCTGTTAGGCAAGCATTAAACATATACCTTTAAAAAAGGTTTGCATCTAGTGTTTCATCACAAGGAATACACGGGATAAAGCAGAAGAAAAAAAAAAAAGGGGGGAGGTGGGGTAGAAAATGGTGGGGAATGCCATGTTGGTCACAGTCATTTTGCTTTGGATTTTCTGACAATTACATCTTCGGATATGTTTTCACTCTATACTGTCTCTCTAAAGGGACACTATAAGCACCCAGACCACTTCAGCTCATTGAAGTGGTCTGGGTGCTCTGCCGATGTCCTCTTAACCCTGCAATGGTAATTATTGCAGCTTCTCATAATTACAGGATAAAGACTGCCTCTAGTGGCTGTTAATTAGACAGCCACTAAAGACTCTTCCTGGTGTTTAGGCAACTTTTGGTCACCTAACTGACACTGGAAGTCCTCACGACAATCGGGTAAGTACAGTAAGGATTCATTAACCCCTACAGAGTGCATGAGGGAGCTATAGTGCTAGGAATGCAACTTTGTATTCCAAGCATCATAGTATCCCCTAAGTAAGCTAATTTGTTTCTTTGCATTTCAGTATCACTTTTATACTGATAAGCAGATGACTTGGTCTTCTCCTCACCTTTTGCTATCCCTTTGTTCTATAGGTTTCTGTTATTTCTATTTAGTCTTCAATAAAGAACATCTTGTCTTTCCTACTTCAAGGACTGCTACCCTTTATCTGTCTCTCTTGAGATCAATGACACAACTATCAGCTTTACCACAGAGACTTGCTCAGATTGAATTTTCTTAAGTTCCAACCTATCCTTTTTGCTCCTCAAATCCAGACGTTTTACAAACCTTGTCACTTTTATATTAAAAACAGAGCTAACACCAGATGCAGCTAAGTTGCTCATCCATGGCACAATCATCTCTCATCTTGACTTCAGCAATCAACTTCTCACTGGTCTTTCAAATTCCTAGCTCACCCTTTTGCAGTCCATTAATGAATACTGTAGTCAAGCTCATCGTTATGTACTCTCACAGCTTCCGCACCTCCCTCACTGTCAGTCTTTACACTGGTATATAGCTCCTGCCTCTATCTACTTGTAATGGAATCAGGAGTGACTGGAGTGATTGATCTCTAGCTTTGGATCCAGACATCTCCTGCTTAATCATTTCCCCTTCTCCTCAATCTGCAGGAACCATTCTTGGGTTTCTGCAGCAATTTTCATGGTGACATCCTGGCAATATCCTCTGGACTGGCAGGTTTCATCACCTCTAACCAATCCTTTTTCCAGGCAGGTAATAACCCCTCTGCCCAATCCTCCTTTATAGTGGGTATATCAATACCCAGTATACTGTCTTTACAAATATATTTTTGGTTCACAAGCCAACAACGGAAACATCACTATTTCAGTTTTTCCCAGATGCCATTAACCCCTTAAGGACCAAACTTCTGGAATAAAAGGGTATCATGACATGTCAGACATGTCATGTGTCCTTAAGGGGTTAAAGGGCATCCAGGATATTAGCCAAGAGTTCCTACATTGGCATCTATTTCTGGGGAGAGGTAACAGCTGTACCTATGCTAATATGTGCTCACCACTGCAGGGCAATGATGCCAACTGTACCAGTTCCCAGCAACTCTCTCTGATGCAGGGCAGGTGTTAAATCCATATTGAAAAAAACAAAGAAGTAGGTTAGAGCTAATAATAACAAGGTGGATAGGCAGCGGCCTAACAGAGGGTATCCCTCTAACCCTCTATAATAGGAGACAACAACAATAGAAATGAAAGGCTGCGACAAAATGAATAAATAAGTACTAAAAGACAAATAGTAACAGTGTATGTAAAATAAAATTAAAATTAAAAATACTAAGAATTATAAAAGAGTCCCAATATATATTAGAGGTTGAACTGTAGTGGAAAATGTCTTTGGCAATGCTTTAGATGGTAGGGTCTCTTCTCTGTTTATAGTAGTCCTGTTCGTCTCGTTATATAGAAGACACAAGAAGAGAAGACCAATCGTGCGGAGTGTAAAAACTTAATATTTGTGGAATAAAAATATAAATATTACACTCACATTTGGATGAGCTATAGCCAGCTCAGGTGTAACAGGCATACAGTGGAACAATCATCAATTGTTCATCAATACGCCTTATCCAACAAGGGCAAAGAAAAGAATCTTAAGCCCAGAGACAAACGGAGTGGCAGAAGACAGCAAAAAAGAGAGATTAGAAAGACAATAACTGCCCCAAATGAGTCGGAAGTTGGTATTTTTAACCTGTCACAAAAAGTTTTAAAATATGCCACAACAAACTCTTTTAGACCATTTGAAGCATTTTTAGATGTTAACAAATTTGTACGGAAAGCCACATTAAAAAGATTTTTTAATGGAAAAAATCTATTAAATAATCTCTCCCCCCCTCATTCCCCTACCTCTATAGATCAACCTACATACATCAACACCGACCTCAAACCCAAATCTACATTTTATCATTATCATTTTAAATTAGCTCCACTCGTTATGTTCGAGAAGTCCGTATTAAGGGATTTTAACAAAATCGGGTATAATAAATATGATACCCAAAATCTAAACACATTAGAAAAACTAGCTATAAAACAACTTCAAGAAGACAAAGACATTGTTATTAAACCAGCAGACAAAGGGAGGTCTAGTCATGCAATCAACTACTATGTATATTGAAGAAGCATATAAACAACTAAATGTCATTGCAATATACGAAAAATTACCAAAAGACTTTAATACAACAAAAACTAACCACCTTCTTAAAAAAGGGACTAGATGAAAATATTTTAAACAAACAAGAATATGATTATCTACTCATTAAAAATCCCCAAATTCCGGTAATTAATTTTCTTCCGAAAATACACAAAGACGCCAAACATCCCCCCGGAAGACCCATAGTGTCCCATAGTGTTCCCTTTTATGCAATTTATCCCAATATATTGACACCTTACTCCAATCATCAGTAAAGCTTATGAAGTCCTATTTAAAGGACTCCATGACACTATGAAGGTTTTTAAATGGATTTTATTGGGAACCAGATTTTATACTTGTCACATGTGACGTTATCTCTCTATATACCATCATTCCTCACCAACTTGGCTGTCAGGCTGTTAAAACCATCTTATCAAAATAAAAAAAGAATTCCAGATACTCAGATTGATTTTATTGTGGAGGGTATTAACATCATTTTAAATAACAATTATTTCGTTTTTTTTTATTCCTTTTATCTTCAAAAGAGAGGGACACATATGGGGACCAGGTTTGCCCCCAGCTATGCCAACCTCTTCATGGCGGACTGCGAATCCAGTGCCGTCTGGGGACGGCATGCCTGGGAGCATAGCCTGGTCTCCTATTTTAGATATATTGATGATTTGTTTTTTATATGGAAAGGCTCTGAGGATTCCCTCAACTCTTTTATAACACACCTTAATTCTAATAACAGAGGGATTATTTTATCTTGTGAATATAGTAAAGACACAATCTTCGGACTGCGAATCCAGTGCCGTCTGGGGACGGCATGCCTGGGAGCATAGCCTGGTCTCCTATTTTAGATATATTGATGATTTGTTTTTTATATGGAAAGGCTCTGAGGATTCCCTCAACTCTTTTATAACACACCTTAATTCTAATAACAGAGGGATTATTTTATCTTGTGAATATAGTAAAGACACAATCAACTTTTTAGATTTAAATGTCTTTATTAAAGATGGGACTGTACACACAAAAACTTTTTTTTTTTAAAAGTATGCACCAATACAGCAATACACCAAACTAGCTGCCACTACAAGCCCTGGCTTGAAAGCGCTCCTAAGAGCCAATTCCTACGCATACGTACTTATAAGGACAAACACACCTCAGAATCTCCTACCCTTCCTATAATTTTTAATTATAATAACAAAAGTGGCTTTATTAAAAAAACAATCAATAAACATTGGCAACTTTTAAGACAAGATGACCTTCTCAAAGAAATTTTACCAACAAAACCCAAAATTGTTTTTAGAGGTGCACCTAATTTTAGATCTATTTTAACTAAAAATTACACTAGAGAAATCAAACAAAACACCTACCACACTTTTTTAGAAGGAGCAAAAGGTTTTTATAAATGCAAACGCTGCATTGTGTGTAAAAGCACTGACCCCTCTATGCAATCAAAAGTTACCAGTTTTAGATCAAACATAACTAACAAGAGTTACACCATAAGAGATTTTATTGGATGCAATACAACAAATGTTATCTACCTATTGGAGTGCCCATGTGGCCTCCAATACGTAGGTATGACCACTAGGTGCCTAAAAACAAGATTAGCAGAACATTGCAGAAATATCAAAAATGGGTACCCAAACCATTCTGTATCTAAACACTTCATTAAGCATAACCAAGATCCAAAATTTCTAAAATGTATCGGAATCAAAAAATTTAAGGTCCCTTGGAGAGGTGGTAACATAAAAAATATTTTAGAAAGATCCGAAATGGAATGGGTCTTCAACTTACAGACCCTAGCCCCCCAGGGCCTAAATGCAGATTTTGATCTATATAATTTTTTATAAATCCATATGTCTAAATCTAGTCTTCTCGATTATTTTAACCATTTTAAAATGTCTTATGTATTTACTATACGCCTCTGTATCAAGTGTATGCACTGCTCTTGCTGTCATCTTGGGGCCATCCTATTCATAGTTGTTACCTACGGCAATATAGTCTAGGATGCCCCCAATTTGACCTCATTTTTATGTATATACTATCATAATGCTTGCTAACTTATAGTTATATAATTTAGGGATTATATACTTTAATACTATAACGTTGTTACTTTCTTTTAAATATTATTCCAGTCATTGTTCTATTCACTATGTTTTATATTTTTATTTATATATTCATACTCTGATTTTATGTATTTTTATGTACTATAATGTATTTTACTTTTTATATACATGTCCACAGTCAATATGGCCTCTTCTATCATTTTTTGCCCATAAATCCCCTTTCTAACCATTATTCATGTTATCAAACAGCCCCTTGATATGCAAATATCAATTTATATGCTGATATATACAGCATTGCTATAAACCCTTTATACACAAATATCAGTTTATATGCTGATACATACAGCATTGCCATAAGCACTAAACCTGCCCCCTATTATGTGCGTACCGCCCACTAAAATGGCGGCCGCACCTATAAACTATATTTCCCATGCGGCCAAGCGCCGCCAACAAAATAATCCCTTCTGTTTGTTTTTCATTATGTGGATGCCTATCACGTGACTCGTGCACTATATTTCCTAATGTGCTGCGAGTCACGTGACACATCCTAAGCCCGCCCCCCTATTGTGTGTACTGCCCGCTAATAGGGCGGCCGCACTCACTGACTACATTCCACATGCAGCAAAGTGCCGCCAACTAATACAACAACTTCCGGTCCCTCTATTACTGTGAACTATACTGCTTGCCGTATTCTGCTATTAATGTGGGCGCCGGTCACGTGACTCGCGCACTACATTTCCCAATGTGCTGTGCGAGTCATGTGAGGCGTTTTAATTATATACATATATATTTAAGTCCACAGATCTCGTTTTTTAATAATCTTTATCACAAGTAACTGTGCTCAACATTACTATCAATATAAACTCTTTTATTCTCAATTTTATTTTTAATTTTAATTTCACTTATAATATATGTAATGCATAGCTCTGATTCCATTGGCCATTGACTAATGACGTTTTTTTGGCGCCAATTTTTAATTGATTATGTACCTATGTATATATTCCTATCTGCCAGGTTTTAATGGTATCCCATTTTGATAAAGCCCTAGTGGTGAAACGCGTAAATGGTTTTATAAATTGAGTATTTTATATAATAAAAAGATTTTTTGGCTATTTTCTGTGCCACTATCCTTTTACACACAATTTTATTATTTTTTCCTGGCATTTATCTTAACAAGCCTATCCTGAGGTGGGGATTATACCACCAACGCTGTCATCAGAGTGCAGTCAGGCCTGCACTTTACTTGTGAGTACATTTTATTTTATTTTAAGAACTTCGATATCGTGTTAACAGAGAGCACTATTAGTTGTTTTTATATTCCCTTTCCCTGAGAGTTGGACACCATTCCCCTCCGGAGGACAAGCATCCATATATCCCATAAGCAGGGATTGTTCCCCTGTATACCTGTTACACCTGAGCTGGCTATAGCTCATCCAAATGTGAGTGTAATATTTATATTTTTATTCCACAAATATTAAGTTTTTACACTCCGCACGATTGGTCTTCTCTTCTTGTGTCTTCTATATCACAAGACGAACAGGACTACTATAAACAGAGAAGAGACCCTACCATCTAAAGCATTGCCAAATAAATTTTCCACTACAGTTCAACCTCTAATATATATTGGGACTATTTTATAATTCTTAGTATTTTTAATTTTATTTTACATACACTTTTACTATTTGTCTTTTAGTACTTATTTATTCCTTTTGGCGCAGCCTTTCATTTCTATTGTTGTTAAATCCACGTTGTTTCCTAAAGTTGCATGTTGTCTACTGCGCAATCTTCCTGAACCTCACTAGGCCACAGGGAGTGGTGCTACGTGCATTGTCTTGTGCAGCCAAATCCTTTGTGGAAAAGAGATTACCCCTGCACCTGCTCCTGAAGCCACCATCTGTTATTGAGCCATTCTTCTGGTTTTCACCCTCCTTCTAGGGAAGGGTGCTGGATGCACATGCTCTTGGAGCCATCCACATTTTTGGATTGTTGGGGAGAGGTAGTGACCACACAATGTTACAGGACCTTACTCTGCAGTTAGGAAGAGGTGTTACCTGAACCAATTGAATATACAAACCACAACTGTAGAGAGTTAGGAACTACACTTTCTAGTTGCAATTTACACTACTGCTTGGAAGGGATGCAACTGCACTGTCTACCTATAAATCACTCTATTGCTGGGAAGGGCTACCACCTTAGAAGTGCTTGAGCAGGGCCCTCACAGATCCAGTATGTTTAACTAGATTTTTCAGAACACCTATTTTACAGCACTGCTGAATATGTTGGCACTTTATAAATATTATTATTTTGCCGCAGATTTGAGCACAAGTTGTTGCTTTCTAATGTCACATGTGCCATGATCAAATTTGTTATCTGTTGATTACTCAGATCATCCATTGTGGAATGCCATACACATTATTTGCAGGCACACGGTCAGAAATGTGTTAGGCCAAGAATTACATATTTTATATGGACCTTACTGTGCAGCGTGAGATCTGAACCAACTCCTGGAATCATACACTACCACAAAGGAAAGGTGTAAATTACACTTTTTCAATTGAATTTCCACAGGGGTGCCATCTGCATTGTCTCCCTGTAACTCACTGTGCTCCTGGGTGGGCTGCTAACTGTATCAGGTCTTGTGATTTTGCTCTGTTGCTTTTAAGTACCAAACATATAATTTGCAGGCACAACACATGGGCAGGCATTCATTAGTACAAGGCTGACATATTTATGTCACTATGTTGTGACAAAACCCAGTATTTCCTTGTCCCAGTTATTTTCCTTGCATTTGGTAGATTGTTCTACCAAACACCGACCACCCCCCTGGCTCATTTAATTTAAAAAAAACACAAACTTAAGTGCTCTCTCTGTGCGGCTGCCGTTCGTATAACCGAACAATAAAAAGCAGGCAGCGGTACTTGGTCGTCGAGTGTCTGACACTCTAAGTCGGACACTCGACCCCTTCATTTCAAAACAAGCCAGGAGAGTACTGTTCAGTAGGATTGTTCGCACAAACCAGGCGAACAATCGCTACCTATGAGCCAGGGGAACCGTTCGTCTTTTTGTTTGTTTTGGAACTCCTGAAAGTGACCAACCGCTACCACTTTTTCTCTGGAACTATTTTGGGCAGACACAGGGCCAGATTAAGAGCCCACTGGGCCTGGTGCTGACAATTATGACGGGCCTAATTACAGAATCATATCGACCAAAAACAGTAAAACACTCCCAAGCATCCTGTATCTGATGGAGATGGTGCTGAAGAGAAAGAAAACAGCAGCTATAAGAAAACACATACCCTAGGCTAATCTATCACTAATTTATGTTTTCATCTTTCAAGTAAATCCATAACCCCCAACAGCAGTGTCCAGTCAGGCAGGAAGTCAATGGGCACGGTAAAAGGGTGTGCTACTGACACAAATCACGTAACCTGCCAAAAGGGGCGAACATGCCCAAAAAGAGGATATGTCTGCCCAAAGAATTAAAAGGCCAGCCTGGTATGAATGCATGTCAGGCTGCTTGCCAATCATGCAGCTGGCCAACTAAGGGCATACTATGCAGACAGCACCCTGAGCTTGGCATAAATGCATCTAATGATGCGCTCACTCAACGCTTTCTAAGGACTGTCCCCTAGCACTCGCTGGTCCACTTGTCTCCTTACCTTCTTACTAGCAGGCAGAAGCTCCTGGTATATGGTCTGGGACAGAGAAAAGCTGTATGTAGTGAGTGTAGAAGAAAGGGAACATGCCACAGTGTTAGAGAGACCAAAGTCAGCATTACCTTAAAGGATCACTATAGGGTCAGGAACACAAACATGAATTCATGACCCTATAGTGTTAACACCACCATCTAGCCCCCTGGGCCCCTCATGCCTCCATAAATATAGCAAAATCTTACTGTATTCAAGCCTGAAGCTGTAACTCTGCATGCTGTTAGACTCAGAAAAACAAGCAGTCTGCTGGCATCATTAGAAGTGGTGGCCTAATCCAATCACAGTGCTTCCCCATAGGATTGGCTGAGACTGACAAAGAGGCAGATCAGGGGCAGAGCCAGCATGATTCAAACACAGGCCTGTCCAATCAGCATCTCCTCATAGAGATGAATTGAATCAATGAATCTCTATGAGGAAAGTTCAGTGTCTGCATGCAGAGGGAGGAGACACTGAATGTTTGGATGCATTTTAGGCAGCCATGACCCAGGAAGGATCTCTAACAGCCATCTAAGGAGTGGCCAGTGAAGTTATCACTAGGCTGTAATGTAAAGACTGCATTTTCTCTGAAAAGACAGTGTTTACAGCAAAAAGCCTGAAGGTAATGATTCTACTAACCAGAACAAATTCAATAAGCTGTAGTTGTTCTGGTGACTCTAGTGTCCCTTTAACTATATTCATTGTCAGCCAGTCCACACAAGTTTTGTTCCCATACATCCCTCTTAAGTTTCCATACTTAAGTAAGAGTATGTGAAAAGTAGTTAGGGTTGCCACCTTTCTTGGAAAAACATACCAGCCTTGCTAATTTGCATAATTAAATATGTATGGGTGACATCACATGATGTAAATCACAAGGAGTGACATAAGAGAAAATGCTGTAAAATCACCAAAAAACTACTTAGTTTGATTCTGCTGTATAGATGGATTCCTCCCAGTGGCCCCATGTCTCCCAGTGCCCCCATGTGTCGATTACTCCAGGTCTCAGTGTTCCTATGTATCAGTGCCCCATGTCTCCCAGTATCCCCTAGTGTCATGTCCCCAGGTCTCCCAGTGATCCTATGTATCACAGTGTCTCAATGCCCCATGTCTCCATGTGTCCCCATGTATCCCAGGGTCCCCATGTCACTAGGAAGACGAGAAGACCTGGGGACACGGGGAGACCTAGGGACACGGAGACACCAGTGACACTGGGAGACGAGGGGACTCTGGCCGGGACGTATGGGGACACTGGGAAAATAGGGGACACTTGAAGACATGGGGACACAGACACCAGGGACACAGACTCTAGAGACACTGGCTGGGGGACATGGGGACATTGAGACATGGGGGCACTGGGAGACATGGAGGCACTAGGAGACATGGGGACAGTGAGACACTGGCAGACTGGGGGCACTGGGAGACTAGGGGGCACTGAGACACCAGGGACACTGGCTGGGAGACATGGGGACACTGTGTCCCCATGTGTCTGTGCCATAATGTCTCCCAGTGTCCCTTAGTGTCTCAGTGTCTGTGTCATAATGTCTCCCAGTGCCCCTTAGTGTCTCCTTGCAGCCTTTCCCCCCATCCCTTACTTCCCTGAGCTGTAGGCTGTCTCTGCAGGGTGGGAGTTGCTGTCTGGACTCTCTGTAGCTGCACCCCTGCAGATCAGTGAGTATAGATAGGCAGAGAGGGATATGCTGGAACTTCCTATCCCTGCCTGTCTCCACACACACAGTGACCCCTACTGGCCAGTGCTGGTATTGCAGAGTAAGCTCTTGTTTATACTGAGAAAAATACCAGCATTTGTATTGCCAGTATCACTGTAATATTGGCACCAGCAAGGCAGCCTCAAATACTGGCTGTGCCAATAAAATAAAAGCCAGGTGGAATCCCTAAGAGTTGTGTGTGAAAAAAAAAAAATGTAAAAAAAAAAAATAAATAAAAATTTTTATTTTATTTTATAAATCAATGGGCCTATTCCATGGGCCTGGGCCTGGAGCTGCAGCTCCATCAGCCCCTATGTTAATCCGGCCCTGGGCAGACACCAAGTGTGCGGTCGTTCAAAACTTTATCCTAGAGGGGATTCGGCTGTATTCGTGGGATCTGAGCACTATTTGGATAGCGCTCAGATCCAGGCTATCTGGGATATAAGACTTGTGGGGGTTCCTATGTGTGTTATATGTATTTTGGGGTGTTTTATGTTTTATTTCCTGTACCTCTAGTGCCTGGGAGATAATTAGTTTAAGCAAAGTACACTCGATTATCTCCCAGACACAGAGATTATGGGACGTGTTTTACTATACTCTTGCTGGAGACCCCATGCAGGGGGTCTGTGTATAAAGGTGGACAATCTTGCCATAATAAACCATTCCTATTGTTCCTTTCATCATGCTCGACTGATGTTTGAGTATGCGAATGCAGAAGCGCTTGATTTTAACCATTATCTACTGGGATTTCGGGAGAGTACAAACTAGCATACTATGCAAACAGGCTATAATCACTCAAGCCTCTAGCATTTTGGGAGTGTGCGAACGGGCATATCCTACAAGATACAAGGGGTTTGTTACATACATATATATATATATATATATATATATATATATATATAAATATATATATACACACATACACACACACACACACGTAATTAACCCATTGTATATACATATATATAAAGTGACATATAGTCAAATGCTTAAAGCAGATCTGTCATTGCCTGGTGACAACACCGCTCACATCCGATAGCCAGGTGGGGGGCAAGAAAGGTGACATTTACTTAGCTGTAGGTAAAGATGATGGCTAACCTTGCACATTGATTATTTATATCGCTGCTTATTTTTTTTTATATATCTAGGAAAGTACTAGATGTAGGACGAAATGTGTAGGACTTATATCTTTGCACTTTATCATTGCTTTTATTTGATATACTTTTTATACTTGTGTAAGAAATAAAGCAGATTTTTATTTGGATCTAATTTGGAGACCCATCTTCAATATTGGAGTGACGGCTGCCTTTAAAAAGAAAAGGTCCTGGATTAGCCCCCCATTATTCCAAGAGGAGGCACCCCAAGGTGATATATAACTGTCTTCATCTTGTGAGTGCAATTCCACTAGCATATACCTTGTTTTTAACTATTGTTTTGTATATAACTATTGTTTTTTTATTTTTGTAGTTCTTCAGCTATATATATATATATAATTTGTTGGGTCAATCTCTATTTGCTAACTACAACACCATAACCACTAAAAACATGACAACAATTCAAAACAAGAACAATGTATCTTATCTACACAGACTGATTTCTAAACATATTTACTGTGGTTTAATACATTACTGTGAGTAATATTGAGTGCTGTTATGCACTCAGACACACCAACAATATGGAGCTTCTAGAAAAGAGGTACAAAGGGATTTTGGTAATAAAAATGGACATTTGTGATGTATGATATGATGGTATTTTTGCATTATAGATGCATTATCATTCCAAATTCAGAAACATATGTGTGCACAAGAGTAGTACCAATTGTACCCAGACACATACTAATGCAGGGTTGAATTCTCCTTCCTTTACATTTTAAAAATAAAAAAATATAAACAATTCCTGTTTGAAATGTGTTAGACATGCTTGTCCTCAGATGCTTCACATAGAGTTCAGTAGTATAACTTCCACTCACCTGTATCTTTGTTCTCAATCAGTCTTTGAGCGGCAGAAGGTGTCTCTGGGTTCACTTTTGATGTAAATATTTTCATGCATTCGCCTTCCATTGTCCTTCCTCTTAAATTCTCAACTACAGTATATGTGTGAACTTCTTTCTCTCAATCTACTCTGTCTAGTTTATCTGTGTTGTGTTTTCCTTTTAATAGGGATCATTGTAAGATTATAAGGATTAAGGCGTAAAAACAAACAGCTTTGTCTCTTTCAAAAAGGCTTTTGGATGAATATTAGTGTTTTGGCAAAATGCAAGTATCAAGACATAATTAAATGTAATGGGGTCTCGTCATCTTATTTTGGCTAAATTTTCTTTAATTCAACTTATCAAATTATTTTTTTAATTGTATAGTCACCAAACCCTGAATTGAATTTCAACTTCAAGCACAGTGTTTAATAGAAAACAGAGTATGGTACTCATATACTCAAAAAAACATCTATTAGAATACGCTTTAGTTGTTAATATTCTTTTCGTATTGTGTTTGGCACTATATATAAAGTTTACTAAACTACTCTGACCTTACATTTAAATTCACTTTGAATTGTCACTTAAGTAAATAATCCTGATTGTAAAGTATTATTCTCTGTAAATTCATGAGACTGTAGTTGGGCCCGACGGATACACAATATAAATTTTCAGTTATTTGTTTAATTTGTTAGGACATAGGCTGATTCCACTTAGATGTGCTCTACTGGTGACTGGTACCAAAACTGCCTTTTTATTTACTAATGGTTTCCCAGTAGTCAGCCTGTACTTTGAGCCTTGACAACAGTTGCATTTGGTCCAAAACATTGCCAGGTCCACATTAGTTGCATAAATCACTTTCTGTTATCTAACTCTGTGCTGCTGGCCTGGGACTTATTTTGTCTTGTGCACGGAGTCTGGGTATAGAGTTGTGTATGCAGCCTCAAACCCAGTATGTGAGTTAACAGGTCATATGGAAAAGCACTGGGTTTGCGATCTGTCACACATGTAATCCATACATATTGTATCAATTAAACTTGTACCCAGTGAAAAGATTTATTTTGACTTCACTACTTTGTCCGAAAAAGGGGAACTGAGTCGTTAGTGTAGGAGGTTCACCTCCTTTGCTGGTTGGATGAAATTTCCACCAACCCGAAAGCTTAGAATTGACAGAGGCCGAAATTGTCCGTACAGAAATAAGGTGAGGGATAACAGGACGGAGACTAAATGATAGTGAGTAAATTAACCCCTCACTATCTAATATGAATATGAACTTCTGTTGAGTCTCATTTTCTGCATAATACAGAGTCCCCCATAAGAGACCCCCATTGCACCACCTTTTCATGGTTTTATAATGGATATTGATGTTATGAAGAAAGACAAATGTGATACAATGTGGTTTATGGGGGGTGATGGTGAGAGGGAAGGAGGTGATGGTGAGCGGGAGGGAGGTGAAAGGGAGGGGGTGATGGTGAGAGGGAGGGGGGTTGATGGTGAGAGGGAGGGGTTGATTGTGAGTGGGAGGGTTGATGGTGAGTGGGAGTGATGGAGGGTGATGGTGTGAGGGAGAGGGGTGATGGTGGGAGGGGGGTGTTGGTGAGAGAGAGGGGGATGATGGTTTGAGAGATGGGGTGATGGTGTGAGAGAGGGGGTGATGGCGAGAGGGAGGGGGGATGATGGCGAAAGGGAGGAGGGATGATGGCGAGGGGGTGATGGTGAGAGGGAGGGGGGTAATAATGTGTGGGAAGTGGGTGATGAGGGGGGGGATGACTAAATACCTTTTGTCATTCCCTGGTGGTCCACTTTGGGCTCCCTCGTAATCCAGTGGGCTCCTTGGTGGACCGGTGGTGATATCTCACGAGACCCGGTCAGAGCATTGTCGTGGTAACCCGAGGCAACTCTCTGATTGGCCAGATTTTGCATGACACATGGTCTGCAGCTCTGCACACTCCAGAGCTGCAGGCCAGCGGCTACGGGTGCTCTCTGGCCGGGCAGCCTAGAGGGACCTTTCATACTGAGCAAGCCGCCAGGCCCCCTTCTGGTGTCGGGCCCTCAGTCACTGACCGAGGACCCGACACAGTCTGCCCTAAGGCAGTTTAGGCGGCTGCAAGGTCTTAGGTGGCCAGCTAAACCACTTAATTAAAGAGCTGCCATTTTTAAAATGATTTAGGATGGCCTGGGGAGGCATGGTATGTATAGTGTCTTAATAAAAAATAATTATATCAACTGGATGTAAGAGTACAGTCAAATTGTATTGGTGGTATGGCCCCATTAGACTACTATTGTAAAAAAAAAAGGGGGGAGGGGGGTTGGGATGTTGGTAAATAGAAGCTCTGTAGATTAATGAATGTTCCAAAAACTAAAGGCTATAAAGATCTGAAAACAAATAAGAATCTATATCTATAGCATCTATTTAGACTACTTAACCCATATTTGGCATTGACTATAGTCTATGTAGTTAGAATAAGAGATACAGATATGATGTAAGTTCAACCTGGAAAATCCTTAAGTCAATGATTTTATCCAAAACTGCCTGGAGTCTTGGTGATATAGCATAAGACATAGTATAAAATTAATTTTATTTAAAGGTTGAATAATGCGTCCGGTATCTAAGTACCTTTGTTATAACTAAAAGTGAAGGTTTATATTAGGAGTTGTCTAAAAACCGTATTGTGGGAACAATGTATAGAATAATCAATCCCAGTAAAAAACCCAAGGGCAAAACTCAGACCTTTATTAAGCCTCTTGTCCAAACATGAGGAAAATTGAAGATTATGCTAGCTTCAGTGTACAGATAATCTTAATTTTAATAATGACAGGAGGCAAGTATTTTGCATAATCTTTCTTTACTAACTCCATAGCAGCAAAGAAAAGAGTGACATAACTGAGAACCAATCACAATGCGGTATAGAGTATAAGAGGTGTAACGTATGACATCATTTCCTCTTTAAAGCATGCGACATCACAAGATCACAATGCAGAAACAATAAAGATAACGTATAACATGAAAATAGAACATAAACGTATGAAGAATTCTTGACAGGGAAGAGTTCTTGATGTCAAGTGACGATCTTCCATGACAAGACGATGATGATATCTTGAAGGAAGTCTTCAGTGTCCTGATTCATCTGGTTAAACTGAAACGAGAATGTAAAAGGGTATTAGATTTCGGAGATGGTTGTGTAAAACAACGAGATGTCTATCCCTTATGATTAAGTAACCATCATACTGCAATAGAGCGAATACATTCCTCCCATCTATTGATGCTACCTAAGCCATCCCACCCATATGAAATATCTGTATTAATTGTAAGAAAACAACTTAGGCATTTAGCACAAATAACATGTGAATAAAGAGATAGAAATATACATGAAGGCAGAGGTGGGGAAGAGCGAAAGAGAGCAAGGTGGGAAAATACTTGCCTCCTGTCATTATTAAAATTAAGATTATCTGTACACTGAAGCTAGCATAATCTTCAATTTTATCACATGACAGGAGGCTTCGTATTTTGCAATTTCAACGCTGAGTAAGTAGAGCAAAAGCTGGATTAGATGGAGGACGGAAATAGAACGTCCTAAAGGTGGATTCTCTGGTCCAGTCCGCCGCTCGTAAAATATCTGGAAGGGAGGCCCCCGCCGCGTAGGCAGAAGAGGCCGCGGCCCCTCGGACTGAGTGTGCACCAAAAGCCTGGTCTATCCCGGCGAGGGCTAATAGCCATCTAACCCATCTGGCCAACGTAGTAACCGAGACTGGAGCGTAGGGGCGGACGTAAGAGATGAGAAGTTGGCGATTGGAAGTAGGCCGCAACGTCGCGGTGGCTTCCACGTATCGACGAAGAGTAGAGACCACACAGAGTTGTGGGTCTGAGGGAAAAAAGGGGTAAAAAACAGAGGAAGAGTCAGATTTCGTGCGTCTAGAGATCTGGAAGGTTACTCCCGCTGGGCAGAAGGTAAATGCGTCGGCATCGAAAGCGCGTACATCGGACACCCGACGAAAGGAAACTAGGCAGAGTAGGAAGGTGAACTTTGCCGTAAGCTGGCGGAGTGATAAGTTCTCATTAGGGGGCCAGTCCCGTAAAAACTGTAAGACTATGCCAACGTCCCAGAGTCTCGAGTATTTGGGTTCCGGGGGGCGCCGAAGGCGCATGCCACGGAGGAGTCTACAGATGAGTGGGTTCTGGCCCACTGGTGTCCCTTGAGTCGGCGTATGAGCCGCTGAGATGGCTGAACGTATCACGTTAATGGACCGGTATGACTTCCCGGTTGTGAACAGAGAGGTGAGGAAATTCATGATGGAGGGAATAGGTGCCGTAAAGGGATTGAGATCCCGTCCCAGACACCAAGTAGTCCAGCAGTGCCATGCTGATAAGTAGCACCTCCTTGTTCCTGGCGCCCATGAGTCCCATAGGAGCTCTCTAGTTTCCTGCGATAAATCCTCGGTTCGCCAGGAACCCCTGAAAGAGTCCAAGCCACCAGGGGCAGTCGGCCCTCCTGGACCAGCGGATGGGGTAGTCCCATCGGGTTCCTGAGAATGGATGGAGTATCTGGTAGGAGGAGGGGATCCTTGTTCGAAAGTTCCAGAAGATCCGGGAACCATGGTTAGCTTTGCCATAGAGGTGTGATGAGGGTCAGTATCACCCTCTGCCTGCGGATTCGGTGGAGAACCCTCGTAATCATTGAGAATGGAGGGAAGGCGTAAGCCCCGTGTTGTGGCCATTGTTGCAGAAACGCGTTGGTTGCTAGACTCTCCGGATCTGGGAGCCAACTGAAGAAGTCCTTCGTCTGACGGTTGTTGCGGGAGGCGAATAAGTCCAGGGAGAAGGGGCCCCTCTGTGCATCTAGCATCGTGAAAACGTGAGGGTCTAGTTGCCAGTCGCTGGCGTCCCTCCAGTGGCGTGAGTACCAATCTGCTGTCGTGTTGGTCTCTCCTGGTAAGTGTTCCGCCAATAGCGTGATGTTGCGAGGCAGACAATAATCGAAGATTTCCTTCGTGAGTTCTACTAATGCTTGGGAGCGGGTGCCTCCGAGTCGGTTGATGTATCTTACCGCCGAGACGTTGTCCATCCAGAGAAGGATGCAGCAGTTGGATCGTTCTTTTGCCAGACTGCGAATGGCGAACGATCCCGCCAGGAGCTCCAGACAGTTGATGTGCATCGAAAGTTCTTGGGGAGTCCACACTCCCCCCATGGAGGAGGTGCCGTCTGTTGCTCCCCAACCTGAGCGGCTGGCGTCTGACTCCAATATGAAGTCTGGTTGGTTTCCGAATATCGCCCGGCCATTCCAAACCTGCATGCAGTTCAGCCACCAGTGCAGTTCCTCCCGAACCTCGTCCGACATGGGGACCAGCTGGTCGTATGTTGGGTCTTTGCGAAGGAACTTTGTCTTGAGGCGTTGCATGGCTCTGTAATGCAGGGGTCCAGGAAAGATGGCCTGGATGGATGACGAGAGAAGGCCCACGATTCGTGCTAGTAGACGTAAAGGTATGGATGTCAGTCGAAGTACCTTCCGAATTTCTCTGCGGATGGTGGCAATTTTTGCCGCCGGGAGGCGTAGCGTGCATGATATTGAGTCTATCTCGAACCCAAGGAATTCGATCGACTGAGCAGGAGTCAGTGATGACTTGGGGCCGTTGATAACGAAACCCAGTGAGTCGAGGAGGTGTACGGCGTAGTCTGTATGTCTCTTTAGGGTCCTTGCATCCTCGTCGAATATCAAGATGTCGTCGAGGTAGACGATGCATCTTATGCCTTGGGCCCTTAGTCTCGCCATTACCGGCTTCATCATTTTGGTGAAACACCATGGGGCCGAACTGAGGCCGAACGGGAGACAGGTGAATTTCCAAGGTGTCCCGTGCCAGTAGAAGCGGAGATATGAGCGGCTCCTTTCGTGCACCGGTATGGTAAGGTATGCGTCCTTTAGGTCTAGATGCGTGAACCAATCGTTGTCTCGCAGTAGGTCCCGGAGAAGATGGATACCCTCCATTTTGAAGTGGCGGTACACCACATAGGAATTGAGCTCCTTGAGGTTGATGACGGGACGGAATTCCCCAGTTTTCTTCCTGACTAGGAAGATATTGCTGTAGAACCCGGTTGAGTCCGGAGCTGGTTGGATGGCACCCTTGGAGTGTAAGTCCTGAAGTTCCATGTCTATCAAAGAAGCGTCTGCCCATGAAAACTGAATCGGGCGAGGTGGTGCCTGTTGGAGTGGCCTTGTCTCGAACTCTATTTGATAGCCCCGCACCGTCCGAAGTATCCATGTGTCGGAGGAGAGGTCTGCCCAATTCTGGAAAAAAAGAGAAACACGACCTGCGATATGGCAAGGGGTTAGAGGTAGTATAGAATGGTAACTTACCATTGGAGAATTTCGCTCGGGAGCGTCCTCGGCTGCCACGGCCACGTTCCGATCCCCTGAACTGATGGAATCGATGGCGTGCAGATGGATCTGTGTAGAATGGTTGCGACCTGGTTGTGCGGGGGCCGGATGGCCAGAATCAGCTGGTGGCACGGCCCCTCTGCCGACCAGCCCTCCCAAAAACAACACGGGTGTTGTGGCCGCGGAACACTTTCCGCATTGATGTTTGTGCCTTATTGAGGGAAGTGAATATGTTGACCCTCTTATTAAGCTCAGTAAGGAAGGCCTCGCCAAACAATTTGCCCTGTGCCAAAGGGCCTAATTCTTTATCCCCCAGTTCGACAAGCTTGTCATCGATTCTGAAAAGTGCTGCTCGGCGCCTCTCCGAAGAGAGGGCCACATTAGTGTTCCCGAGGAAACAGAAGCACCTTTGTGCCCACCCTCGGGTATCTCGTGCCCACTCACGCACCATATCTGGGGAGAAGTCATCAGCCCTTTCATAGGCATCATCTGCCATATCCATGATCCTCGCCAAAGGCCCGATGGCATCTAATAGTTTGTCCTGAGCTGCCTTGAAACCACGTTCCACACCCTTGCGTGGGTCCCGACCCCCGCGGGACATGAATGTGGTCATAAGCGGGTCGAATTCGGGGGTGTGTGCTACCTTATCTGGTAGGCTCGGGCGAGGACATTCAGATCTCATACGCTTTCTCACTTCTTTGTCCAGAGACTTCCGGAGCCAGAAGTGCATGAATCTGGTCAAGTGTTCGGGTGGTGTCCATTCTTCCGAACGGGGATTGCGAATGTTCCTAGGATCGAACATTCGGAGGCCAGAGTTGTCCAAAAATATTTCTGAACCCTCTTGTGGGGTGTCTAGGGATGTGGTCCCGGAGTCCTGGGGCTCACCCAGGGTCTGTTCCCCTATAAAGTAAGGGTCCGATTTGGCAGCGGAGTAGTCGGATTCCTCCTGGTCAGAGGCTGCCGCCTGCCATTCGTCAACCACGGCTAACGCGTGTGATGGACCTGCGTCCTCTTCCCCAGAGGAAACCTGAGCGGGTTTTTGGGATGATTTGCTTGTGTCTCGTCTGCGTTTAGCAGGGGCCTTTCCTTTGAATTTACGTGGTCCCATAGCCTCGCCTTTCCAATGGCGCTTAGGGGGGTGGGAGCGTTCCCTGGAGGAATCGGAGTCTTCCGAATCCGCCCCATAATGAGCCCGTTTGGGAATGGGCTTAGATGCGTCCTGTTCCAATTGGAACGACTTAGCCAAAGCTTTTTCCATGGATGCAGCAACCGCTGCTGCAATCATGGCCTGGAGATCTGAGGGATTTTGGGATTCTTCCATGTTGTTAATCACACCCGGGGCTCACCCAGTGAATATGCGTGAGGGCACTTGTGGTACTTGTGGCACAAAATGGGGAGGCCTGGGGACCAGGGGGTGGTGTAGAATAGGTAGTGGTTAACCTGAAAGCGCTATGCGACTGGTAGGTCAAGCGAGGGCTGTCACTGGGGCTCACCCAGGAATTTGGAATCCTGCATAAACAGGTCCTTTCAGCAGCACATAAAAGGGGGGCTCACCCCTGCCAGAATAAGGGTATTCCCACTGGCTGAAACCGACCCCAAGTGCAAAGCACTAACCTGATACTGGTCCCACAGTGAGCTGATAAGGCTGCAGAGTTCAAAGAGTATTCCAGAGTATTCTGGCAGTAATAATAGGCTGGAGTAGTAAGCAGGGTAGTAGTAGCCGTTTAAAATGGCCGCCGGACTGAAAGTAGTAGGAAATGGGAGGTTTTAGTACCTCCCCTAGATTTTTGAGCGGCAAAAATTACCCGAACGGCGGGCGTTCGTGTGTACGAATCAGCCGAACGGAAGCGTTCGGCTAATACGCACGAATGCAAGCGCCTAATATGAGACGTTCACGGGAATTGCCGAACGCTAGGCGTTCGTCAAAGGGAACAAGTCTATGCGAACAGAAGTGCCGTTCGCCAAAAAACGTGCGAATGACGATAAGGCGGGAAAGAACCCGCGAATTTAACTGACACTAGGAAGTATAGGTGAAAATGGCGAAAATGCCGTTAAGACTCCCTGAAAGGGGTAAGCCAAATAAAAGCAGTGGAAAAGGTAACAATACAGAAGCACTTAAAATAACATAATGAATAAATGTAATAGTAATAGAAATATTTAGACAATAGTTCTTAGATATAGATGACAAATAGTGTAAGGACAGAGAGGAAAACCAAGTCTGTACTTATCTTCTGATGGAGCAGCAAAGAAAGAGGAAATGATGTCATACGTTACACCTCTTATACTCTATACCGCATTGTGATTGGTTCTCAGTTATGTCACTCTTTTCTTTGCTGCTATGGAGTTAGTAAAGAAAGATTATGCAAAATACGAAGCCTCCTGTCATGTGATAAAATTGTCATGAATGAATATATGGAGTAAAATTAAACCCTTCATTAAGTCCTTATGGAGACAAGGTTTTGAAGTGGTAAATCCAGCGTGACTTCGCCCTTAATAATAGTAAGTTTATATTCCCTTTTAAATGGTTTAAGTGTAGTTTTGGAATCACTTGAAACTTCAAGACACTAGGGTCGTCTGCATGGTTAAGTTGTTCATGTCTAGCTACTGGGGTGTCAATATTGAAGTTAGTAATAGAATTGACATGTTGCAGAAACATGTAGTTGTAACTAGACAAGTTGGACACACAGGAACAGAGGGGTAGAGGGCCCTGCTCAATGAGCTTACATGCTAGAGGGAGTGGGGTAAAATTACACAAAAAGGTAAGGATAGTATTAGACTAGTGACAGTTGCAGAAGAGGAATCAGTCAGGAGCTATTAACAGTTTAATTGATATGCTTTTATGAAGAAGTGTGTTTTTAACGATTTTTTGAAGGAGTGGAGACTGGGTGAGCATCTAACGGAGGAGGGAAGCTGGTTCCACAGGAACGGGGCAGCCCTCGAGAAATCTTGAAGACGAGCATCAGAGGTGGGAGTACGGACAGAAGATAGACGTAAGTCTTCAGCAGATCGTAAGGGCCTAGACGGGACATGCGTGTGTATAAGGGAGGATAGATAGGTGGGAGCAGCATTATGTAGCGATTTGAAAGCAAGAACCAGAATTTTAAATTGACTCTATATTTTATAGGAAGCCAATGTAGGGACTGACAGAAGGGTGAGACATGGTTGGTGCGGGCGGACAGGAAGATGAGTCTCGCTGCCGCATTCATTATGGACTGTAACGGCGCAAGTTGGGAGCACGTAAGACCACTGAGAAGTGGATTACAGTAGTCAAGGCGAGAAAGGACAGTGGAATGGACCAACACCTTAGTCGCATCTGGCGTTAAGTTAGGGGGGATGCGCGCAATGTTTTTGAGATGGAAATGACAGGATTTGTGATAGATTGAGCATGAGGAGGAGAAGCTTGAAAGGAGAGAGGTGGGGTCCAGGGACACTTACAGCCGGAGCCTGGCATTGGTTGGGTGATGTGTGACTTGGAGGACTTGAGACACAGGGTAACAACTTGCTTGGGGAGGAAGAGACCGGAGATTTCGGTTTTGGTCAGGTTTGGTTTAAGGGTGGGCGGCCATCCGGTTAGAAGCGGAGGGCGGTCGGGGCGCTGGTCTCGGAGGGCGGGAGAGATCAGGAGAGGACATGTAGATTTGCGTGTCATCTGCATAGAAATGATATTGGAAGCCAAAGGAGCTAATGAGTTTACCAAGGGAGGCGGTATAGATGGAGAACAGTAGGGGACCAAGGACTGAACCTTGGGGGACACCAACAGAGAGGAGTTGGGGAAAAGAAGCAGAGCCAGAGAAAGAAACACCGAAGGAGTGCTCGGAGAGGTAGGAGGAGCACCAGGAGAGAGCAATATCTTGTAGACCGATATTGTTAGTGATGGTGTGCACCATAGTTTCTTCCCACCACCCCAGGAAGAGGTGCGCAAGACAACCCCATGGCAGTACCTTTGAGTTGGAGATAATGTTTCCCGTTAAAAGTAAAATAGGTATGTGTTAGAACAAACTTAAGAAGGGATAAGATGAAGGATTGTTCCAGGGGACTAAACTGTTCCGTTTTTGCCAAAAAGTAGGTACAGCCTTATAAGCCTTTGTCGTGAGGAATGGTGTTGAATAATGCCACAACGTCCAAACTGGCTAATGATGTGTATGGGGAACTGATAAGTCTTCCAAGACTAACAGCGTTTGTTTAGTGTCCCATATAAAAAGAGTCCAGTTTTGATTTTAGAAAAAAAAGGTTGTAACAATTTATACAGAAATGTGCTAGCTCTCTCTTTCAATCTAAGGTTACCCCGAGACAATCGGTCTCCCCGCAGATCTTTTGAGGTCCTTTTGCACTTTTGGAAGACAAGAGAATGATGCTACTGTTAGGCTACTTTGAGACTCTATATGCATGTATACATTGTTACTAATAATTTTATCAGTCAATGCTGTTTGTATACAAATAAAAAATTAAAAAAGGTTAGCGCTAATAATAAAAAGATAAAAAGGCAGCAGCCTTATAGGGGGTCACCCTCTAACCCTCTACAATAGAAATATACAAGAAAACACAGAAAAGGCTGCGCCTAATAGAATAAAAAAAAAAAAATATATAATAATGAAACAAAGTCCCAGTCAGATTAGTGACAGTAATACAAGAAAGTTCCAATATTGTCCAAACTGGTGTAGTGTCTCCTTTGTTTTCAGTTGTCCGTCTCACGATATGAAAGACACAATGGGAGAGAAAACCAATCGTGCAGATAGTATAAATAAGTGGAAGTGAATATAAAATATAGATTTTGCACTCACATTTCCATGAGCTAGGACTAGCTCTAGTTTGATGGGCATACAGCGGACAACCCTCCGCTTATAGGGGTGCTTTTCCTCCTGGGGAGTGCCGGTATCCAATTCTCAGAAAGAGAGAAAAACAGCAAATAGTGCTCTCTGATGGAATATTTGGTAAAAGGAGTTAAAAGAAAATAAAATATACTCACAAGTAGAGTGCAGTCCTTTCTGCACTCTATTTAACGCATGGGTGGTATGATCCCCACCTTAGGATATGCCAGGAACAGTGAATAAAATGGTAAAAGGAATAAGTAATATAATATATAATTTATTTGATATAGAATATAAAACCAATTGTTTTTATATTTTATATTAAACAATTGGTTTTATATTCTATATCAAATAAATTATATATTATATTACTTATTCCTTTTACCATTTTATTCACTGTTCCTGGCATATCCTAAGGTGGGGATCATACCACCCATGCGTTAAATAGAGTGCAGAAAGGACTGCACTCTACTTGTGAGTATATTTTATTTTCTTTTAACTCCTTTTACCAAATATTCCATCAGAGAGCACTATTTGCTGTTTTTCTCTCTTTCTGAGAATTGGATACCGGCACTCCCCAGGAGGAAAAGCACCCCTATAAGCGGAGGGTTGTCCGCTGTATGCCCATCAAACTAGAGCTAGTCCTAGCTCATGGAAATGTGAGTGCAAAATCTATATTTTATATTCACTACCACTTATTTATACTATCTGCACAATTGGTTTTCTCTCCCATTGTGTCTTTCATATCGTGAGACGGACAACTGAAAACAAAGGAGACACTACACCAGTTTGGACAATATTGGAACTTTCTTGTATTACTGTCACTAATCTGACTGGGACTTTGTTTCATTATTATATATTTTTTTTTTTTTATTCTATTAGGCGCAGCCTTTTCTGTGTTTTCTTGTATATTTCTATTGTAGAGGGTTAGAGGGTGACCCCCTATAAGGCTGCTGCCTTTTTATCTTTTTATTATTAGCGCTAACCTTTTTTAATTTTTTATTTGACGCCAATGTATTGGCTGGGCTGTGTGAAAGTGTGGAGGGAGAGCATGGCTTTGAGGGAGGGCAGAGTGTGTGTGAGCCTTACTCTGCACAAGACTCAGCCAGTTCCCAAGGTGCTGTGTGTGTGAGGACATGGAGTGGAGGTGAGGGAGAGACAGAGGTTCCATCAGTAGATAGGGGGACCCGTCCACGGTCTGCCCAAAGTGAGGGGCATGGACAGTCTCAACCTGTGGGTCCAGGGAAAATGGCCGCAGGGGAACATACTGATGGGGGAACCACCATCCTTGTCAGCATATCACAATCACACCTCCAACATACACCCAAGCCAGCTCAGGAGAAGGCGTCTGTCTCTAAGCAACTTTTTGATTCTGAACCAAAGGTTCAGAGTAAAAAGGTGCAACAAGCCCAGCAGACAGACCACAAAATAAAACAGATAAGGAGTGTGGATACAGTGCAGGTACCCTGGGAGTGTCCTCTGTCTCATCTTGTGTGTGCTTACAGGGGAGTACTGCAGAAATCGGTTGGTTTCTTCCCCTTAGAGCTACTACACGGGCGAAGTGGGTGTGGCCTGAGAGATGTGATCAGAGCGCAGTGGGAGATGGAAACAGGCAAATCAGGCATGCGTGTTGTGGATATGGCTGTGATATGGCTTAGGGACAAAGGGCAAGCCTTTTTGGGGGAGGTGTGTGAACACGTGAGGGTTACCCCATTCATGTAGAACCAGAGTTCTGAAAAAGATGAGTATATGAGGTGGAGGCAAAAAAGGAACAAGTGTTGATACACAAGGTAGAGGCATGTGAGCCTTCTCCCATTGCGTCTCTTATTTGGGGGAGGTGTCACGGCAAGGGTGTATAATTTATTATGACACTATGGAATATCATCTTTTAATGTGATTTCTTGTAGTAAATGGCACAAATTACAGAGATGCTATTGCTGAGGTCAACAGGGGTTACATCTTTTGAAGCTGGGACCCCCACAGGGGGCAGATCACAGAAGGGGTAGTGTGAATGGCATAGGAATGTGAAAAGGATTTTACTGTATGGATGTGAAGTCTGCAAGGTGTGAGGTTCTACACTTGGAAAAAGTCTGAATGTCTCTTCATCCATTTGGCCTGTACCTTGTAAGTGATGAGTAAATCTCTTTGATATGTAAATGCCATTAGCTTTGTTCTAGTATCATATCCAAAGGAAGGACAAAAACATTCATATTTACCCCCACAGAATAATAATTAAGCCTCATTTTTGTTATATTTGGAATGTGACAAGCGCCATCTTCTAACCAAGTCCAAACATGAGTGGCCTAACTTGACCCTAGGGAAAGGAATTGTGATGTCCGTCCTATTGGATCGTGGGTGGGACGTGCAACATGTCTATGGAATGGGAAAATAATAACAAATTTGTAGATGCAATTATTATTTCTGTGGCAGGTACAAAAAATAAGATAGAGTCAAATGTTTCCATTTGGATTGACAGTGGTCTGGAACAAAGGAGGTGGTCAGTTATTATTACTGTAGGTATGCCTTAACTCCACCCCTGGGCAAGACTTGATAAACCACAGGGTATATATCTAATGATCCTGAAGGGTGTTTGTGTACTTGCTTGGGGCCAAGATCTAATTTTGAGTGAGTCACCACCTTTCCTTGCCAGAGACCCCCTGGACAGAAGTTGTACTTTCAAAACCTAAGTGAGTAATTAGGACTTCTGTATTTTATCCTTTTTGTTTTTACCTGTTGTTGGTGTAAATAATTTGTTTATCATAGATTTTTATATGCACTGTGACTATCTTTTGCTCATAATAAACATTCATTTATTAAGTTTTGCCTTTGTCTGGTTAAGAATCACGTTACCTGAAGAGACTAGTTAGTATTTTTATAATTCCTTAAATATTGTACTAAGTAATATTTGGTGGGTTTTATTATTGATTTACCTGGGGGACCAAGGCACCCCATTTATAAATTGTCTTGGTGGTGGCAGCGTTAAAGTAGTAATAGTTATATTATTATGTTTAAGTGTGGGTGGTGTTAAAGGGGGATTTTGTCATTATTTCCGGTCTAGTGCAGACAAATAGTGTACTTTAACCCTTTCACCACCACAACTACGTCACGCACACTCTTGGAGTAGGGTGCGTTCGTGACACCGGATATTCAATTGTCTTGTCCTTCCCCTAATTAAGAGTTCTAACATGCCCTGCTCTGCTGTTTGTTTGCTTTTTTGTTTGTTTTTTAAAATGTATTTATTTATTAATGTATTTATTTGTTTCTCTTTTTAACTAGCTTATTGACGCTCCTCTGTTTCTTTACTTTTTCTGGCTCTTTTCAGCCAACCTGCACCTTTCACTTTGAGGCACATCTTCTGCTATTTATGACACCCCAGTCACCCCCACC
>OW240923.1:56434738-56555812 GCA_933207985.1 Pelobates cultripes
TGCTGCTCCCTCCCTTTAGCAGATCTCTGTGTAATGGCTCTGGTGCACTAAGGGCAGTTTAAAGTGTTGCTGGAGGTTACCACTGCATCAAATTTTGCGTTACGCTTGAACATTCCTCCGCGGAAACTATTTGGATGATTCAGAGGAACTTTCGGGATGATGCAACAATGGGTGCAGCGCAAATAGCCGTGCGGCACAAATGCAAAGGCTTGGCCTGCAGTTGTGGGAGGGGCATGTTACCCTACTTAAACCCCCCCACTCACCTTCCTCCATCACGTACGTGTTTTTAGCGATTCGCATGTCGCAATTTCCGGTTGCCGTCTGCTTCCCATGTGGTTCTGGCTTACTGTTCCCCAGCCGTTTTTCGTTTTGTCCGCGGTCCTTTCCTGGGTTCTGCTCAGGTCGGCTGTCTGTCCTGTCAACTCCTCCGTTTCCGTGAGTTACTTACCTCCATTCAGGTGTTTTCTTTTCCCTTGTGTCCTGGTTTTGCTTGTTTCCAGGGGCTTCGTGGCTATCCGACGTTCACCTGTTTTTTTTCTTTCTGCGCCCTATGGCCGTATAAGGCTTTCGTGCATTTTTTGTCTGCCAGTATTATAGGCGGGCCCGGGAGGAGGTCACTTGGAAGAGGAGAATCCTGTCTGTCCCGACCTTTCCTACCAGCTCCCCCGGGGGCCTCACCCAGACCCGGCCTGTCATACAGGGTCCCCGGAACGCACACCTTCAACACCGGCCTCTCATGCCGGCTATCCTGGAGGCCTCACTCGGAGCCCGAACCGTGCCCCAGTGTTACCTTGGATGCCTGTCTCGGACCCTGGCTTAGTAACCGATCATACCCGGCAGGATGGACGAGATGTGGCTGCTCTCTGCAGCCTGTGTGCTATTCACACTGGGCATGTTTTCCAGCGGCCTATAGTGTCTGCGGTAACCCCAACAATTTTCCCAGTCCGGACTGGCACTACACCTTTCAGCCTGCACCCCCTCACTTTCACTGCCGCTAGATTGCAGCCTGCACCCCTACGTTACCAACTATGCTATAGCCTGTACCCCCTATTTCTAACATGCTCCTCTATAGTAATACCCGCACTCCACATTCAAACCTGTTCCTCTGTTGTACTTCATTATCCCAAACATTGTAAACTTTTCCAATATAGTATTATTTTCCCCCCTAGATTCCACCTGTTCCTCTATAGTACTTTTCTGCACCATCACATTCCACCCTGTTCTAATATAGTACTTTCTATCCTCCACATTCAGACCTCCTCTGCTCCCCCACGCTTTTTACATTTGGTTGGGTGCTTTGCTCAAACTGTTTAATTACAGTTTTGTATCAGGGTTTTTTCGGTCCCGTCGCAGAGTCCGGCCTGCGTTCTTTTTCGAGTTTTCGCTTTTTCCTTTATGGCTGGGCCGCGTTTGCCCGCCATACTCCTTATGCTACATTATTTTCCTGCACCCCCTCCCTCCCCCACTTTCCTTCTGTGTTCCTCAGGTACATCCTCTCTCTTGCTGCCCTCTCCCTTTTAGTTAGCTGTGGCTGGCTGTCAGTGTCCTAGGTGTCCACTAGTTGTAATTCCCCCTGGCTTCTTTGCCTTAGGTTAGTGGTCCCGTGAGGCCAACTCCCATCCTCATACTCAGAGGTACAATGCCCCTCGGGCCAAATCATAGTTAGTTGCCTCGCATCGTGGCATAGAGAGGGCCTCACCTGTCACTCCCATTCTATCTTATGTTTAACTGTCACAGAGAGGCCAACACCCTGCCACAATGTTTCAGTGGCCACGTCATCCCCTCGCGCCAACTCATAGATAGAGCCTCTCACGCCGCTTGGCATCTAGCAGGGCCTCACCTGTCACCAAACTTAGTTTTAATTGTTTCGCCTTTTTGGCATTAGCTAGTATTTTCGACACAGGTTCTTCAGATACGTCCTTTCTCTCACTCCCTTCCCACCCCTCTTAGTTAGCTGTGGCTGGCTGTCAGGGTCCTAGGTGTCCACTAGTTGTAATTCCCCCTGGCTTCTTCACCTTAGGTTAGTGGTCCCGTGAGGCCTACACCCATCCTCATACTCGGAGGTACAACGCCCATCGGGCCAAATCATAGTTAGTCGCCTCGGATTGTGGCATAGAGAGGGCCTCACCTGTCACTCTCATTCTATCTTATGTTTAACTGTCACCGAGAGGCCAACACCCCGCCACAACGTTCAGTGGCCACGTTATCCCCTCGTGCCACTGCATAGATAGAGCCTCTCACGCCACTTGGCATCTAGCAGGGCCTCACCTGTCACCAAACCTAGTTTTAATTGTTTCGCCTTTTGGCATTAGCTAGTATGCCAGCACACACACACACACACACACACACACTCATTGGGTCGCTTATGCGCTGTTTATTCGTCTCTTTTCTAGCAGGTCTCCGCTGCCAGGCACTGTGGTGGTACTTTTTCTGCCCCGGCTCTCTGGCTAGATTTGGTACTCATCACACTGTGGAGTTTCGGCTATTCCACCTTCTTTTCGTGTCCTGGTCTCTTCCTTGTTTCGCTGCGGTTCTCACGAGCCAACTTATTCCCTCCCTAGCGGCCTTTCGGACAGCTAATCTCGGTGTCTGTCCGCCTCCATGGGTAACGCTGTTGCTGGAGGGGGCCCCAAGTTCGCTCTTACTTCTCCGTTGTTCGCTCCCTGTTTGTTTTCGCTACTGTCGTCTACAGGGCGGTTTCGGATGGCAGTTTGGGTAATTTGGCATCTGCCGCTCTGGCTGGATCCGAGCCAGACTTCCTGCACCTTTTGTAATGCATTCTCTCCTGTGCCTCCTCTGCACATTCCACATGGCTCTGCCTACAGCCTCTCCCTTAGCCGCTGCCGTTCCCTACGTTTCGGGGTCTGCTCGCGGACTACCAGCCTTGTTAGCTCGTGGTCGTTATTTTTCATCTGGCTCTTTCTACTATCACTCATGGCACATGTGGCCCACATAGGGCCTTCTTCTCCTTGAGGCTCCTTTTCGCGTATACTGTTACTGTCTTTTTGCTATGTTGTCTGCGATAGGTTTTCGTTTCTTTTGCCACCTCTAATTTGCATCAACTCTACCTATCCGGTTTATAACTTTACATACTGTGCAGGTTACCATTCATACAAGATTATTACCATACTCAAGGCATTTCAGGTTCCCGGGGAAATTTCAAATCTTACAGATTTCCCATCAGCATACAATTATTTCTAGCACAATCAGCCCTATTAGATGCCTGTCCTTACGAATCAGGTACCAACCTTCAATGTAGGGTAATAACTACTTGATCCAAGGATAAATCTGGGATCAAGAAGGAATTTTTTCCCTAGTTTGTTGCAAAATTGGAAGTGCTTCAAACACATTTTTTTGCCTTCTTTTGGATCAACCGCAAAAACAAATGTGAGGAAGGCTGAACTCGATGGACACGAGTCTCTTTTCAGCTATGTAACTATGTAACCTAGTAGTTGAGCCGCTATACCTGCTTTCACGGTTTCCCGGGTCCCACATATTTACCACAGCCACCACGTCCATCTTGCAGCATTGTCTCAGGTAGTCTCACCTACTCATGCAGACTATTGTTTACTTTCTCTTCCCCACACTTAGTCTACCCTAGATGGCCAACACGTTTAATATACCTTACTACCCCTTGCACAGTTAGATTTAATCCGTCCTACTATTCTGGTCACCTAAAAACAGAACAATGAGTAAGCGCTAACCAATATATAGGCAGCAACCCTGTAAGGGAATCCCTCAAGAACCCTTAGAATGAGAACTGAAAAAAGTAAAAAGAAAGTAAGGGCTGCGCCAAAGGAAACTAGAAATAACAAATAGTCCAAGAATGTAAAAAAATATAAAAATATAAATATGAAAATATAAATATATAAGAAAGTCTTATCTAGAAAAGTCTTGTCGTAATCGTAGAGTCTATGTGGGCTTGATCCAGAGCGATGATACTTGGAATAATCCTCAATAGGAGTCCATAGGTATATGTAAAATAGAATAAAAATAGAGACCCAAATAGTGCAATATGCTAAAACAAAAAAGAATAATAAAAAATAGAAAATAGAAATAAAAACTCACATTTACCAGAGCGTAAAACTCGCTCCGGTATAGAAGGCGTTCAGCGGTATGATCCCCGCTTGCAGGATATACGGTGAGTCTCCTCCGTTAGCGATGTATCCAGTACTCAAATAGAAAGAGACAACCAATAGTGTACACTGAGTGTAGATAAAATAAAATAACATAAAAAATGGGTACTCACAAGACGGGAGAAGAACAACTGCTCTTAAACATAGGCGCTGGTGGTATAATCCCCACCTAGGATTGCTTGGAGTTCGGGATGTAGAGAAGATGCCAGGTCACGAAATAAATAAATGTGTATATAAAGATATATGGCACAAATAAAGAGTAACCAAATAAACTTTTAATATATAAAAATACACAGAGTAATGTCCATAAACGCGTTTTGCCAACACGGCGTTATCAATATGGAGTAGGAACCTGATCACTGGCATCAAATAGTTTATATAACAACTAAAAACAGTTAAAATTGGCGCCAAAAAATTAGCAGCCAATCACAGTTAAGATAAGAATAAAATAATTAAAACAGAAACATAACTGGTGACATATAACATACTAGTATTGTGTATGACATAAGGGGTTATATGGCATAAATATGCATAAAAAATTAGGGTTATATAAATAAATAGAGAGCTTATTTGCCGATCACGTGATCGGGAGAGAGAACGTAGTGCATGCTGGGACATGTAGTAAAACGCCGGCGTGCACTGCGTAGCCGCCGGCGTTTTCGTGAGGGAAGGGGGGAGAGGCGGCGTCAGCACGCAGCTCTTGCGGCTGACTGAATAGATGGGGGCGGGGTTATAGTGGACGGCGGCACGCACGAGAGCTGCTGCCGCCGTCACTCAAAGGAAACCGGAAGTATAGACGGCGGCTCGCACAATGCTGCAGCCGTCGTCATAGTAACCATAAACAAAAAAAAAAAAGAAACCTTGTCGGCTGGCACAAAGCTGCAGCTGAACAGGGAATAGTAAAAATATAAAAATATAACAAGTAAAAAGAAGAAATATTAGTAATATATGAACAATATTGAGTATGGATAGAAGCCATAGAATAATAAAAGGTATAATACATTGCACACAGTATAAAGGATAAAAGAAGATAAGAAATAGGAATAAAAAATGTTAATACAAATTGTAAAGGCATACTTAGAACAACCAAATATAATGTAAGAAATTTATAAAAAATTATAAAAAATTAAACAAATCAAAATCTGTATTGAGACCATGTGGTGTAAGGGTTTAAAGTCTGTACACCCATTCCATTTCATTTTTACCCAAAATATTTTTAATATTACCACCTCTCCAAGGGGTCATGCATTTCTTTATTCCAATACATTTCAATAACTTAGGATCTTTATTGTGCATAATAAAATGTTTGGATACTGAATGATTCAGATATCCATTTTTAATATTTCTGCAGTGTTCGCTTAGACGCGTTTTTAAGCACCTTGTGGTCATTCCAACATATTGGAGGCCACAGGGGAATTCAAGCAGATATATAACATTTTTGGTAGAACAATTAATAAAATCACAGATTTTATAAACCTTATTAGTCCGTCTTGACATAAATTCAACAACTTTGTGAGGGACGGCTGGGTCAGTAGTTCTGCAAACTATGCACATTTTACATTTATAGTAACCTCTTATATGGGGGAACAAGGTAGGGGGAAGTGTGGTAGTTTTTTCTTTGGTGAAATTATTAGTTAGTATTGATTTGAAATTTTTTGCTCCTCTAAATATTATACTTGGACGCTTTGGTATGATTTTGTTAAGAGTTTCATCTTGTTGTAAAATATGCCAATGTTTTTTTATGATTTTTTTAACTTCATTACTTTTGTTGTTAAAGTTAAAAATAATAGGTAAGGACATAGATTCGTCTTTGTTTTTGGGTTTGTATTGTAAAAGTTCATTTCTGTCACTATCATGAATATCCCTAATGGTATTATCAAGTTCCATTTCTGAATAATTCTTCTCAACAAATTTATCTTTTAGTATCTTAGCTTGTATATTAAAGTCACTTAATTCTGAGCAGTTTCTCCGTAGTCGTAATATTTGACTTTTCGGAGCGCTGTCTAACCAGGGCTGGTAGTGACAGCTACTCTTATCTATGGCGGTATTCACACACACTTTTTTAAAAAAACGTTTTGGTGTGTAATTTACCATTTTTTATAAAAATATCAAGATCTAAAAAATTAATTTGTTCCCTGCTGTATTCGTAGGTGAGGATTATACCCCTGTTATTTGTGTTGAGATTAGTAATAAAAGAATTGAGATCATCCTCGGAACCCTCCCAGATAAAAAAGAGGTCATCAATATACCTAAAAAATGAAACTAGGTTTGCTCTCCAGGCATGCTCACTAAAAACAGCTTCAGATTCCCAGTCGGACATAAAAAGATTTGCATAGCTGGGAGCAAACCTAGTACCCATGGCTGTTCCTCTTTTTTGTAGATAAAAAGAATTTACTGAAACGCAAGCGTACAAACAAAATTCTATACTGATTCAAAGTAAAATTGAGAAAGTCGAGATTGAAACAAAACATATAAAAATTAAAAAATACATAAGGGACAAAATGGATTATTCCAACAAACAGGTTAGGACCTATCATCTGAATAAGAAATACACTTCACAACACCCACTCCAGAAAAATAACTATGGAAGAACTAACTTTCACCGTGAAACTAAACACTATGAAAATTCTGAGATAAAATACCAGTCACACTATCATCAAAACGTAAGGAAACCTTCTTATTCACCACTAAACACACACACATACAGAGCACAAACTAATTACCATCGTGGCCCTCCACAAAGAATTCATCACTCTAACACCAATCAATATCGTTCATTCCCTCCATGTAACCGACACAATTCATATCGAATGAATCACAAAATCCCGTCATCACCAATACATCACAATATAGCAGGACCTCAATACAAACACTTGTCTCCTAAACCTCAAAGATCGAAATATATTAATGATCACAAAGAACACTCTAACTACTTTAAGTCACCTACGATTCCTCATCATTCTAACAGATACCAACTACTGTCAGTAGACTCGGAATTTGAAAATGAGGATCATTTTTTAGAAATCCGAACACATCAAACGGCATTAGCTCAAACACCACATCCCTCACGATCAAGAAAAAGGATTTTAAATTTAGAGGAAGAAGAAGTGGGAGACGCGAACAAACGAGAAAGACTAGAAAGATAATAGCTCCCCCTACTAGTAATGGTAACGGCATTTTTAATCTTTCACAGAAAATTTTAACAAGTGCTCAACTAGCAGTTTTAACCAAAGGTCTTAAATTTGCCCCTACCAATACTTTTAAACCATTTGAAGCTTTTATAGATGTCAACAAATTTGTTCGGAAAGCAACTCTTAAAAGATTTTTTATTGAAAAAAATGAGGACAATTTTAATCAAAATCCTATTCTATCTCCTCCATTACTCTCTCAAAATAACTCTATTATTAACACAAATCTTAGAGAGAAATCTGTTTTTTATCCTGCTTATTTTAAATCTGCTCCTATTACTATGTTTGAAAAACTGGTTATAAAAGATCTAGAAAAGATTAAAAATACTAAATATGACCCTCAGAATCTCACGCATATAGAGAAGCTATCATTAAAGGAATTGCAAGATGATGTAAATATTGTTATTAAGCCAGCTGATAAAGGTGGAGGAATAGTCATTCAATCAAGTCAAATGTATATAGAAGAAGCACACAGGCAATTAAATGACACGACTGTGTATGACAAACTTCCATCAGATCCAATTAAACACATACAAACTATCCTCACCCAATTTTTAAACAAAGGTGTAACCCTAGGTATTTTAAACAAACATGAATTCAATTTTTTAAACATAAAATTTCCTGTGACCCCTGTTATATATTTCCTTCCTAAGATCCATAAAAATGACACCTTCCCACCGGGGAGACCAATAGTGTCTGGTATAGGTTCTCTTCTCTGTAATCTATCACAATATATAGATATTCTCTTACAGCCCTCAGTCAAATGCATGAGATCCTATCTTCAAGATTCCATGGCTCTTTTAAAGTTTTTAGATGATTTTACATGGAAATCTAATTTTATACTAGTCACATGTGACGTCCAATCACTATATACTATTATCCCCCATGACATAGGCTGTCAAGCTGTAAGAGATACCCTAACCAGAGAAGGTAGAATCCCTGATGTACAAATTGATTTCATCTTAGAAGGCATTAATATTATTTTAAAGAATAATTATTTCTGGTTTTTAATTCTTTTTATCTACAAAAAAGAGGAACAGCCATGGGTACTAGGTTTGCTCCCAGCTATGCAAATCTTTTTATGTCCGACTGGGAATCTGAAGCTGTTTTTAGTGAGCATGCCTGGAGAGCAAACCTAGTTTCATTTTTTAGGTATATTGATGACCTCTTTTTTATCTGGGAGGGTTCCGAGGATGATCTCAATTCTTTTATTACTAATCTCAACACAAATAACAGGGGTATAATCCTCACCTACGAATACAGCAGGGAACAAATTAATTTTTTAGATCTTGATATTTTTATTAAAAATGGTAAATTACACACCAAAACGTTTTTTAAAAAAGTGTGTGTGAATACCGCCATAGATAAGAGCAGCTGTCACTACCAGCCCTGGTTAGACAGCGCTCCGAAAAGTCAAATATTACGACTACGGAGAAACTGCTCAGAATTAAGTGACTTTAATATACAAGCTAAGATATTAAAAGATAAATTTGTTGAGAAGAATTATTCAGAAATGGAACTTGATAATACCATTAGGGATATTCATGATAGTGACAGAAATGAACTTTTACAATACAAACCCAAAAACAAAGACGAATCTATGTCCTTACCTATTATTTTTAACTTTAACAACAAAAGTAATGAAGTTAAAAAAATCATAAAAAAACATTGGCATATTTTACAACAAGATGAAACTCTTAACAAAATCATACCAAAGCGTCCAAGTATAATATTTAGAGGAGCAAAAAATTTCAAATCAATACTAACTAATAATTTCACCAAAGAAAAAACTACCACACTTCCCCCTACCTTGTTCCCCCATATAAGAGGTTACTATAAATGTAAAATGTGCATAGTTTGCAGAACTACTGACCCAGCCGTCCCTCACAAAGTTGTTGAATTTATGTCAAGACGGACTAATAAGGTTTATAAAATCTGTGATTTTATTAATTGTTCTACCAAAAATGTTATATATCTGCTTGAATGCCCCTGTGGCCTCCAATATGTTGGAATGACCACAAGGTGCTTAAAAACGCGTCTAAGCGAACACTGCAGAAATATTAAAAATGGATATCTGAATCATTCAGTATCCAAACATTTTATTATGCACAATAAAGATCCTAAGTTATTGAAATGTATTGGAATAAAGAAATGCATGACCCCTTGGAGAGGTGGTAATATTAAAAATATTTTGGGTAAAAATGAAATGGAATGGGTGTACAGACTTCAAACCCTTACACCACATGGTCTCAATACAGATTTTGATTTGTTTAATTTTTTATAATTTTTTATAAATTTCTTACATTATATTTGGTTGTTCTAAGTATGCCTTTACAATTTGTATTAACATTTTTTATTCCTATTTCTTATCTTCTTTTATCCTTTATACTGTGTGCAATGTATTATACCTTTTATTATTCTATGGCTTCTATCCATACTCAATATTGTTCATATATTACTAATATTTCTTCTTTTTACTTGTTATATTTTTATATTTTAACTATTCCCTGTTCAGCTGCAGCTTTGTGCCAGCCGACAAGGTTTTTTTGTTTTTTTTTTGTTTATGGTTACTATGACGACGGCTGCAGCATTGTGCGAGCCGCCGTCTATACTTCCGGTTTCCTTTGAGTGACGGCGGCAGCAGCTCTCGTGCATGCCGCCGTCCACTATAACCCCGCCCCCATCTATTCAGTCAGCCGCAAGAGCTGCGTGCTGACGCCGCCTCTCCCCCCTTCCCTCACGAAAACGCCGGCGGCTGCGCTGTGCACGCCGGCGTTTTACTACATGTCCCAGCATGCACTACGTTCTCTCTCCCGATCACGTGATCGGCAAATAAGCTCTCTATTTATTTATATAACCCTCGTTTTTTATGCATATTTATGCCATATAACCCCTTATGTCATACACAATACTAGTATGTTATATGTCACCAGTTATGTTTCTGTTTTAATTATTTTATTCTTATCTTAACTGTGATTGGCTGCTCATTTTTTGGCGCCAATTTTAACTGTTTTTAGTTGTTATATAAACTATTTGATGCCAGTGATCAGGTTCCTACTCCATATTGATAACGCTGTGTTGGCGAAACGCGTTTATGGACATTACTCTGTGTATTTTTATATATTAAAAGTTTATTTGGTTACTCTTTATTTGTGCCATATATCTTTATATACACATTTATTTATTTCGTGACCTGGCATCTTCTCTACATCCCGGACTCCAAGCAATCCTAGGTGGGGATTATACCACCAGCGCCTATGTTTAAGAGCAGTTGTTCTGCTCCCGTCTTGTGAGTACCCATTTTTTATGTTATTTTATTTTATCTAAACTCAGTGTACACTATTGGTTGTCTCTTTCTATTTGAGTACTGGATACATCGCTAACGGAGGAGACTCACCGTATATCCTGCAAGCGGGGATCATACCGCTGAACGCCTTCTATACCGGAGCGAGTTTTACGCTCTGGTAAATGTGAGTTTTTATTTCTATTTTCTATTTTTTATTATTCTTTTTTGTTTTAGCATATTGCACTATTTGGGTCTCTATTTTTATTCTATTTTACATATACCTATGGACTCCTATTGAGGATTATTCCAAGTATCATCGCTCTGGATCAAGCCCACATAGACTCTACGATTACGACAAGACTTTTCTAGATAAGACTTTCTTATATATTTATATTTTCATATTTATATTTTTATATTTTTTTTACATTCTTGGACTATTTGTTATTTCTAGTTTCCTTTGGCGCAGCCCTTACCTTCTTTTTACTTTTTTCTATTCTGGTCACCTGTCTAGGATAGGGTGGCATCCATGACTTCAAACTAGTTTCATTTTGGTCCGTATATTTAATCTCTAGGTCAATCGAAGTTCTCAGCTTATTCCCCATATGTACCACGTACCGTCAAAGGTACCATATAGCTAGGCAATTAAGGTCTTTCTTATCAGTTGTTGATTGTTCTACGTTTCTGGCATGTATCTATTTTTGCCCTCTTTTATTACAGGCCTACCCCTGACGTCGGTTCCGGCACACCTCAACCGACTTTTCCCCCCTTTACTATGCTACTCTTGGTACGCTTCCTATATGGCCTTATTTGCCCCTCACACAAATGCAAAGGCTTGCCCTGCAGTTGTGGGAGAGGCATGTTACCCTACTTAAACCCCCCTACTCACCTTCCTCCGTCCCGTACGTGTTTTTAGTGATTCGCATGTCCCCACCCTCCACTCCCTCTATCTATACTTTTCATACACCTCATGGGTGGGCCCTCTTTTATTACAGGCCTACCCCTGACGTCGGTTCCGGCACACCTCAACCGACTTTTACCCCCTTTACTATGCTACTCTTGGTAAGCTTCCTATACGGCCTAATTTGCCCCTCACACAAATGCTATAAAGATGGTCGAGAATATGTTGAAAGATTTGGCTCCCTGTGACTTTTGGCTTTTCCCAAAACTAAAATTATGTTTGAAAGGGAAGAGATTTCAGCCGTCGAGATTCAGAGATTCAGGTAAATATGATGAGGAATATCATATGTATCCCAGATTGTGTATCTTGTATTTCCAAATATGATGAGGCGGCTGATGGCAATTCCAAAAAAGGATTTTGTTTTGAACAGTGGAAGAGATGCTTGGAGAACTTTGTAAGGTCCCAAAGTGCCTACTTTGAGGGGGACTGAGGTGTTATTGTCCTGTGGACAATGTTTCTTGAATGTTGTATCTTCTTCATAAATTTCTCTATTTTTCATATTATATGGCTGGATACTTTCCGGACAGACCACATATATATATATCCCCTATCCCATATTACCATAATACATACCCAAGACACACACTGCATCATAAAAACACACCTTAGCTCAGACACAATACATTTCCTACACACCCTGCACACAGGCCGCATCACCAGCAAAGCAGTAAATCTCCAAGGATGGGTCTTTAGGAAGGAGACACCAAATTACCATATTTTTCCATGTATAAGACTATGTTTTTTTCTAAATTGTTTTAGTCTAAAATGTCACTGTCATGGAACGTCAATGCAGGGGTTAAAGATGTGTGTGCGGCCTTAGGCAAGATGGCTTACAGGAACTCTCCACTGCCCAAATACAAAATAAATAATAATCACTGTTTACTAGATATACCTGCATGCATTTTTTTTCATTGGTTAAATCTAAAAACAGCTTTCAAAAACTGTAGATCTCTTGTCTGCTGCCTTTGCAAAGCCTATTCTTCTAACCCCATCCAGACTTTATGTGACTGTTGAATCACAGACTTCCCAATAAGACTGTCACTGCTCAATGCGAAGTCTTTGCAATGCAAGTGCTCTGGGCAATTGCTGCCTTTTGAGTTAAGTGCAAATAAGCTAACCAAACCAGGAAGTAACAGGACATGTCTGCTTGAAAAGACAAAATGTAACCAGGTTAATTTATAAGAGTGTCATTTCTATTGAAGTTTGCACTATTACCGAAATGAACAAAACAGCTTTTTAGTCCTCTAGGGGGTCTGGATTGTCTTTTTAATTGGATTGTGATGTCAACTAATAAAACAATATACATCTGAAAGAAAACATAAGATCACATGACAAAAACATTTGAAATAAGTAAATTGATTTGCAACAGTTTAATCAATGGTGTACTTTCTGGAGAAACTATTTTTCCACTTTCAGCTTATTTCTCAATGGGACACACAAAAACAAACAAACCGAAAAAAGCTGGACATAAAACTACCTCCTGGCATCAATTATCTTCCTGTATTCACATTCCCCCTTTGGTGCCTCAGTGCCCTTGATGTGGCACTCATTTATCTGCACAACATATATTCATGTTAAAGCCCTATATAATATGCATGCTGTAACGTGTTTAGATTTTGCAGAAAAAAATATATTTTGTAAGATATTTGTAAGCTGCTGTTTCCAACAAGAAATCCACTACTTAAGAGGACACTATAGTCACCAGATCAACTACAGCTTAATATAGTTGTTCTGGTGAGTATAGTCAGTCCCTGCAGGCATTTTCAAGTAAACACTGCCTCAGATGGCTACTAAAGGTGCTTAATGGGCCAGTGCTGCTAAGTGTGCAGCATTGCCATTCAGTGTCTCCACGCTATGCATGGAGACACTAAGTTTCTCTCAGAGATGCATTGATTCAACACATCTCTTTGACGAGGAGCTAAGTTGACCAAGCCGGAGTGTGGCCTCGCTCCCATCCCGCCTCCTTTCAGATTTTATCCAATCAAATGCTTTCCCTATGGGAAAGCATTTGATTGGCTGAAATCTAACATTCTGATGATATCAGCATGGAGACAAATTTATTACCTTTTAAAAGGGCTAAGGGAGGGCAAACCACCTAAATGGTGGTTTTAAAACTATAGGGTCAGGAATACCCTATAGTGTTAAAACCACCATTTAGGTGGTTTGCCCTCCCTTAGCCCTTTTAAAAGGTAATACATTCTTTTTAATTAGATTATGATGTCAACTAATAAAACAATATACATCATACAAAATATTACTATATACATATGAACACATATGCCTGGAGTGCTTCTTTGTGCACTCTATGCTGACAAATGATGGAGGTGGGCGTATTTTTAAATAGATTTTTGTTTTAGAAAATTCAATGCATTTCTATGACGAGGTGCTAAGTTGACCAAGCCAGAGTGTGGTCTCGCTCCCATCCCGCCTCCTTTCTGATTTTAGCCAATCAAAAGCTTTTCCATTTAGGTGGTTTGCCCTCCCTTAGCCCTCTTAAATGGTAATAAATTTGTCTCCATGCTGATATCATCAGAATGTTAGATTTCAGCCAATCAAATGCTTTCCCATAGGGAAAGCTTTTGATTGGCGTAAATCGGAAAGGAGGCGGGATGGGAGCGAGGCCACACTCCGGCTTGGTCAACTTAGCACCTCGTAGTAGAGATGCGTTGAATTTTCTAAAACAAAAATCTATTTAAAAATACGCCCACCTCCATCATTTGTCAGCATAGAGTGCACAGAGAAGCACTCCAGGCATATGTATTCATGGTCAAAATTCCCAGGTATCACCATGAACACATATGCCTGGAGTGCTTCTCTGTGCACTCTATGCTTACAAATGATGGGGGTGGCGTATTTTTAAATAGATTTTTGTTTTAGACAATCCATATTTTTGCTAACATTTGTGCTAGCACAATCAATAGATGATATGGGACCTGATGGAATGCACCCAAAGTTATTAAAATAGCTTAGTGGTGTACTAGCAAAACCATTAATAGATTTATTTAACCAATCATTGTTAACAGGAATAGTCCCAGAAGATTGGAAGTTAGCAAATGTTGTGCCCATTCACAAGAAAGGTAGTAGGGAGGAGTTGGGCAACTATAGGCCAGTAAGCCTTACTTCAGTAGTGGGGAAAGTAATGGAAACGATGTAAAAGGATAGGATTGTTGAACATTGTTGAATAAATAAAGCATAAATGCTATAGTCCACCCCCCCACCCCAAGTTATATCATGTGCCTCCCTCCCAATCCTCTTGCCACCTCCCTTAAAAAAAAATAGTGAGAGCTGAACAATTAAACTAATACCTGTTAAAAAAATATATACTTAGCTTTTTTTTCTAATTCTTTTTATCCTCAGCCCCAAAAAAGGCCAAATAAAAATGTATAATAACCAATGCAAGAAAAAAAATAAAAATTATTGCAAATAAATGGTGAAACAAATGTAAAAACGTAATGAAATAAATTAAATCCTTATTTTGCCCTGCCTGGGCTCGCAGGAAACTTTCCCACTCTATGTAATATCAGTAAGCTAGTAAGCTAACCAACCAGAGTGGTGCAACAGAGAAGATTTGCTTCTTTTTCCCCACTGAATATTATTTTTAGGGCCCCCAGCCGCCACCAATAGGTGGGACTGGGGGTACACTAGGTCCCCGAGACTCCCCGCTTATATATAATATCCCACACCAGCTTACCCTATTAGAAAGTCCCTATACACCATACACAGCCACTATGCCCCACAACATAACAACATTTAATGGAGTCGGTGAGCACCATAGCCCCTATCTCCCCACAACAGCCACTAGGCACACAACATCAGAACATTCACTGTAGTCGGTAAGCACTACAGCACTTGTCCCCACACCACTGCCCCTGTATCCCCAATACTTCCACTATCCACCCATCACAGCCTCTATCCCCCACAGTACAGCTTTGTCTTCCCACTATAGCCCATATTCCCCCATATCCACTATCTCCCCATCACTGCTCCATCCTCAAATACAGCCACTATCTTCCCACTACAGCACCTCTACCTCTCAACACACACAGAACAGTCACTATCTCCCCAACACAACAGCCCCTATCACCCCAAAATGCATGCTTCAGTTCCTATTCCCTGTACACATACATTATGGACCTGATTCCCCCCATACATTCTCTACAATTCCAATTTCCCAGCTCACATACAACAGACTCAATTCCCCCACACACTCTGCAGACCCTATTTACTACCCAAATACACACACCACAGCCACGATCTCCCTTAATATACACTAAAGCCCCTATCCACAAACAGCCATTATTTACATGCCCAGACACATACTACACTGCAGACAGCTACATCCACACACAAACCACAATCACACAAGCAGCATCTCCCCAAAGCACACAATTCTGCAAGCAGCATCCCCAGAAACAAGCTATTGACCTATTGTGTCAATAGTGGTTTTGATGGATCAAGATTCTACCATTTCCTTTTTCTCAGGTAGTATGTTGTGTCTGGCAAGCCAGTTTATACCTGGTGAACGGTATAACCACTGGGGTTAAATTGGTGGTTTCCTTATCATTTATTCAGCTGGTTACCATACTTTTACTATCTCTGATGTGTACATTAGTCCTTAGTGGATTTTTTCATGGACTGCTGAGTTACACTTGAGATAACATGAACTATTCATAACCCAACATGCAAGAAACATACTTGGTGATGTTATTCACTTTCTTTAAACTGTGCCTGACTTGGCGGTTGTAAAGTTCATGACAGCTTCTTACTAGCTAAGCATCACCACCTCTAGAACTATAAACTCTAACTTTCATTATCAAGGAAGCAGTTGGAACGGGATAATTTTTCAGACTGAATAAATACAAAATGACTGTTCTAATTGTTAATTAGTGTTTGGCATGAAGAGTAAACTAATCAAAATATAACTCATAAAATTAATACATGTAACATGATTTAACATAATCATTTTTATAGTTTAGATGTGCATTCATCAAAACTAAAGCCTTCGTTTTTCAGAGAAAAACATACAAAAAAAATCAGGATGTGTTCAATGTCATTAGTATTTTTGAAGAAGAAGATGTGTAGTGCTGAATTTCACAGCATTCTATTTGTAGCAGTTTTCTGTTTCTTTAATTTAAACAAAGATTATTCAATTACCAATAATGATGTTAGTGTCCAAAGAGGTTGACGCATGTATGTTCCTAAACTGCTATTATTATTATTACCATTTATATAGCACCAACAGATTCCGTAGCGCTTTACAATATTATGAGAGGGGGGATTTAACTATAAATAGGACAATTACAAGAAAACGCACAGGAACGATAGGTTGGAGAGGACCCTCCTCAAACGAGCTTACAGTCTAAAGGGAGTTGGGGTGTAAAAAACAATAGGACAGGAAATAGCAATCAAATAAGTTGGTAGTGAGTAGAGTGCTGCCCTTTAGGAGAGAGCAATAGACAGGTATGTAAGGTAGAGATTACTCTGGGAGGCCATAAGCTTTCCTAAAGAGATTGGTTTTAAGGCATTTCTTAAATGATTGAAGACTAGGGGAGAGTCTAATGGTGGTAGGCAGGCTATTCCATAGGAAGGGAGCCGCCCGCGAGAAGTCCTGCAAGCGCGAGTTGGCCGTACGGGTGCGAACAACGGACAGGAGGAGGTCACGGGCAAAGCGGAGAGACCGAGAAGGGACATACCTATGGATCTGTGAGGAAATGTTAGAGGTCCTAGAATTGTTCAGTGCTTTATAGGTGTGAAGTAGTACCTTGAATTTACTCCTAGGAAGCCAATGTAAGGACTGACAGAGGGGTGAGATGTGAGAGAACCGACTAGAAAGGAAAATCAGTCTGGTGGCAGCAGTTATTACAGACTGTAGCAGTGCAATACGGCTTTTGGGAAGACTAATCAGGAGAGGGTTACAATAATCCATGCGGGAAATTACTAGAGCATGGACAAGCTCCTTGGTAGCATCTTGCGTAAGAAAGGGGTGGATGCAGGCTATGTTTTTAAGATTGAATCTACAGGATTTGGCAACATACTGGATGTGAGGGTCAAAGGTGAGGCCAGAATCAAGTATGACGTCAAGACAGCGTGCTTGCAAGGATGGTCATATGTGGATACCACTAACTTGAAGGGAAAGCGAAAGAGGAAGATCAGTATTAGGAGGAAGAAAGACAAGGAGCTCAGTTTTAGAGAGATTGAGTTTCAGAAATCAGGAGGACATCCAGTCAGAGATGGAAGAAAGGCAAGCAGTGACACGTTGCAGGACGGCAGGAGAGAGGTCCAGGGAGGAGAGATATACCTGGGTGGTAGTACAGGTGGTAGTGGAATGAATCCAAAAGAGGTAATAAGTTTGCCAAGAGAGGCAGTATAAAGAGAAAAAGGGGACCAAGGACAGAGCCTTGGTGGACTGCAACCGGACAGAACGAGGGGAGGAGGTATTATTAGAAAAGGAGACACTGAATGAGCGTTGGGAGAGATAAGAGGAAAGCCACGAGAGGACAGAGTCACAGAGACCGAGTGATTGAAGAGTTTGAAGAAGGAGAGCATGATCAACGGTGTCAAAGGCAGCAGAGAGGTCAAGAAGAATTAATAGGAGTAGTGGCCTTTTGATATATGTGCATTTGTACGGGGTATACAGATGTGTCAGATTCCAGCATATGTACAATGTACTTTACTAATGCAACTTTGATTTCTCCATGATTAAAAGTTGTATTTTACAGGGATGCATAAAGAATTTTTTTTTTTACAATCTAAACCTTTCAAGCTCTACGTTTCATTGAAATTGGATTAAATTGTGTTTCTTTAAAGGAATTGCTATCAGTTTTACTAGAATACATTAAATGTGCTAAATGTGATCCTTCTGTGGGAAGCATAGTCAACACTGTCTGCATGCAGCATATATCTTTATATAAAAAAAGATGCAATTTGTCACTTACCGGTTCGTGTCCGTCTGTGTAATCCCTGAGACCTTGTTCCAGCATGTTTTGTTGTCGTGGGTGATGTGGACCAAATGGTGAGTCCCCAACCATACATATAGCCATTTCTGTCTTAAAGCCAGTGCCTTATCATGGTTTCCTCTTGGTTTCCAAATATGATATATCTGTACCTATTCGAACCACAATCTACTTTTTAATTAAGTTTACCTACCTGTATATACAAGTAAGGCTCACAAATGCCAAACTTATTCTTATTTTCTTTTTATTGAGCACATTCTGCTGCTGAACCCATGTGATCAGTGGCGTACACACAACCCATGGGGCCCCGGTGCGAAAACTGATCCGTGCCCCCCCCCCGAACGCTTACTCTGCGCGGGCTGGGGCCACAACACATGGCAGTGGGCACCTGGTCCGCGGTATGTACGCCAGTGCATGCAGATACACATACACTTAAAGGACCACTACAGACACCCAGATCACATCAGCTCAATGAAGTGGTCTGGGTGCCAGGTCCCTCTAGTTTTAACCATGCAGCTGAAAACATAGCAGTTTCAGAGAAACTGCTATGTTTCACTGAGGGTTAATCCAGCCTCTAGTGGCTGTCTCATTGGCAGCCGCTAGAGGAGCTTCCGCGATTCTCACTGTGAAAAACACAGTGAGAAAACTCTGAACGTCCATAGGAAAGCATTGAGTAATGCTTTCCTATGGGCGGTTTGAATGCGCACGCAGCTCTTGCCATGCATGCACATTCGGAGCTGAGAGGCGGAGAGATCCCCAGCGCCAAGGGAGTCCGGCGCTGGAGAAAGGTAAGTGCTTAAGACACACACACTCTCACGAATAGACGCATACACACTAGCTAACAGACACACACTTTTACTGACAGACACACACTCAGTGACAGACATACATACACACACACTCACTGACAGACAGACACACACTCACTCACCTACAAAACACACACTCACTAACAGATGCACACAAACTAACACACTCAGTAACAGACACACACAGTAACACACACACACACTCTAATACACACACACTAACACACACTCTAACATACACACACTCTAACACTAACACACACACACCCTAACACTAACACACACACTCACAAACACACACACACACACACTAAAACACACACTCACACTCTAACCCACACACACACTCTAACACACGCACACACACAAGTTTTGTTTTAATTTAATCCCCCCAGCCTCCCTACCTTTGGGAGAGCTGAGGGGATTCCCTGGGGTCCAGTGGTATCACCGGGCGCGCAGGCAGGCAGGCTGGCGCGCGAGGGAGCACTGTCCCGAGTAATTCCTGTTCAGCTCCCTCGCGCGCCGCGTACCGATGCCGGAGCCGGAAGATGACGTCATCTTCCGGCTCCGGCATCAGTGTGGTACACGAGGGAGCTGAAGAGGGAGCACGCGCCCGCCAGGTGACCCCAGGGCCAGCCTCGGGGGGCCCTGAGGTGGCCAGCTCCTGGGCCCCCCAGGTTAGAGGCTGGCCAAACTGGTATACATACCGGGTTGCAGGGCGGTGGGCCCACTGGTGGGCTGGGCCCGGTCGCAGCCGTGACCCCGGTGTGTACGCCACTGCATGTGATATAGAATATTTTTGAGTCATTGCCGTTTCAGTTTTTCATGTACAGTATCTCACAAAAGTGCGTAGACCCCTCACATTTTTGTATATATTTTATTATATCTTTTCATGTGTACAGCCTGTATAACATTGTAAATTTTCTGTTCCCTCAAAATAACTCAACACACAGCCATTAATGCCTAAACCATTGGTAACAAAAGGTACACACCTAAGTGGAAATGTCCAAATTGGGCCAAAAGTGTCAATATTTTGTGTGGCCACCATTATTTTCCAGCACTGCCTTAACCCTCATGAGCATGGAGTTCAACATAGCTTCACAGGTTGCCACTGGAGTCCTCTTCTACTCCTCCATGACAACATCACGGAGCTGGTGGAGGTTAGAGATCTTGCGCTCCCCCACCTTCTGTTTGAGGATGACCCACAGATGCTCAATAGGGTTTAGGTCTGGAGACATGCTTGGCCAGTCACCTTTACCTTCAGCTTCTTTAACAAGGCAGTGGTAGTTTTGGAGGTGTGTTTGGGGTCATTTTCGTGTTGGAATACTGCCCTGCGGCCCAGTCTCGGAAGGGAGGTTATCATGCTCTGCTTCAGTATGTCACAGAACATGTTGGCATTCCTGGTTCCCTCAATGAACTGTAGCTCCCTAGTGCCGGCAGCACTCATGCAGGCCCCGACCATGACACTCCCACCACGATGCTTGACTGTAGGCTAGAAACACTTATCTTTGTATTCCTCTCCTAGTTGCCGCCACACATGCTTCACACCATCTGAACCAAATAAGTTTATCTTGGTCTTATCGTACCACGGGACATGGTTCCAGTAATACATGTCCTTAATCTGCTTGTCTTCAGCAAACTGTTTGCGGGCTTTCTTGTGCATCAACTTTAGAACCTAAGAAAATAAGAATAAGTTTGGCAACCTGTCCTGTGAAACCGTTGTATGGTCTTGCCCACTGTGCTGCAGCTCAGTTTCAGGGTCTTGGCAATCTTCTTATAGCCTAGGCCATCTTTATGTAGAGCAACAATTCTTTTTTTCAGATCCTCAGAAAGTTCTTTGCCATGAGGTGCCATCTTGAACTTCCAGTGACCAGTATGAGAGCGATAACACCAGATTAAACACACCTGCTCCCCATTCACACCTGAGACCTTGTAACACTAACATGTCACATGACACTGGAGAGGGAAAATGGCTAACTGGGCCCAATTTGGACATTTCCACTTAGGGGTGTACTCACTTTGTTTGCCAACGGTTCAGACATTAATGGCTGTGTGTTGAGTTATTTTGAGGGGACAGCAAATTGACACTGTTATACAGGCTGTACACTTTTCATTGTAGCAGAGTGTCATTTCTTCAGTGTTGTCACATGAAAATATATAATAAAATATTTACAAAAATGTGAGGGTTGTACTCACTTTTGTGAGATACTGTATGCACTTAATACATGCATATTTGTAGATAAATAAATAAAAATATTATATATATGTTTGAATGGCACACTTGAATTTTACTTACTAACTCCAGGAATCTTGATAAAATAGACTGAAATTTGGGAAATGAGTAAAATAGGGAAAGGTTGTATGACATGTCATGATTCCCTTTTATTCCAGAAGTTTGGTCCTTAAGGGGTTAAGGTAATTATTACTAATGATATTCTTGTTTGCAAAAACAGTAAATTGTGATTCCACAAAATGGTAAGCTTACCATTAAGCATCATCACAATCATAATTTTTTATACCTTACCAGTGTAATTTCTGAAATGGATTATTTCTATTTGTACTTTTTTGTGGGAATTGCTACAACAAGAATACCTTTTTAGGTACTTTGACCAAAAAATGGTGGTAGGATAGCAAGAATTTATTGTGATCAATGTTCTGCTGTGTAATACAACTGGATATTTAACTGCCAGGGGCTATATTTAGTAAATATCACTATATATCATAACTTTGGCCATTTATTGGAGAGGACTGAATAACTCCCCACAAAGATACCTTTTCAGGTTCTTTGACCAAACACTTTGTTGCAAGATAAGATAATCATGATTACTCACTAAACTCCAATATTTTTTGTGAATTAAAGGAAGACTCCAAGCCACTGCTGCTCTTAGCTTATTGGTTAATATGGTACAAATGAGCTAAATCCTGCTTCTAACAGCATTAGTAGTTCAGATGAGAAGTGTCAACTGGTGGTCCACAGAGGACTGTTTGACTCCTTACAATGGGTGTGGGGGATCATTTAAATTCATATTAAAAAACTGTGGCAAAACTAATTTTCCACCTAAGCTATAATCACACTTTGGCTGTTTTTGCAATTTGGATTTAATTCACCCCCCAAAAAAATAGAGTTTATTGAATAACCCCGTATAAGAATTATTTGTGATGGATGTTCTGACATGTGCTACAGTGAAAAGCAGACCAACATCAAAAAACTAGTGCTTATTGATACCTGAAATAATAGCAGAGGACAGGAGGGTATTGGGCTGCCTCTGTCTGTCTATCTATCTATCTATCTATCTATCTATCTCAAATTAGGGTATTCAGGGCAATCTTTCCTTACTTAGAAAAATATATGAACAAGGATTCTTTCATAATTGGGGAGGTCCTAATGTGGTGCAATTTCTTCAAAAACAAATTCCACCGCCTAGCAACTTGGTAAATCCTAGATGTTCTTTGTATTACCCATTACTGACAGGGCAGGGGTAAAAGGTTAATAAACAGGGCAGGAACTGTAATATTCCAATACTTTACCCCATTAGGCTTGTTTAGTGAGAAATTTCAGTGACCTCCAAAGACACACCCAGGTTCTGTATATTAGGGGTTGTGGCATTGTCACCTAAACTTATAGAGTCCACAACACCAGCCCCAATATATTATCCCTTCACAGTTAGCAAACGGGTGACAGAAGACACCTCATATTATCTTCCCTTGCTACATGTGTGCCCCACTCTTCAGATCTCAGATGTTCATTTAGCGAATACCAAAACTATGTGTGCTGCTATCTGTTTGTGCTTGTGATAGTTCTGTAGTAGACACATGTAATGCTCTTTGCAGTAGTGCTGAGAGGGATAAGTCCGTATTAGCCAGGTTGTGATTGTTCAGTTTAGGTGTTTTGAAAATTGTTGTTTTCTGTGCAAATTGGCTTGGACCTTGGTCAGGCAAGAATGCTGTATCTTTTCATCTCAGTCTGGGCTTCACAAAGCACACTGAATGTGTTTTGTTCCATTCCCATAGTTTTCTTTCTGTGGAAAGATGTTCTAACAGACTGACAACTCCTGGTGGTTTTATTAATTGTTTATTTATTTGTTTCACAAGTGACAACATTAATTTTGTCCCCATAATGGAATGGCAATCTTCAGTTCTTTAAGGGTTAATCCTAGGTGATATTAGAATTGACATAAAGCAGTTCCAAACTAGCTAGGTGATCCATATATTTTAAACTTACCTGCCATGGGTCAGTCCATTGTTAAATTATAATTTAATAAATTATGCAAGTGAAGGTGGACCCTCTGGTGTCTTCAACTATATCTTGAGCACTTTATGTTTAATAAATGGCCTTATTTACATATCTACTATTCTTAAAAAAACAAAACAACAAAAACAATGCATAGATTTTACCCCTTTATTACCCCAGGTGTACATTCACAATGGCAAGAATTTCAAAGATGATCGCCGGAAGACATTCATATATACATAGCTATTCACCTTATGGCATACTTCCTTTGATCAATCCCCTCCAAAACAGAACCCTAACATCCTATCCCATGCAGTGCGAAACTCTGTTATCATCTCACCTACACAGCATCACTTTGTCAACCCCCTTCACAGTTTTTTTTATCCCCTCCCTGAATTATAAGCGGGCATAAACATATTGCCCTCTGTGGAAAATTATTTGTTCCCATCAGTCCTTGAATACTGTTTTAAAAACACTTAATTCTACATTTACCGTTAAGATCCTTTGCTCTTCAGTCGTTCACTCCAATGCAAGAGCATTCTGTCGTTTTAAATGGACCTATTTACATTTTGCCTCTTTTCACTACATCATCGTTCCCTGAAATATTTATGGCTCCTAAACACAAACTTTTTTTTTCGACACACTGGTTTAACTTTCATAATCTAGTACTCCACAGACTTTCTTAATTTTCCTTCCTATTTTTGCAGGCCTGACCACATATTATCTGACCAAACGTTCATATTGCCACATAAAACTCAGTCTTTTCCTCTTATTAAAGTATCTTTTCAAAATAATTACTTTTCTGGTGCTTTAATGATCGGTTCCCTCCCTTATCCCTCGACCCATTCAGTCTTTGTCTTCTGTGCAGTCATTGGCAGATCCTTCACAGTTGTTGGCTCCACCTTTAAGCATTTTGGCCCCACCCCCACGGGGCATTGTTCCAGTGAATGCCTCTTCTTGTGTCCTCTTCAGACTCAGCACCTCCGCTTGCAGCTGAGCCCTACCTTCCTGTTCCTAAACAAAAAGGATTTAACTGTACATTATATTAACATGAGACTGTTTTATTCTGTTTATTATTTGTTTACTATTTTTTTTTTACCTACGTATGTCCTCACTCTCTATCCATTTTTTCGATTTCTTTAAATTTATAAACTTTTTCCTCTATCTTTGGCTATTTTGTTACATTTGTTTTATTACCATATTTGTATGTATCTCCTCCTAAGCATTTCTTTATCTAACGTATTGTCATTTTTCTCACCTTTTTTAAATCCTCCTGCAGTCTCTTCAGCTTTAGCTCCAGCTCTGTGACTTTATCAGTAAGATTTCTATACAGAGAAAGTAAAACCCATTTTATTACATTGATAGACAACATTTACTTGGATTTACACAATAAGGTGCCGCAACTGTTTATCTTACCCTGGTTGTGCTGGGAGAGAATTGTGAGCTCCTAAATCAGTTGCGTCCTCTGAACCTTGACCTTTTGGAGCACAAAACAGAAATTATGTTAAACAATATCTAGAATATATACACATCCTAACAGCTAAATTATATTTTACTGTACTTGCAATACTTGGTAGTTTATTAAGTATGTTTACAGAGGTCTAAGATTCTAGCGCAATCATGGCTAACATGATCTACATGCTGGCTGAGCATAATCAGAAATACAACTCACAAACAACTGGGTTCTAGAGCTAGCCATTACTGGTGTAGTATCTTATGTATCGTAGAACTGAGATTCTGTCTTTTTTCACTCTCTTTCCAGTCTCTTTCCTCTCCTTCTCCCTTTCCCTATTCATTTTATATATGCTTAAATGAAGCTTCTTTTTCTCGGCATGCATGTTATACCTTCTTGACAGTGATGTACAAAAATAAAAAGCCACTTTTAACAAGTATTTAAAATTGTGAAAAAATATTATATGCTCTTTTGAGTGACAGGCTAATGACTTATAAGCACTCCTGCAATGAGAGACACACTAGACTTTAAATGGCATGAGGATTTTTAGCTAGTTCTTCTTGGTCAATTTCCTAGTTTTAGATACTGGATTCTTTCAGACTGAAAATATGTTTTTTGCAATCTCACATGAATCTGTAAGGCAGCTTAATACTGTCCGACTGCATGCAAGAAATTCCCTGCCTGTTTAGTAACTTAGATAATTGTGTTTTGGTTACCTTCTTTAGACATGGCTTCCAAAATGCTGTTACATGCCAGAGTGAGGTCTGAGATGCTCTGCCATTCATCTTCAATAGATGCCTGACCCGTGGACAGCGCTGAAAGGAAGACAGATGACACCATACATGACTATAGACATCTGAGACAGAAAGGGTAGTTGGAGACAGATACAAAAATACGATTCTGGCCTTGAATGAATAAAAAAAAGAAAATTATGACACTGGAGCTTCTCTACAAGTATTTTGGAAGAATATGGACATATGAGATATACAGTACACAAAATGCAGGGTGAGAATAATAATTCCAATGAGACTGAGGATATGGGGCATTTGGAACTCAGAATTGGTGTAGTGCATCATGTTTACAGTGGACATTGAAAGAGAGACAAGCTATTATGAAACATAATAATTTTCGGCAAAAGGGGAATTAAGCATAGGAACCGTACAGACAGGGCAATAACCGAACAAACAGACGAACCAGCATAAAATAAAAGTAATACAAAGACAGAGAGGTCTGTCACAAATAGTGATTAGGGAAAAAATTATCAGGGCTAATTTAGCAATTAGAGGCATTAAGATAGGATTAGAGGTTGGAATTAGCTTTAGGTTTGTTTAAAAGCAGCTGGGTTAGAGGTTCCAGCAGTGTTTTGGATAAGAGAATAAGTTATGAGAGCTAAGTGTAGGGGGGAAAGTTAAATAAGTTAGTGTTAACAAACTCCCTTAAAGTTATAGTTAAAATAACTATAAGAAAAATCTTTACAACTGTATAACTCTGTCTCATTTACTTTATCATAAGAATTCCTAAATGTTCACTGTTTAGTAGTGGTTTGAACAGACAAAATATCCTGTTATACTCTAATACAGATTAAAATAAACCTGGGAGCAAAAGTAAATATAATAATATACCATAATGGAGAATAGGAGAACAAACAACAACTCAATTATCTTGTCCATTGATAAGTCTCCACTCAGGTTTCAAGCTCGTTTAAATGGACCCTATAGAAGCCAGAACCACTTCAGCTTAATGTAGTGGTTCGGGTGTCTATAGCCTGTGCCTACAGGCTTTTCAATGTAAATGCTGGTTCCTTGTAACAACTCTAGTGGTAGTCACTCTGATGGCCACTAGAGGTGCTTCCTATCAGTGTCTCCACGCTCTGCATGATTTAACGCACCTCTATGAAGAGATGCTGACTGGTGCAAGTAAACAAGCAAGTAAACAAGTACTGCATAAAAAACTAGCAGTCTGAATGATAAATTATCTCTCACTTCCTAACGGAGGTGCTCTTGTATAGCACCGAAACACGCGTCAGGTGTTTTGATTTTTATTTTTTATTTTCTATGGACACTACACATTGATCACGGCATGGCACTGAATTTGTTTCACTGTTACCTTTTTTTACTTTAAGTAGATACCATGTTATATTCATCTACCACTGTAGAGGTCTAGTAGTTACATTTAGGAAGTAAGAGATAATTTATCATTCAGACTGCTAGGTTTTTATGCAGTACTTGTTACTATCTGTCTTTTTCACTTTCTTTCAGAGGACTTCTCTGTAACTTATACTCTATCCATAGATATGCCGTGAGCATTCTAAGCTTCACGATATCTATGCTTTGTACCTCCTACAATCCTCTTTTATATATGGCCTCATCTTATTTTTGTATATATATACTATTATACCCTTTCTACTGGTTCTCTTAGGAGGCAGCATTCTATACTATTATGTGCTTATCTAAGTGATTACTGGATACGCTGCCCCAATCAGCATTTTTGAGATCTTATATAGTTTGGGATTATTGTACTACACTAAGTGCATTTCCACATTAGAGGCTAGATTGAGGTGGTAGTTTAATTTACTCTTTTGCTCCCTGTCTGATATAATAGATATAATAGTGTTAATACTGCAGTAGCATATTGAGCCAGATTAATTAAAGCTCATAGTAGCTGTCTGCGGTCTTTTTAATTATAATAGTGATATATGTATATCATCCAGGGTTTATGCTCTTTCTATCTACTTTTTAAATTTACTTAATTTAGGGATATTTTGACCTTTGTACATAATGTATATAATAGACTTCTCCTAGACTACAGTATCTTTCCAGGTATACACAGCTCGCTACATTTGTCTTTTGACATTTGTATATAGCGTTCTGTATTGCTTGATTATTATATATTAATTAAAAGATTAAAATACATATTTAAGTCACGACCACAACAGCTTGTGACCCCTGCTTCTAGATCTTTGTTATTGCCTGTTCGCTACCAGCCCTGACCTTTGGAACCTTGCCTGACTACTCTCTTGGATTTGCCCTTGTCTGTTTCCTCGCACTCAGTTATTGTTCCTGTTAGTGTACAGATTCACAGCCCAGGTAGCTTCTTACCTGGTTACTGTGGGTTGTGTTTATCTGCAAAGGTGAGCAAACATTTCTGCACTTTGGACTCCAACCAAGGTAAGATCGTTACACATGTACCATATGTATATAAGATTACTTTCATCCAAAAACAGAGGCTAGGTCCAAATACTGGCAAGTTCCTGCGTGCACAAATTGGGCTGAACTCTATCCTCTGGGGAGAGGCTGCACATGCATGGACTGCATTCTGAGTTGAATTCAGTGAATTATCAGTTTACAGAGCAGTACCACTAATCCTAAATCAATTCAAGGTAATGCAGCAATCGGTAATGAAAATACTTTTTAAAAATCTGTAATGAAACTTTAATTTATTTTTGTTCACTGGGGGTGTTTTAGATAGTTACATTTAAGTTATTACTAAACTTAATTACAGTGTGTGTTCCAGTTTTTGTTCCATTATACCCAGCTTCTATGAGCACAATATGTTGCCACTGAATTGGTAATGGAAGTGATTAGTATGAGTAGTAACAGTCATATACAGGTGATACTCAAAAAATTTGAATATCGTGCAAAAGTTCAAGCCGTGATTTGTCATAAGTGCGATGATTATGGCTTACAGCTTATGAAAACTCCAAATCCACAATCTCAGTAAATTAGAATATTACATGCAATCAATAAAACAAGGAGTGTATATAGAACAATATCGGACCTCTGAAAAGTATAAGCATGCATATGGACTCAGTACTTGGTTTAGGCCCCTTTTGCAGCAATTACTGCCTCAATGCGGCGTGGCATGGAAGCTATCAGCCGCACTGCTGAGGTGTTATGGAAGACCCCGATGCTTTAATAGCGGCCTTCAGCTCTTCTGCATTGTTCGGTCTCATGTCTCTCATCTTTCTCTTGGCAATGCCCCATAGATTCTCTGTGGTGTTCAGGTCAGGTAAGTTCGCTGGCCAATCAAGCACAGTAATCCCATGGTCATTGAACCAGGCTTTGGTGCTTTTGGCAGTGTGGGCAGGTGCCAAGTCCAGCTGGAAAATGAAGTCAGCATCCCCATAAAGCTCGTCTGCGAAAGGAAGCATGAAGTGCTCCAAAATCTCCTGATAGACGGCTGCGTTGACCCTGGACTTAATGAAGCACAGTGGACCAACACCAGCAGATGACATGGCTCCCCAAATCAACACAGACTGTGGAAACTTCACACTGGACTTCAAGCATCTTGCAGTGTGTGCTTCTCCATTCTTCCTCCAGTCTCTGGGTCCTTGGTTTCCAAATGAGATGCAAAAGTCGCTCTCATCAGAAAAGAGGAATTTGGACCACTGAGCAACAGACCAGGTCTGTTTTTCTTTAGCCCAGGTAAGATGCTTCTGACGTTGTTTGTTGTTCAGGAGCGGCTTGACAAGAGGAATACGACATCTGAAGCCCATGTCCAGGATCCGTCTGTGTGTGGTGGCTCTTGATGCACTGACTTTCACTTCTTGTGAAAGTCCCCAACACTTTTGAATGGCCTTTTCCTGACAATCCTCTCCAGGCTGCGGTCATCCCTGCTGCTTGTGCACCTTTTTCTTCCACACTTTTCCCTTCCATATAACTTTTTATTAATGTGCTTTGATACAGCACTTTGAGAACATCCAACTTCCTTCGCAATTACCTTTTGAGGCTTTCCCTCCTTATGGTGTCAATGATGGTTTTCTGCACAACTGTCAGGTCAGCAGTCTTCCCCATGATTGTGATTCCTACTGAACCAGACTGAAAGACCATTTAAAGGCTCAGAAACCCTTTGCATGTGTTATGGCTTACTTAGTTTATTAGAGTGGGACACTGTGAGCCTAGAATATTGCACCTTTTCACAATAATCTAATTTACTGAGATTGTGGATTTGGGGTTTTCATGAGCTGTACGCCATAATCATCGCACTTATGACAAATCACGGCTTGAACTATCTTGCTTTGCATGTAATGCGTCTATCTCATATATTAGTTTCCCCTTTTACGTTGCATTACTGAAATAAATTAACTTTTGCACGATATTCTAATTTTTCAAGTATCACCTGTATAGTCTATACAAAATGATATCTGTTGTTCTTAGTGCAAGACATAATGTACAGTTTGCACAAGCTTGGCATGGCTACTTTATAAAAAAAATATACATGTGGTTTGGAACATGCCAGTAGGGTGTAACACGTCTTTGTTTTCCACAAATAGGTAGTGTTTCAGCTGCCAAAAGGCTAGCATATATTGTTTAAGAAAAGCACAAGGTTTTTCTATTATAATAATGTTGCTTTTTCTATACATGAGAAGACATCTGCTGTTTGGAACACATATTATTTTCAAATAATCCTTTCACAACGCCATTACAACACACAATGGCATCTAGAGTGTGTTGTGTTTTTTGTTGTTGTTTTTTTTAAATTCATTCCCTTGCTACATTTCCTATAAGAATCATGTCTTTCCTACAAAGATTGATTGCAGAAATTGGTTGTGGTGAGACCACACAATAAACAATGCAGAAGTTGATGCAAATTCAAAAAAATATTGTTATGCATCACACCCAAATCTTTTTGTCTCCTATCTTCTCTGCAGAAGAAGTGCAAAGGAGTTTAAGCATGCGTGGGATAGACATAAGGCTATCCTAACTATAAGATAAGGCTAGGGACTAATGAAAGTATTTAGAAAATTGGGCAGACTAGATGGGCCGAATGGTTCTTATCTGCCGTCACATTCTATGTTTCTATAATAATGGAGACACACATGGAATATGATAGGGTTTCATATTCCCTTTGCGTTTCTGTCACTGCTCTGTTTCTGCTTCTGGTCGAAGCTCACTGAGGATTCTCCACAAATTGCGCACACAAACACATACACGGGGTCATTCACTAAACTCTGAATTCTGCCATTCAGACTAAAAAAATGACATTGTTCTTGGAATTTGGTCCAGACTGAATTTCAGGGACGGCTGATATCCTGACCAAATGCTTTGAATCCAGGCCTGCACGGGTTTTCCTGCTGTGTGGATTTGTTGAAGATTGTGGATCCCCCTATAGTGCTCTGGTGGTTGCAGTTGCTAATCTGCTATGACCCTGTGTGCAACACAATCATTTTTAACTTCTCCATATACACATTACAGCTGGTTGTGCACTATTATTCTATCTGAAAGCTGTACATCTCTCTGCAAGTTCTTGATGTAACCCTGTGTTTTCGCTTTGCTGTTATACAGTAATAAGCCCCTCATTTATATTAAATGCATAACAATTATGTAAATATTTAACCCATAGACAAACGCATGTCAGCACTTGGAAAGACCACCTTTTCCAACTAATAAAATCACATCTCTCACACCAGTTACTAAAAGTGTCTTCTAGTTCTACACCTTGCATTTCCTGTAGCGAATAAGACAGTATCAAATGTTTTGTTAAGAAAAGTTAGATGAAAAAAATGTCACTTCTGCTACCATAGCACACTAACTATTTTTCATGTTTAGTCGACTCGAGCAGACATGTTTCATTGCACTATACCACAAAAAAATATCAGGAACTGTATGAGTCATATGATCGGTTATATACCAGTGTATCAGATGACAGTGAGAAAGCAAGTGGAGTCAAAACTCAATCAATATAATTTCATCTCTTGATGATATATGGAGCTACTTGCAATACCTTCAGTAGTATTCACTATAGTAAGAATTTCAAATGTATGGGCAAATTAGCTGAACTGGAAAGATCCTCTAAGTCACTTGTGCTTTCAGTTTTGCTACTCTCGCCTTAAATCTGAAATACACTTAGAATTTTCACTTTAGTAAATAATTCTGATTGAGTATTAATAAGGGCAAAATGGAGAGACTGGAATAGTACAGAAATAAAAAAAAAGCACATACGGTTCTGGATGGGTTCCTGAAAAGAGGACATAGTTGAAAGATTTTCTTCATGAATTAAGTCATCTGATTCAAATATGTCTTCTTCATGGGGGCAAGCAGTGTCATCCATATTCTAAGAGACAAAAATGAGGCAGCATGTACAGAATAAGTCTAATAATATTGTGTCTAGAGTCAATACACAGAAATATGAGATTCTGTTAAAGCAGCATAGTGAACATGTAATGCTGCTGGATATTATGCATTTTTAATAAGCATCTTATAAAATAAACAGTTGAGAGGTTTACAGGGAAATCAGTAATAAATTAATATATCGTAGAAAAGAGTTTAAAGGAACACGCCAATTGCATAACCACTACACCATGTTGCAGTGATTATGGTGCCAGGAGTGCTCAGGTGCCTTTTCAGAGTAACTAACAACTTTTTGCAGTGCAGGAATTATCCGATTTGCTGAGAGAACTTAGCTGATGCTCTCAGCTAATGAGATGGCCCTGCAGTGCAGGCATATACTGGATCCCCCCGAAACTGACCAGTGGTCCCCAGGTACGTTGTTAAACCATCTCAAAACGGTTTGACTATTTACCTCCGTAAGGGCGCCAAGACACTCCTGGCACTATAAACACTACAGTGCGCTGTTGTGGTTGGGGTGCTTGGAGTTTTCCTTTAAAGGACCACTATAGTGCCAGGAAAACATACTCGTTTCACTGGCACTATAGTGCCCTGAGGGTGCCCCCACCCTCAGGGTCCCACTCCCGCCCGGCTCTGGAAAGAGGAAAGGGGTTTAAACGTACCTTTTTCCAGCGCTGGGCGGAGAGCTCTCCTCCTTCTCTCCTCCTCCTCTCCGCCCCGTCGGCTGAATGCACATGTGCGGCAAGAGCTGCGCGCGCATTCAGCCGGTCACATAGGAAAGCATTCATAATGCTTTCCTATGGACGCTGGCGTGCTCTCACTGTGAAAATCACAGTGAGAAGCACGCAAGCGCCTCTAGTGGCTGTCAATGAGACGGCCACTAGAGGATTAGGGGGAAGGCTTAACCCATTAATAAACATAGCAGTTTCTCTGAAACTGCTATGTTTATTAAAAAAATGGGTTAACCCTAGCTGGACCTGGCACCCAGACCACTTCATTAAGCTGAAGTGGCCTGGGTGCCTAGAGTGGTCCTTTAAGTACGAAATAGTCTAGGAATCTAATGGAAAATCTCCCCCTGTCTTCCATGAAAATAAAATGTAATTCTAATAGCACACTAAATAAGAATCAATCTACAGTGAAATGATTAGTGTAAATATATAATATATATATATATATACATATATATATATATATTACACATTTGTATTGTTACAGTACGTGCCGATAGCAGACACACACCTGTAAGGAGTTGCTCACAACTACTAGCAAATTAAAAGCTCCATCTGATAAAATAGATCAAAGAGACAGTAGTTATATCTCTAGTTGGATTTTGATTGTCTCTAAACACTAATAAGCAATCAGATGACATCATAGAATTGAAATGTGGAATGTCTCTGAGCCTTGAAATTACTTTAGTTAATTTGGCAAAAAAAGGCAAACAGGCTGATTGTTACTTTTACGTAAGTTGAAGTACTATGCAAGGCCTTGCTAAAGACAAATTTAAGGACATTACATTCTACAGGACTCTAATGCATGGTGTTAAATGATCAACCCTATACAAAAGAAACAAAGAATTATCTACATATCTCACCAGTTCTTCTCCTGCAGGGTCTGGCTGAGGAATAATATCAGGGGGAGCCAGATCATTTTCATACCTGAGAAAATATAAGCATTAACACAGAACATTGTAAACAGTAACAATAAAAATCAAAGGAATTGAATTGTGGAAGTAAAATAAGAAAATTCACTATTGCATTATCATTGGGTATAATTGGTGGACTCAAAGCTAGGTAAAGAATGCTATGCAAGAAGAATGAATATGGGGGTAGATGAATTGCATTATATGGATCCAGGGAGTAGTAAATTAGACACGAGAAAGAAGCTGTGTGTGTGAATTGAAAAGCTAAATCTATATTTCTGTAAATTTATTTAATATGCAGCGACTCAATCATTTTAAATGTATCAGCTGAACTGCAGCTTCCTCTCCTGAAATCTTTCTAAATGCATACAGACTTCAAACTATAAAGTGTACTGCAATAAGTTAATGCTAGCATGGATATCTTTAAATATGCAGATTTATTAAAGGTACAAGCTAGCACATAAATTGAAGTGAAAAGAATAAACAAAACAAGACAAACTTTGTCTTCTAACAAGCCGTTCAGCAAACAAATGGGTGAGATCAAGAGTCATCTACTGCCTGCGGAACATTCTGGCAACATATTTTGAGATCTTCGTATTTGCAATATTAAACAAAGGTATGAATAGAGCCCTATAGAGCAGTTTTACATCCATTGAAGAAAACATTGGAAAGATTATCTGATCTGCACTGAACAAAATTATAAACGCAACACTTTTGATCTAAGACTTTTTTTTTTTTTTGTACACAAAAGGCCTATTTCTGTCAAATATTCACAAATCGGTGTTAGTGAGCACCTCTCCTTTGCTGAGATGATCCATCCACCTCACAGGTGTGGCATATCAAGATGCTGATTAGACAGCATGATTATTGCAAAGGTGTGCCTTAGGCTGGCCACAATAAACGGCCACTCTAAAATGTGCAGTTTTATCACACCGCACAATGATACACATGTTGCAAGTTTTGAGGAAGCGTGTAATTGGCATGCTGACTGCAGGAATGTCCACCAGAGCTGTTGCCCATGAATTGAATGTTAATTTCTCTACCATAAGCCATCTCCAAAGGCGTTTCAGAGAATTTGGCAGTACATCCAACCGCCCTCACAAACGCAGACCACGTGTAACCACACCAGCCCAGGACCTCCACATCCAGCATCTTCACCTCCAAGATCGACTGAGACCAACCACCCTGACAGCTGTTGCAACAATCGGTTTGCATAACCAAAGAATTTCTGCACAAACTGTCAGAAACCGTCTCAGGGAAGCTCATCTGCATGCTTGTCATCCTCATCAGGGTCTCGACCTGACTGCAGTTCGTCGTCGTAACCGACTTAAGTGTGCAAATGCTCACATTCGATGGCGTCTGGCACTTTGGAGAGGTGTTCTCTTCACATATGAATTCCGGTTTTCACTGTACAGGGCAGATGACAGACAGCGTGTATGGCATCGTGTTGGTGCGTGGTTTGCTGATGTCAACATTGGGAATTGAATGGCCCATGGTGGCGGTGGGGTATGGTATGGGCAGGTGTATGTTATACGACAGCGTGTTCCAGGTCCTGCCAATATCGAGCAACTTCGAACAGCCATTGAAGAGGAGTGGACCAACATTCCACAGGCCACAATCAACAACCTGATCAACTCTATGCAAAGGAGACCTGTTGCACTGCGTGAGGCAAATGGTGGTCACACCAGATACTGACTGGTTTTCAGACCCCCGCACCCGCTCTCTTCCCCAACCCCCCTCCCAATACAGGAAAACTGCACATTTTAGAGTGGTTTTTCATTGTGGCCAGCCTAAGGCACATATTTGCAATAATCATGCTGTCTAATTAGCATCTTGATATGCCACACCTGTGAGGTGGATGGATTATCTCGGCAAAGGAGAAGTGCTCACTTACACAGACTTAGACAGAATTGTGAACAATATTTGAGAGAAATAGGCCTTTTGTGTACATAGAAAGTCTTAGATCTTTGAGTTCAGCTCATGAAAAATGGGGGCAAAAACAAGTGTTGCGTTTATAATTTTGTTCAGTGTATCTATCTAAACCAGGGGTAGTCAACCTTTTTACTACCTGCCGCCCACCGTATCTTTGTTGGTGGTAAAATTTCCTTTCCGCCCACCAGTGCCACAGTAACTCATTTTATAGTGTAAGTGCATTACACAACACTCAGTGCCAGCAGGCCAGTGAGGGAGATCTTTGATCTCCTCACCAGCCTGATAGGACTTTCAGCAAGGCTGGCTTTGCATGGGTCGGTAGGAAAGATGAAAGGATCTCCCCTCCTGACCTTGGTCCATGGCCATTGAGGCTGTTTTCTGCAGGACCCACCACTGCCCATTTGAAATCCCAAAGCGCCCACTAGTGGACAGTAGAAACCAGGTTGACTACCCATGATCTAAATGTTGGTTGGGAGAATGCTTAAACCTTTGCTACCAAAGAATGGTGAATGGGAATCCACAAATGTATATAATTACTTCACTGTTTTTATTTAAATCTGCAGGCATCTCTTATCATCCCAGCAATGGTCACATTTCTATATAGCATGTGCAGAATAGGGATACAGCAATGTTAATACAATCATCTGTTTCATGATTAATTTGGAAGAATTCTAAAATGAAACTGTTGTACTTCTCCAATGTGTTTAGCTTTTTTCATTGTTACTGTAACTGTTGTTTTGAGTTTGAGAAAATGCAGATCTACTCATTGAAGAGCTTATTGATAAGGAATTCAGATAACTGATTTAAAGAGACAAGGAAATAGCCATGTATATTTAGTTAAAAACATGTCTCTCGTGGCTATCGAACAGAGGGCCATTATTCTTACTTTCTCCTTAAATGACCTCCCGTTCAGCATCAGCAGAAACAGTAGACTACACTAAACATGGACAGTACTTCTCTGGATTCAGTACTTCTCTATAAGAAGCATCCGACTGGACAAAAGTATCAGAACTGATAATTTCATTAGAAGAGGATCATCTGCTGCGAGGAGTGTGCATCATAAAGGGAATCAACACAGTAAAGGAGGAGACTATATTTAAAAGAAGAAAAACTACCATAACAAGAGGACATAGTCTTAAATTAGAGGGACAAAGGTTTAAAAATAATATCAGGAAGTATTACTTTACTGAGAGGGTAATGGATGCATGGAATAGCCTTCCAGCTGAAGTGGTAGAGGTTAACACAGTAAAGGAGTTTAAGCATGCATGGGATAGGCATAAGGCTATCCTAACTATAAGATAAGGCTAGGGACTAATGAAAGTTTTTAGAAAATTGGGCAGACTAGATGGGCCGAATGGTTCTTATCTGCCGTCACATTCTATGTTTCTATCAGCACTGGATTACACGTAAGTTTTATAGGTCTTGCTTTACACCAGCAAAAGGGCTTATTTTCAGTTTCTGAATCTGCAACTCCATTTAGTAAATAGCAAATGGTGTTGCTTTTCATAAAAAAACACTTGTACTCGGGTCTGAACCTCTTACTAATCTGCATCACCGCACAATTACACCAAAAACATAATATGATTTTATATGTAATCTGGTATCTCAAATGAGTTTTGTCTCACTTATGACACTCTTACAGGGTTATTCACTTAAGTGGGAACAGTCAGGAGTTCGACGTGAATTAAAGATTCAAAGCCAAAGTAGCTAAACTAGTACCATACAGGATTTCAATTGTAAGGTCAAGACAGCCAACATGAATACAGAATTGATTTGGAGATTTTTTCTAAATCTTCCATGGTGGACTAAATTGTGAAATTCACTTTAATTCCTGGTAATTTTCATTTTAGTAAATAACACTGCTTAAAGGGACACTATAGGCACCCAGACTATTTCATCTGGATGGAGTGTCCATGCCCCCCTTAGCCCTATAATGTAAATCAATGCAGTTTTAGAGAAATTGCAATGTTTAACTTGCAGTAGGAATACTGCCTGTAGTGGCTATCTACCAAATAGCCACTAGAGGCGCTTTCTAAATTTTGACTCCGTGAATATACACTGGACTTCCTTATACTCTGCATTATGACATACAGTGTCAAGGAAAACCACACAGGAAAACTGAGACAATGCTTTCCTCTGGGGAAATCCAAATGCGCTTGCGGCACATGTGCATTAGGTCCCCCATCAGTTGGTGTTGTTGGAGGTGTAAGTGGATAAAGGGTTATTTAACCCTTTACAATGACGGGGGGGAGGGGGAGGGCTGAGGAACACATTAGTAATACATCTTTATATTGCTAACACTAAAATGTTCCTTTTAAAATCTAGATCTTGAACAGCTCAATCACTCTCAAATCTTGGACATAATTACTCTCCAGATGTATTAAAAGCATGAAAAAAATACAGAAAACATGCTCATCGCCAAAAAGGCATTTACAGCCAGAAGGGCGTTGGCCCATCACCTGGACCAAGCTTCATTAACTTTGCAGTTTTAAATCCATTGCATTCTCACAGAGCCATGGGACAACTCAACACTCAACTTCATGATTCACTCCATCTTTGCTAGAATGTCTGGATGCCAGAATGGGACACCTCGCCTTACTTTGATCAGATTAGCAGACTCCATGTGCGACTATCTCTCTGCCCCCTCTCTCTTTTCTATATATAATTGTTAGGCAGGGGTGAATTATACATTTTCTTTCCTCGACTGATTAATAGCACATTTGATCCAATCTTAGTCTTGCAGACAGTTTTTTCTGTTTGTTTTTTTACTAGATGTGATGTCTGATATCTTTCCCGTAGACAACTTTAAAATTGTGAAATGGTAGCCTTTTTTACTTGGTATACTTGCAATGAATACTATCACTTTCCTAATAAAAAGGAACACTGTAATTCAAATAAAAACATATTGGGGCATTCCCTTGTTCAACACTGGCATGCAATTTAGTACCTCTTATGTGATCGGCATAAACACTGTATTAACAAAACAGAGAAATAAGTGCTCTGATTAGGAATCAAAGAAAAATAGGTTTATTTTCCATCAGACATTTCATACCCTCCACAGGAAGATTTCCATATTAGTGTTGTAAGGCAACCAAGTAAATACAGAAATACTAGCATAAATGTTTATATGTGCACTGGAGCCTTTGTGTCACCATTCATTATCCATAGATGGTGAAGAACTGCCATGTTATAGACATCTGCAGACTCCAACGCAATATAGTCAAACCTAAATTGAATTGTCAAATAAGTATTAATTGAATTTTAGTATTTGTTTAAATAACTGAGTTCTTTGTCCTTTCACTTCCCCTTAGAGGTTATTTTCTCTCCTCTATATTTTATGCTCAATTGTTTAGTTCCCCCTCCTTTGACATTGTGCTCAGTCTCTCTTCTTCCCATATTACATTTGTGTGCTGCACGGCTCTCTTTGTCCTATCTCTTGCCTGCTGGTCCTGTTGTCCTTGTCTACTTCTTGGTTCTATTATGTTATGTGAAAGCTCAGTTCTGTTAAGTGCTTGCCTCCCCTACATTTTTTTGTTGTTGCCTATGCTTCTAAAATAGACCAACTAAGGTGTAACTAGGCAGCGTGGGCGAAACACAGGGGCAATATTTCAAAGCAAATGCCTATGCACTCAAAGAGTTTTTTGTTAATATATTATAAAGCTCTAACCAATAAAGTCTGCTCACGAAAACTGCTAACTATTTAAGTATTTTTTATTCCCTGTCTTTCATGCCGAGATGCATGTAATAGTCAGGTGCATGGCATTAGCAGGGAGAGTGTGCTCTGGAGGCCCAACCAAGTTGCCCCAAATATGTACCAAAATATATGCACAGAATATGGGCTTGACCTGCCAGATAGGATGTGCCACAAATGGGAGCTGAAAGTGGAAGGGATAATATGTGGGACCACACAGACAAGTGAATACTGGCCAATCTACCATGCATTTTGGTGACAGATAAGTAATGGAAGACTGCAATGGTTGTGGATGGGGCAATACCCAGTGACCACAACAGCAAGAAGGAGGAACATACGAGGTGGACAAATACCAAGGGCTGAAAGAGGAGCTAGAAAGAATGTGGAAAGTGAAGGCCATAGTTGTCCAAGTGGTGACAGGAGCCCTCCGGGAGAGCGGCTTGTGGCAGATTCCAGGTGGGACACTTAAAGATTCTGTCCAGAATTTTTTTTTATTTAGGTCTGGGAATCTGAGGGTTTTGTACTGTATTTTAGTTGTTTCCAGAATTGCACTCTTCTGTCTTCTGGACAGAGATTTTAAATGTCCCTCCTGGAATCTGCTGAAACCGTAATACATACACACACGCACGCGTGCACACTTACTGGTGCAGCAATACGATCAATCTCAGAAACATTACTTTTTCTTAATGCTGACATTGTTGCAGGCAGGAATATTCTCACTAACACATATTCAAGCACCATCTCCATAACCTTTACTCTTTTCGATGCAACGTATGACAGTTAACAACAAAACATCACCAAATTTACAGCAAACATCAGCTATTTCAGGACTCCAATCATTCTCTGGTTTAGTTTTATTCACTGTGTATTTCTAAAGTAGAGGTATCATTTTGGACTCTTCTTTCTGCATCTTTTGTCTTATGTCAAAACAATACTGGTTGCCTTATGACTCAAATCCCTGCCATCAGCAATAAACATCTCCATTATTGGCTGATACTGTCAGCAGAATTATCCTTCCCTTCGTAAAGCAGCACTGTCACCATCTGGGGACTTTCCATAATTCGCAAAGACCCCCGACAGTGACATCACCGCAGGTAGTCTGGTAGCCAGTGGGGGGTGGGGGCAGGGAAAGGTGAGATTTACTTACCTTAACCTGTCCCTTGCGGGCGCCTCCATCTCCTTTTGGACTGTCCTCTTCTGCTCTTGGCGCTTCAGCGCCAGGAGCCAACGTCACTGCTGTACTCTTGAGCATGCAGAAGAGATACCGCAATTACAGATAGATTTTGGCCTTATCAGTGAGCTCCAGCTGATACCTCTCTTTGGTCTCAGCAAGGGTTTACGTGTAAATTACCCTTCTGCATTAGGAAGACTATAATCATATGCATATTTGCTAAAATTGAGTTCACGAGAACAAAGCGAACAAGCAAAAACTGCCTGCAAAAGCTGGCCTTTCAGTAACTCTTCACTCAGTTCTTATCTAGGTTTTTGCTCACTTGTGCCATTACAGAGAGAACCTATACAATTTGCCTATAAGATTGATTCCACCCATAAGGGCATTGCAGAACTCACATGCTAAAATAATTGTCTGGGGTTGCTTTGTTATTGTTTGAGTTGCAAGCTTGTCTTGAGGCGTAATGTTCATAATTTTTTAAATGACACTCAATTCACCATAAACTTGGCTTTATTTTACAGGAGGGACTTTATTCTTGCAAGTTCCTTTTTAATACTAAGACACAACTTAGATATGGTTTGGCTTTATATTAAGATTAGTCTTGCTTCAACTGTTGCTAATGGTGTTGGTTTGGCTTTCACAGTCATTTGCAATAGTGGCCCAATCAAATGTTGAAATAATATCATGACAGTAAGTTAGTAAGACACATACAATAATCAGAAATGGCATGCCGCAAAACAAATGCCAGATAACATGCATGAATTTTGGCAAACTAAATTAGAACAACAACATTTAGAGAAAAATAACTATTTTGGTCTCTTTTGCAAATCAGATTTGTTTAGCTAACTTTTACTGAATAACTAAGTCTGAGTTCCTAAAATTCACATTTGCATGTGATGTTTTCTAATACAGTCCTATTTCATGTGCTTTCCCCCTATTCTGAAGACAGCAATTACAATTTACAACTAACAGAAAACTTTCTTATCCTGTCTAAAACTGAATTTTATAAGCGTATCTAAAACAGAATGATATATGAAAAACAACCATTTCATCATGAAGCAACATGAAGGGTGGACATCTCAACAGCTAGGTATGGTTTTACCTGAACTCTGTCCTCTCCTCTTGTACAGACAAAGTGCGGAGAAGGCTCTGAGTCTCAGATGGAGGCTCAGCTTTTCTATCCATTGTCTCCTCCTCATCTTCACCTCCTCGTGAGGTTTTCAGAACTCTTTTCTCCTGCAGTGATCTGACATACAATTCAGAATAGCACCTGTGGGGTAACAAGCAAGAGAGCATTTAAGCTACTCGCTTTCCCTACAAGCCAACTGCCTGTTACATGTTCTCTAACCTTACCTGCGTGGCTTTCCTGACTCATCTGGTGGCAGAGTGGTGACTGTCACCTTCCTGGCACTTAGGAAGAGAGAACGCACATCATCAGGTGTAAGAGAGCAAAAGGGCTGACCACAGACTGCTACTAGGCGTGTTCCAGGGCTGAGTCCCACCGTTTCTGCCATGCTGAATCTCTCCACTTCTGTAACAAAGCCACCAGAATCTGCAATAAATCCAAGCTGTCCGAGACCATTCCTCAGTAGCGAAATCTCTCGTGTCTCACAGCCACCAGAAACTACCTAAAATAGAAATAGAATGGTAAGATAAAGGATTGGAATTTAATTACAAATGTGAGAGTTTATCATTTAATCTTCTACCATATACATGTTCAATTCCAAAGAGCTGTAAGAAACAAGTACCACTGGAAAGTAACTTGTAACATGGTTTGATGCCTTTATTTACAAGTTGTTAAATGTAAGTCAGTGATTCTCAACTTTCTTTGACAGGACCCAAATGCATACATGGCAGCAGTTTGGAAGCCTATTCTTCAGTTTTAACAGACCTTTGTAATCCCTTTTACAACTGTTAATACTGTTATGTGATATAAAATAGAGAGCCAGACCCAAGGGTTAAAAACCATGGGTGTAATGTTTATGTAAAACATTCTACTAATAATTTACCATGAATAGAGCCTTTTTGTAGCTGATAAAACAGAGTATCTACATCTTATGATCTTTCAGAAGCTCAAATGATACTGATGCTTCTCAGCTGGAGGAGTTAACATTAATCCCTCATTTGTATGTACACCATGAATGTTGTGCCGCATGTGTGTTTAAATAGATATTATAATGGAATGACAGGAAATTAACATTTTATTGCAGGCTGTGCCTTGACAATCTCACAATTGTTATCAAGAATAACTGAAAAAAAACAAAAACGGGCAATATTTAAAGCATAACAATAGTAGTTTTAACCCCTTTGGGATAGCGGATGTCCTCTGTACCACCTCGACACTTACACTCTCTTAGCAATAGGGGTGTATTTCTTAATATCAAATGTCCCTTTACCTTGTTGATTGTGACATGTACTGGGGTATTGCTGTGTGGCTCAGGAATTTGTAAGCTCAGCAACACTGCATCTGAGTTTGTTCCGGTCACTGATACAAGCTGTCACAGTGTTTTACCGATGCCGCAGGGCTAAAGGCAACATCTGCCAAGCTGTACATGCCTGGATCCCATACTGTACAGTATTTGATATCATTTGAAATATATAGTGTATATTAAACTTCTCAAATCACACAATTTGATTGTGTGGCACATGAATAGCAGCTGCCTTATTAACTTATTTGAATTTCATTACCCTCTATATGCTGACAATACTCAGATGTACCTCTCATCTGCCCTCCCAGAACATGTCACAAACTTCCTTTCTATCATTTTTAACTGTATATCCCCCCCCCCACCCCCTCCTTTAGTATTCCTCCTCCATCTACCTCCATACACATAAATGTGAAACCTATTACCCTAACCCCTCAAGCTCGCTGCCTTGGAGTTATTTCCAACTCAGCTTTTCTTCCCACATCCAGTCTGTCTCCAAATCCTGTAACTTCCACCTCAAAAATGTTGCCCGCATTCACTCTTTTTTATTTCCCAAGTTGACTATTAAAACTCACTCATCGACCTTTCAAATACCCATAATGCCCCTCAGTTCAGTCTGTAATAAATTCTGGTCCCAGGCTCATCTTCCTGACTGACCGCCACTCCCACACCTCACCTCTGTGCTAAGCACTTTACATTGACTTCCTGTACTCTTCAGGATCCAGTACAAACACTAACCTGCAAAGCCCTGACTCACTCCACTGCCCCACTACATTTCGTCTTTACACAACAAATACAACCTTTCTTGTCACTTTCGTTCTGTGAACAACCTTTTCCTGACAACTCTCATCTGCATGACCTTTAATGGTCTGCTTCATTTTTTGGGAATTTCCTACCTTGTGCCATGAGACTGTCTCCTAGCCTTCAGTCCTTTAAGAAGTCACTAAAAACAAACCTCTTTGGAAAGTTTACCATCTTCCTGGGTGATGCTCCTCTCACTACAATTGCCCTCCTATGTTCCCTCGCCTGCAAAGCCACACACCACTTTTACTAGCTTCACAGTTTGTAAGCTCGTTTGAGCGAGGCTTTCTTCACTTCTTGTTTCAGTTAATTTTTGTACATCAATTACTTGTTCTCAAATACCCCATTCTACAATTGTAAAGCACTGCAGATTATGTTTGAAAATACATAAATGCCAGTAATTATAATAATACTAATTTTCAATCCAAAAAGAGCACAAGAGAATACTGAGAACAAACAACAACTCAAATAGATCGCTCTAATACTACGCCTGTCTAATCATCCTATGTCTGTGTGCCTTTTTACAAATTTTGAGCAAAATGACGGGACTGTGTTTTCAGCCAGCCAGGACTGAGGTAACCAAGAATCACACAGGCTCAATCAATGTTAACAGAATATCATTCATGTTGTGAACTGTCATATTGAATGCTTGTTGATGATAAAGGTATCTTTCTGCATAGTCCTATCTAAGGTCAAACAAAGAACTTCAAGGTCGCTGCTGATAATTGTGCCTGTTAATTTTAAAGTTTAAAGTGCGTGCATTCGGATGCTTACGACCAAATTGAAATGCTGGTCATAATTATGAAAATATAATGCTGACCTTTCTCATTCATATTTATAACCTGTATTTCAATTTGTGACTGTTACTACCTATTAGTACCAACTGCATTCTGCAAATGGTGGTGCACAGAACAGAGGGTGGCAAGGATCCTGCTCAAACTTACATTCTAGATTGAATGTGATTTTATTTAAATGTCTATGTACCAGGACACGTTTACCTAATATGCAATAAAAAAAATTTGGACTTTTTATAAGGACTTTTATATATATTTTGCGGTAGTGTATATTATTATCTCTTTACACACTGCTTACATATGTCCTACTTTTATTTTATTTTACTATTATTGTTTTAATACATTTTCTACTGTTACTGAGATCCTGCTTTTGGAGTATCTTCGAAGCCAGTTACTGGCACCCAAACGTTGATCATATAGAGCCTGGCACAGCTCTACATTTACTTCAAAGAAAGAACCTTGCTGTTACCATTAGACACAATTATTAGGAAGTATACCCACACAAGTATCACATTGGGTGTTGTATTGAGGTGGTAATTGCATTATCACTTATATCTGCTATTAATAAAAAACCATTACACGATCTACTGTAATGCAGGGGTTTCTGCCTTCTTATAGCAGCTAATATGTTAGGAGGTTGCACAGAGATGCTCTCTGTGCAGCATCATTCCCCATGAAAAGACAAACACTTACCACATCCATTTTGAGACATCCAGTTTTTTTTAGACTACAGGACTAGGCCCCTTGTAACTGCGCACAAATTGAAATCATGATCAATAGCTTTTCATAAAGCGCTGGGCTGTAATGTCCTGAGAGACTTGAACCCTGATAGAGAAACCCTCCATGTTCAAGAAAAGCCAAATTGTGTGGCTTTTAGTCAATAAAAAGAAAAATTAAATGATTCTAATAAAAACTGAGCTTCTGAGACTTTACTATTAGCTTTCTGAAATCATTCTAAATAGATTTCTAACCTCATGAAGCGATAACCTCTAACCACTTCCCTGTACTTGAAACCCTCATGCTTGCAATGTATACAGTTCTACCGTTCAATCATATCAGTTCCATAGCTCTGGCGTGACTAATAATCTAACCAGACCCCTTCCTGCACTCACGTTGTTGGGGGGGGGGGAGGGGCGGGAGGGCATTTGCAGCTACTGGCTGAATAGGCACTGTGCCAGGCAATATTGCACACAGACAAGAGATAAAGATCTATTTCAATGTTTCCATGTGCGGAAAAATGAAACAAAATATTATTGCATAAAAACCCTGTATTCGTTTTGGTAATACTCACATATCACACTATTGTCCCAATGCTACCCATTGTTTCCAGATCATATTTTTAATTTGCATTTGTTAAATATTTCTCAAAAATCTGCGATTCATAATCTTAAATTGCTCTCTGGCAATATTCACATTGCTCTCTGGCAATACTGCTCTGTAATTATTGCCTATTCTACTCTTATACTTTTTCATATTTTTTGATATTCATAAACCTTTATGTATTTCAAATCTATGCCTTCGCCATTTACATTTATAGTAAAATATACTGTATATTATAATCCTTACTGAGAGCAATAACAGTCTTAATGGTAACCATAAAAGATCATCATTTAATTCCATTAGGACTAGGGTTTGGCAAATATGTTATCATGATTGTACTAATATTTGTTCTGAAAGGGTTATCGAGACTCAAAATTTAAACTCACCAACTAGCCAATGATAAATTGAAATCCAGCTCTGATAAGAGTCAGGATCATTAGTGCTATTTGATAGCAGCAGTTTAATAATAGTGGCTGCATGGTTGGTGTATGTGCCTATCAAGGATGAAAACAAGCATTGCACCAGTTTAAAGCTCTGCAGAGACTGTAGAAAACTGCTGTCAGCCTACTGCCCTAATGCAATTCAGACAACGTGCAGGAAGTGGATCAAATGCTGCAACAAACATCCTGCATACCTCCAAAAAGGCTGAAGATTTATAGGGGGACAGATTACATTATGTTTCTCCTGACTCCACATGCAGATGCACAGAGGCAAAGTTAATAATAAAGTAGCCTCTTAACGTAGAGCCACTGTCCATACATCTAGAAAGAGGGGCTTTGCCTTCACCAATAACTTTTTGATCTGACCAGTATCAAAGCACTTTGAAATTCAAGTTGTGAGTGACTTATTGTTTAAATTCTTCAGGCCCATCAACATGTCAATGTTGCGGTGGTAGCAGATGTGCTTAGCATGGTCTTCAAAGGCTAAATACAGCTTCAACAAGTGGATCATTTGGATCTTTTCACCTTTTCTGAAGTAGCAGTGCCATAAATCCTGGACTATACATTGGCATTGAGGACTTTAATTGTCCAGATAAGCTTTAACTAAGCTCCCTCTCTCATGTCACATTACTCTTGATGTTTCTATTTACTTTTGGGCACTCACCTACAATCACACCACCATTTCACTACTATTAACTCCTACCCTATTTAAAGTAAATGTATCTTTCATAGTTATTTTGAAGCATGGCTGTTTACACTGCACAACTCCTTTAATAGGCTACTACACATAGGAATGTTTTGAAGCACCATCCGTCTTCCAGTAGCAACACTAGCACTGTTGCACCACACCAGGATGTGAGATGTATACAATTTTAAGTAACTATATATACTGTGTAAGCGTTTTTTTTACCAGGCTCTGGCACATAACAGGACAACATATTTAAACCTTGGTATTCTAAACCATGCTCAAATTGAGACTGCTAAATTTCAAGAGCCATGACAACCACTACTTGCTTTAACCTATTGATCACCCAATGATAACTCTCCCAGGGGCAGAGAATAAAAATGTTTTTTACATTTCTAAATAAAAAGTAATAAAATAAAAAGTATGTAAGGTGAAACTTCCTTATGTAATTGTCTGATTTCAGTTTCCTTTTACCTCAAAATTAGCTGTAAACCTTCTCATATTCAGAACATTTAAACATTTTTTGTTGGTTGACACATCAACATTTAAATGCCTCATACTCTCTCCACACTCCTACCTTTAAACATTTACACTAATATTACATCCAAACTGCAAAGTAAACTGGATTTGAATAAACATGGATTGGTAATTTTACTCCCAGCATACTCAAATGCCTCTTTGTCCTTTCTCTTTCTTACCTGCAACCTCTTTACAATGTGATTCACTTCCTCTTCCACCTCTCCATCACTTCCAGCAATTGGTCGCAGTCCCAGTTTACCTGCTCGTCCATAGTACAGGTCTAGACCTCCTTTTGAAGAGTAAGTCCACCCCAATACATCCCGGCATGAGCAATGGAAGCACACTGCTCCCTCTTTTTCTTTTTTTGAATCTACCAAAACCAACATTTCAGAAGATATTCCAAGTAAATATATTCCCTCAGGGATAAAAGAGCTCAAGACTCTAACAGTCCACACTAGAGCCCCAGGACTGTGGAACTCTGGAGGTATGGTGTATGTCCAGCGAGGGCCCTTTCCAGCCTTCTCACTTGGACCAGTACTGCCAGCTCTGTCCCGTTTTTTTGAAAGACTTAATATGGCTAGCTTGGAAGAGCAAGAGTCCAGGGTAGCTGTAGTAGCATGGTCACGAGCCAAGTCCCTCAGGTATTCTTCTCTGGTTCGTGTTGCCATGGCCAAAAATTTGCCCCCACGTTCAGCTGCATTCTCGCCATTTACTGCCTTCGAGAGCAGAAAGTCTCGGAGTTCAGGTGACCTGCGAAAGTATGTGGTAGGCAAAACAGGGCCAAATGATTGGGTGTCAGCAGTTCGGCTAATGGCTACACTATAGGAAGTGTGAGGAGTGCAGGGATTGTGGGCATGAACCACCAGGAAGACGTGCTGAAAGTGAGAGCGAATAGTTTTGGGGGTGAAAGGATGGGCTCCAGGTTCTTGAAAAACAATGGTCACAATATCATTGCCAATGTGCCTCTTTCGGAGAAGCTTAAAAAAAACAAAAACAAGAAATGTTATTAGAAGTAAAGAACTTACACAACATCATAATTTAACTGTAAGAGAAATCATCATGCACTGTCAGCTTGATGGACGTCAGCTTTTTTTCCGTTTATTTTATTACGCAACTATGTTGTTTTGTAATAATTACATTTTGTAAACAAAACTGATTTGTGGTTTTACAACAGGATTAGCACTGTATCTTAAATGATACAAATCAAATATACGTAATAAACAAAGATTAACAAATTAAATTAAGGAAGATAACATACATAAAGTGTGTTATTAAAAAAAGAGTGCTTTTAAACGGGATTAAGGAAACAAAATAATATATGGTGTAAACATAATTAATAAAAAGCCGGTAAAAATTACGCAGTTGTACTGTTTTGTTAAGGTACTTTATAGGGAGCCTCTGTATAAGGGTGCCTATGAGTGCTGTTACCTGCTGACTGTTGCTTGCTGTGTACGGAAGCATTGTCGAAACATGGAACATAATCTCATAGTCTTGATATCGGGTGTAAAGTGAGTGTGTACCCGTGCTATCAGCTGTGGAGAAGGAAGAAAATATTTTGTATGCATTTTATTCTCTGTGTTTCATTATGAAATGTTCAAACCTCTGCACACACATTCAAGATGTGCCATACCATAGAGTCAACTGTAAGTGCAAAAAATAAAACAAATTCTACAGATAAATAACTAATAAAACAGATTCATATTATCATTCTAAATATTTAGAATAGGCTGTGGCATGGCAGATTTTGATTTTATCAGCAAGTTTAAGGGAAATTAATTATTTTCAATAGAAGTGACCTACAATTTAAAATGATTCTTACTTTTGTTATCCAGCTGTGCCCGGTACTTGTCAAATCCCTTGAGTCTGACTTCATCCCCCAAAAGACTTAAAAACTCTTTGAAAGCTGGTCCAGCTGTCTCGTTGTTATACATCTCCTCCTCAGAGCTCTGCCCAGCTCGACAGTACAAGATACCTATTTTTCTCTGAAAGTTGAGCTACAACCAAAAAGAGACACAATTCAAAGAGCTTAGAACTCAAACATATAGACAAGGTGATGTGTGTACAATAATATATAGAAGAGTAGACGTTTTCACCTTGAATAGCAATTTTCCCATATACTTCAAAAGAGGAATTGCTATTCAGTAAGCACAGTAGATCTTCACTCTGCTAGGTGAATCCAGCCCTTTGTGCGTTTGTCCATCTATCTTATTAAAGCTCACTTTTCTCTAGGCTGTGTGATATGGCCTTTCCTGGTGTGCATTGTACATATCTAACCACTGTGTCTGTTGTTTCTTTTTCTGGACTTATTCCATATTTACTTCCTCTTTTAGACAAAGCTATGGTTGCTGCTTCCTCCCTAGCTATTTTCTATCTATTATTCACAAGCGGACATTGTTTTAGTTTATAGGAAATACAACATACTACATTGATAAAGCCTGAAAGGAGCTATTTTACTTATTGTTAAATTATTATATTCAGGTTTTGGTTTGTCCAATTATATAATCAATGAGATACACCATGTATGACAGTCTGTGTATACAAGAACACCCCAAGCACAATAGCCTCTACTTAACGTATATTAAGCTATACTATGATATTTTATTAACAATTAAAACCGCTAATGGGGAAGCATTGTGATTGGATCAGGTCACCACCTCTAATGATGTCAGCAGACTGCTTGTTTTTCTGAGTCTAACAACATGCAGAGTTAGAGCTTCAGGCTTCAATACAGTAAGATTTTTACTATATTTATGGAGGCATGAGGGGTCCAGGGGGGCTAGATGGTGGTGTCAACACTATAGGGTCAGGAATACATGTTTGTGTTCCTGACCCTAGTTATTCTTTAACTAGTCTACTAGAAGTATATTACATTCTAGACTTTGTTGTCTACTTCTTAAAAAACAAACAAAAAAAAACACATTATATCTGAAGCAACATCATGACACAAGCTTGCAATATTCCACCTCTGCTCACAGTCAGCCCACTGGAAATCTCTGCTTTTCGGTTCATTCCCATCCTCTTTCTCTTAAGAAACCCCATTTGACCCTAACTCTCCTGCAAACTACCACCCAATATCTCTGCTTCCACTAACATCAAAAACTCCTGGAAAAACTAGTCTACAACCGCTTAACCCACTTCTTGTACTCCAGTTCCCTGCTTGACCCTTACAATCTGGTTTCTTCCCACATCATTCAACTGAGACTGCCCCCACCAAGCTTATTATATACCTTATTTATGATAAAAGTAACGGCCACTGAGGCGGAGCTAAGCACCTGAAGCAAACGGTCGCACGGCCACAGAGCTCCAGAACAAACAACTAAAACGCGACATTTTCGGCACCAAAACCCACATAAAAACGCACCCAGGGATCACACAGAGAACCAGGAGAGTCAGATGGGGCGGAAAACCAAGAAAGCAAAGTCCGACAGGCCCCGCCAGGGAATGGACATTGGGGAACTATGGCGGCAGGCACACGAGGCAGGAGGCGTCAAGATGGAGTCCTTGCATGGCGGATGCTCGGACTTCACGGAGGGGTCGTCGGACGAAGATGGGGAAGACTCCATGCTGACCCCCTCACAGCCAAGGGGACCACCAAACACAAAGGCCCCCACCCCAGTGACCATGGAAGCAATCGGAGATCTAATGGCGGCTCACCATAAGAAGATCTCAGCCGACGTGGCCCTAATCAGGGATGACATCAAAGGCTGAGAAAGGTGGAGGCCTCCTCTGACAGCCACACCAACCAGATCATGGATCTGCAGGCAGCAATCAAAGATCTACAACAAAAAACCCTGCAGCAAGAAACCCTAATGACCGCCCAAGAAGACAGGTACCGCCGAAATAATCTCAAGCTAAGAGGTGTCACGGACTCCATACCGGAGGCTGAACTACTGCATCTTATCAGGCGACTGCTCACAGAACTACTGACACCAAAGGTGGCAAAAGTGATCACCCTGGAAGACCTGTTTCGGTTACCATGGCCAGCAAAGGCCCCTCAAACTGTCACAGGGGACTTAATACTAAAATTCCAATCAGCCAGAGAAAAGAAGATGGTCCTAGAGGCTACAAAGGGACAGTCTTCTTACCCCTTTGAGGGGATGACCCTCTCCTTTTATACGGACCTTTCAGCTGGAACACTGGCGTGGCGGAGATCTCTGAGCACATTTACCGCCCTCCTGCGTCTCCATCAAATACAATACCGCTGGGGCCCGAACCGCACCCTCAACATCAGCAAAGGAGAAACCAAACACGCTGTCCACAATCCCCAGGAAGCCGCAGAGATAATAAGGCTACTGAACATCCCTACTGACTTGCAGAATCAGGCAACGCACCTCGCAGGCCACACATGCCAGCTGGGGAGGCATATCGTGGATGCCCCGGAGTTTGTGCCCAGGAAGCCGCCTACAGACCCATACGCTACGGCCACCACATGAACTGGGCTGCGAACTTACCACTCACCCAGCGCCAACACAGCCGTTGATAGAAATCAGCTGTTCGCCGAGAGGAGCGGAGCTGGGGTTTTACCGGGTCGGGACTATGGTATCGGCTGATGCCATAGCCATAGACACTGAGCCCAATTGCTGCCTACACGAACACAAGGCTGGCTCCCCGGGGGGGAGAGGGTAATATAATTGTTTAGCAACCTCGCTCCTGACGTTGATACCTCCTAAGGTTATACCATATTTTACCTTTATCACCATTATAATCTAGGAACTGCTAATCTAGTTCAAGCTCCAACCTAGCATAGTATGCTGCACATCTTGTTAATATTAATATTAATATATTTTGCCTTACTGCTTAGCTCTACATGCACTCTATTGTGCCAGCATAACAATAGCCAGGCTCATTCACCCACACCCATTGAACCGACTACCAGACAGGGTACACACCACTCAGAACCTAAGAGGACACTAACACACACACGGCAGACCACACATACTCAGAGCACACGTTGAACTTAGGGTCTGAATGTACTCATGATTTTGTTTAACCCATTGCCTGCTAATTCAGCATGTTTAAGTTTGTACCAAAAGTTAAAGCCAGAGCGCACGTTGAATTTATTGTTTGAATGTACTGTCATGATTTTATGTAACTCAAAGCCAGCTAATTTAGCATGCTTAAGCTTGTACTCAAAGTTAAAGCCAGAGCACACGTTGAATTAATTGCCTGAATTTAATCTCATGATTTTGCCTAACTCAAAAGCCAGCTCATTTAGCATGCTTAAGATAGTACTCCACGTTAAAGTTACGCTACTGTAACGAAACAGTTTTGTCTTTCATAATAATATTTTAAAATGTGCCGTCACCTCTGAGCCACATATGTGACCCTCTGTGCTATCCATACACTTACTCGTGCTGTTGTGGCATCGTACGATGTTCTGTTACTCCATGCACACTCAAAATAAAGAATTTATTTAAAAAAAAGTAACGGCCACTACTCTATATTTATCTTTCTTGACCTCTCAGCTGTCCTCATATTTGATTATCATCTCCTCCTATAGACTCTCAGCTCAGTTGGTGTATGCAATACTGTTCTCTTTTGGATCTACTATTATCTTTCTAATAAGTTCTTTTCTGTGTCGTTTACTGGCGACTCCTATTCACTGCCTTTGTCACCGCCATCTTTTGGCTTTATCTTGGGTCATCTGCTCATATCAATTTATAATTCCTCATGCTATGGATGTTAAGTTTAGAGCTGACGAGATTCAGATCTATCTCTCTACGCCTGAGCTCTTTCCCTCTGTCGTTTCTCTTGTCAGAGACTGTTTATCTGACAATTCTTAAATAAAAAATCAATAGTTCCAAGAATAAGCTCCTTCTAATTCCCTTGTCTAGCACTAGAAATCTACGCCAATTTCTAACTTGCTATTTCTCATCTCGACTACTGCAATAACCTGCTGTCTCCCACTTTTCCCCCCTTTAGCCCATCCAAATGCTAGACTAACCCACCTTACTAGTTGCCCTTATTTACTGCGCCTCTCTGCAAGTCCCTTCACTGACTCCCTATTCACAGCAGAATTAAATTCAAAATTGTCAGGGTTTACATGAAAGTGCCTAAATGGTTATACTCACCACAACAAATACATTAAGCTGTAGTTGTTCTGGTGACTACAGTGTCCTTTTAAGCAACTTGAGAAAAGGAAAGATTAAGTGGCAGATGAAAGTCAATATTACTAAATGCTGGACATGTGCACCAGTTCAATTTCTGTTTCGTACAAATAAAAATTTCATTCATGAATCCTGAATTTCGGCCGCAAACCATTTGTTAAACTAATTCTCCCCACCTTGCCGTTCTCTTTCTCAACCACACGTAGATCATGCCTTTCCTACCCTTCAGACTTTCTCCCGGCTACTGAACAAGAAGTGTCTGCGCTTCTCCTTTCTTTTCGCCCCTTGCCTGCTCGATCCTGTCCCATCTCACCTTATCAGATCTCTCTCCCCCTGTCTTGTGCCTTCCTTAACAAACATCTTCAACTGCTCTCTCTCTTCTGGCGTTGTCCCTGCTGACCTTAAACATGCCACTGTAGTACCTATTCTGAAAAAACATCTCTAGACCCATCCTCCCCCTCTATCATCCCATATCCCTGCTCCCTTATTCCTCAAAACTTCTGGAAAGAGGTGTCTTTACCCGTATGTCTCACTTTCTCAATTCCAACTCTCTCCTCTCTGATCCTCTTCAATGTGGCTTCCGCCCTCTCCATTCTACTGAGAATGCTCTTATCAAAGTTACTAACGACCTAATCGCAGCTAAATCAAAAGGTCACTACTCCACTAATTCTTTTTGACCTCCCTGCTGCCTTTGACACCGTTGACCATGCTCTCCTTCTTCAAACTCTTCAATCACTCGGTTTCTGTGACTCTATGCTCTTGTGGTTTTCCTCTTATCTCTCCCAACGCTCATTCAGTGTCTCCTTTTGTAATGTTACCTCCTCCCCTCATCCTGTCTCAACTGGAGTCCCCCAAGGCTCTGTCCTTGGTCCCCTTCTATTTTCTCTTTATACTGCCTCTCTTGGCAAACGTATTACCTCATTTGGATTCCACTACCACCCAGATATATCTCTCCTCACCGGACCTCTCTCCTGCCGTCCTACAGCATGTCACTGCTTGCCTTTCTTCCATCTCTGACTGGATGTCCTCCCGCTTTCTGAAACTCAATCTCTCTAAAACTGAGCTCCTTGTCTTTCCTCCTCCTAATACTGATCCTCCTCTTTTGCTCTCCCTTCACGTTGTCTTGGCATCACACTTGATTCCTGTCCTCACCTTTGAGTATGTTGCCAAATTCTTTAGATTCCATCTTAAAAACATAGCCTGCATCCACCCCTTTCTTACGCAAGATGCTACTAAGGAGCTTGTCTATGCACTAGTAATTTCCCGCATGGATTATTGTAACCCTCTCCTAATTGGTCTTCCCAAAAGCCGTGTTGCCCCACTACAGTCTGTAACGAATGCTGCCGCCAGACAGATTTTCCTCTCTAGTCGGTCCTCTCATACCTCACCCCTCTGTCAGTCCTTACATTGGCTTCCTGAATCCTATAAGAGTCCATTTAAAGTGCTAACCCATACCTATAAAGCACTGAACAATTCTAGCCCCTCTTATATATCTACACAGATCCATAGGTATGCCCCTTCTCGGTCTCTCTGCTCTGCCTGTGACCTTCTCCTGTCTGCTGCTTGCACCCATACGGCAAACTCGCGCTTGCAGGACTTCTTGCGGGAGGCTCCCTTCCTATGGAATAGCCTGCCTACCACAATCAGACTCTCCCCTACTCTTCAATCCTTTAAGAAGTGCCTTAAAGCCCATCTCTTTAGGAAAGCTTATGGCCTCCCAGAGTAACTTACATCACATACCTGTCCCTTACTCCCTCCTAAAGGGCAGCACTTTACTCTCTCCTCCAGCTCTGCTTCACTCCCACCTTATTTGATTGTTATTTCCTGTCCTAATGTGTTTTATACCCCACCTCCTATAGACTGTAAGCTCGTTTGAGCAGGGTCCTCTTCAACCTATCGTTCCTGTAAGTTTTCTTGTAATTGTCTTATTTATAGTTAAATCCCCCCTCTCATAATTTTGTAAAGCGCTACGGAAACTGTTGGCTCTATATAAATGGCAATAATAATGTGGCCATCAAGTTCAGCCTTCCTCACATTTGTTTTTTGATGTTGATCCAAAAGAAGGCAAAAAAATCCAGTTTGAAGCACTTCCAATTTTTGCCAATGGATAGGTGCTGGGAGGAATACTAGGTCCCTCCCATTTAAAAATGACCATGGGTGGGAGCAGGGAGACATTATGATGTCCCCCAAATTTTCTCTTATTTACTCACACCTACCTACAGGTAGGGCAGGAGGGTGGACAGTCATTAATTCGCTCACTTTGCCCCAGAAGGTCTGGACCCGGTGGCACTCCCTCCACATGTGTCCGTACGTGCCTTTATGTCCGCATAGTCTCTGCACATGCACAGCTAACTTTCTGTGAAAGGATCTGTGAAGCAGAATCCTATCAGAAGGAACTTATCACCAGGCTTTATTCTACACCACAACAGAATGGGGCGGATTACACTACACAGACCAATGGGAGGCAGAGTTAGGTGTGACTCTGGAAGGCACGGACTGGAAGGACATCTGGGAGGCCAACGGGCGAGCCTCTACATGTGTTATGATGCAAAAACAGTCGTCCAAAACGATGTTCAGGTGTATACCACCCCAGTTAAGCTCTATCACATGCACAAAACACCGACTGACCAATGCTGGAGACTATGCGGACATAGAGGCACATATGGACACATGTAGTGGGAGTGCCCCCAGGTCCAGACCCTCTGGGGCAAAATGAGCGAATTAATGACGAACATCTTTCAAAAACCAGTGACACCTGATCCATGGGTATTTTTACTATCCAGACCGCTCGACTGGTGGCCAAAATCAGAACAAAAACTGATCCATAAAATTACTCTGGCAACCAGAAGAGCAATAGCTCAGTCTTGGCTAAGCACTGAGGTACCTACCATCCATACTGTACTACTGAAACTTTAAGATACCTATTTAATGAACAAGCTGACTGCCCAAGTAAGAGGGACATTAAATCCTTTCACCAAGGTATGGGAGCCATGGGAATCCTTCGCTAACTAGTCAACTTACACTAGAGTGCATGGACGGGGCCGGCGGTGTCGGGGGGGTGGGTGGGTGCACGGGTACCGCCCCGTACCTCCTCTTTGCGGCAAACCTCTTTCTCCCCTCTACCTCATCTTTCTCCTATCTCTTTTGTCTCCTCACCCTAACCACTGTTCTCCTTTCCTATCTCCCTCCTACCATTCTTTCTTTCTCTTCATACTCTTTCTTTCTGGATGGGAATATCTCCAGAACAGAAAATAAAACTACCTGAGGGGTGGATACTCTGGTTACGACACAGCACATCTCAAAAGTGGTGGCTGACTATCCGAACAAACCCAAAAAACACCAATTCACTAGCAAATGGGTATAGAGGCATGCTCTAGCAAACAAATGCTCCACTTATGCTTACTGCTCTTTCATATGTGATTGTGCTGTAATGTCACTACCTTTTGTTGCTTGTACGGACTGTATTGTATACAAAAAACCCTTACTGATACTACTTAAAGGAACACTATAGTCACCTAAATTACTTTAGCTAAATAAAGCAGTTTTAGTGTATAGATCATTCCCTTGCAGTTTCACTGCTCAATTCACTGTCATTTAGGAGTTAAATCACTTTGTTTCTGTTTATGCAGCCCTAGCCACACCTCCCCTAGCTATGACTGACAGAGCCTGTATGAAAAAAACAAAACTGGTTTTACTTTCAAGCAGATGTAATTTACCTTAAATAATTGTATCTCAATCTCTAAATTGAACTTTAATCACTTACAGGAGGCTCTTGCAGGGTCTAGCAAGCTATTAACATAGCAGGGGATAAGAAAATCTTAATTAAACAGAACTTGCAATAAAGAAAGCCTAAATAGGGCTCTCTTTACAGGAAGTGTTTATGGAAGGCTGTGCAAGTCACATGCAGGGAGGTGTGACTAGGGTTCATAAACAAAGGGATTTAACTCCTAAATGGCAGAGGATTGAGCAGTGAGGCTGCAGGGGCATGTTCTATACACCAAAACTGCTTCATTAAGCTAAAGTTGTTCAGGTGACTATAGTGTCCCTTTAACGTTTTATGTTCATGTAATCTATCCACTGTCATTATGTAATGCACTATCTACTACTCAAGTCTAAATAAAAAATGGGGAAAAAGGCCAGTCTTTACCTATAAAGCACTTTATAAAAGTGCTGTAACCTACATATGCTCAAGGTTCATGGAATTCCCTTCCTCAGCCTATTAGACTTTCTCAGATTATTCATAAGAAAAATGCACCTCTTATGATTTATCAACAATTCACTTCTCTCCTCTGGCACATTCTCCTCTTTGTTTTCATTCACCCTTACTGTAGTCAAAAACTGTTTACAAACTACGCTTCATAATACATTTGTCATCCATTTTTACCTGGAACAAAATGTACTCTTGCTTTTATCAGTTGTGTAAATGTACAACATTACTTCTTAGATTGTAAGCTTGATGGATCAGGGTTCAAACTTTGAACTTATTTTTAAGTTGTATAAACCCTATGGAAAATGTTGGAGCTTTATGAGTAATAACAATATTTAGCCCATATTATTTCACAAACACCATGCATCAAACAATAATTCTATAGCATTTTTATATTAGGAAAACTCTTTTCTATCCTGCTTTTTTAGGGGAACCTCATGACAAAAAAATAAACAATCCAAAAAATATATAAAATATGGATATTTCAGATTTGATACTTGAAAAAGTAAACACACGGGATTGTGCTAAAGAAACAAATAATTCCAGAGCTTTATTGCAAGCGTTTTTTGAGAAACGTATTTCCCAGAATACATGTGTCTTCATATCACAAAACAAATATGAGCTAATTAAGGGATAAGTAAAACCCTTTTATGACCAACAGAGCTTTTTAGACATTGCTGGAACAAATGCAAAAAATAAATAAAAAATAGATAAGGAACCCTGAATACTAGTGCGGGCCTCAGCTGGTATCCTGTTTTTGTTCCTTTATAATACATTGATACTTTAACATATGTTTCTGATATCTGTTGCTAGTTCCATTGCTTGCCGAATTATTCTTTTGATTGGCGATCTATTGCTTGAAAGCTCTACTGAATAGGCTGGGGATCTGTTGCACACAGGACTGTTTTTTTTAACCTAGCAGTCTATTACACATAAAGTGCAGGCATAATTTCTAATATCTTTTTTTCATAATCAAATTTGTATAATTTATTTTTTAGATGTTGTAACCCACTTCTGCACTTCTATTAGGTCCATTACGTAATTTTTGAAAACTGGTACCCAAACCTGCACTTTATAGAGAGTGTAATTACCCTGTTTTTTTATTGTGTTTTTGTCAATGCCTTACTAACCACAGAATGACATCGCACACTGCTGCTATGTCTGCTATATTTTTTTTAACGATGAACTTTGATAATTTCATGAACTGGCAACCCCGTCTAACCCTGTGTCATTAGGTATTATCTTGTTTGTTATATTTCATGTAAAGTTTCTAACACAGAGACCCTTTTATACTGTATAGTGCTACAGAAAAAATAAATAACCATTCGACAAGGCAACATTTACTCTGTCAAAATATTAAAGCACACCCTACTAACATCACTACTACCAGCTCCAGTCTAGAACTGCTTACATCATCAGTGAACTAGAGACGTGAATCAATATGGCAAATAGGAGTATCATTCTACTCCATTAAAGCACAATCTGAAATTAACTCTCAGCATATTCACTCAAACTTCAACTGCAGTAGCTTAGAGCACACCTCGCTAGTTTCATTTCCTCTACTACCTGCCAGCCCTGTGCCCTACATACATTATCTAAGCACGTCTTGACCTTATTTACAGTGACCTCCTCCAGTGGCTGCTCAGTAAACAGTAATCTGCTTTCATGTCCATTCCCACATTTGCAGCTGCCTTCTCAGATCTAGTATCTTAAGATTCCAAGCAGGTAACTTGCTCATGATTTCCACAGTGGTATAGGTTCTGGGACACCTCGTCCAGTAAAGCATACATCAGGCAAATTAAATACAGTATGGCATATTTCGGTATGCTGCCACTTATATTATTGTACGGTTACAAACATTCTAAATCTAAATATATTTAGAAATCTGAGGAGGGAGCTTTGAACAATACTGAGGGGTATTGTAGATGAACATTTTTGGTAACCTCATTATATTATGTTCCATTTGGTTAAAATAAAGATCACATCCTTTCAACCACTTAATTTAGTCTTCACTTCTGGTCTGAAAACCTCCAGTCTGACTAACCAAACTATATTCAGTATTACTCAGTAACTTACCCACATCCTCTAGTGCTTTGCAATACATAAACAAAACTATGAAGATGTAGTTCTACTTAAAGAAATGAAGATTAACTTTTAAATATCAACTTAAGCTGGCCACAATAAAAGGCCACTCTAAAATGTGCAGTTTTACTGTATTGGGGGGGGGGAGGGGAGTGAAAACCAGTTTGCCTCACCATTTGCCTCACACAGTGCAACACATCTCCTTCGCATTGAGTTGACCAGGTTGTTGATTGTGGCCTGTGGAATGTTGGTCCACGCCTCTTCAATGGCTGTGCGAAGTTGCTGGATATTGGCAAAACTGCACATTTTAGAGTGGCCTTTTATTGTGGCCAGCCTAAAGCACACCTTTGCAATAATCATGCTGTCTAATCAGCATCTTGATATGCCACATCTGTGAGGTGGATGGATTATCTCAGCAAAGGAGAAGTGCTCACTAACACAGATTTAGACAGATTTGTGAACATTATTTGCGAAAAATAGGCCTTTCGTGTACATAAAAAAAGTCTTGGATCTTTGAGTTCAGCTCATGAAAAATGGGGGCAAAAACAAAAGTGTTGCGTTTATAATTTTTTTCAGTGTACATAAGCTGACAAAACATAAAAACCTTGTGTGAATGTTTGAAGAAAACTGTTTAAAAATCTATTTATTTAAAATGAACATGGATACCAAAATACACGCCAACGAAATAGAATAAAGTCTTACTCACCCCCTGCTCATCTAACTTTAGTAAAGTGTCTGGCACCTTGGGAGAATTGGATGCCAAACGCAGACATTGCAGGCTGACTTCTGGAATAACATATTCCAGCAATTTCTTTGGAGAGATGGCTCTTGAGGAGTTTGTTCGGATTGTTGGCGGGAATGCTTCTTCAAGAATAGATCCACGGAGAGTTTTTAACTTTAAACAGAGAACACACACATTAACAAGAAGCCATAACGAAATGAGATGCAGGAAATTGCAACATGTTGCTTACAGAGTCTCTTTAAAATGAAACCAAGAGGAAATATGGCATGAATATAATTCTGGACAACTTTTATAAGAGAAAAACATATCTTCATCAAAAAGGCCGAAATGTCTAATAATAGTGGATGCAATAAATCAAAAAGGTGTAAGCGCTTGACAAAGAAGGAAACATTGCTTACCTCTGTAGTACGGAAAACTATTCGGTAATTGTACTGAATACTTTGTGGTCCCTCTCTCTCATCACGCCGTAAGCTTATAGCAACAGGTCCCAAACGTTCATCAATCCCAAAAAAGTTCTGATGCTCTGAGAAGGAAAATAAATATAGAGTAAAAATGGATTAAAAAATAAACAAACCTAAAAATTATAAAGGTTAATACAGAAGTTGTCTTTTAGGTGCATTTTGTTGGAAACAGAAAAGCTGGCATGTAAAGATAGGAAGTATAATAGCAAAGTAAGTATTAACTAAAATACAAATACTGTAAAACCTTCCACATGTTTTGGAAGTTAGTCCCAAATCTTAGATATATCTAAACACATGGAAATATTTTAACTCAAATGGATCCCTTGTGAACTTGGATATTTATATTTTTTTTCACTAAAGTGAGAATTTAAAGTGAATTTTGCATTTAAGTTTAAAATAGCTGAACTGGAAAAATTTTGGAAGTCAGCTATGCTTTCAGTTCTGCTACTGAAATACAAACGTGTATTGCTGACACTATAGTTTAGGTTAACGATCCCCCTTATCACCGGTTAAAAAGGTGAGTTAACCCACCTTTTTCCAGCACCATGCGAGTATGTTGTGGCTGGCTTAACCCACGCTCCACCACCTTGGCTGAGATCATCAAACATGATGATCTCAAGTTTGAAGACTTGAATCAATGCATCTCTATGAGGAATGTTTATCGCCTCCATGCAAAGCGTGGAGACGCTGAATGCACCTCTGGTGGCTGTCTGAGTGACTGCCTCTAGAGGTGTTCCTAGGCAGTAATGTAAATTGTGCCTTATTTCTGAAAATGCAGTGTTTACATTGAAGACCCTGCAGGGACATGCAGTAAACACCAAAACAACTACATTAGGCTGTAGTTGTTCCGGTGACTACAGTGTCCCTTTAAATTCCCTTTGAATTCTCACTTTAGTAAATAACCCTGTTAGTATTTTATTAACATTTGTCATTTTGCTATGAGCATTTTCTCTTATATCTATGAGACAAAATTAATATTACAAATGTCCCAACATAAACAAAGCATAGAACAGAAAGAACATATAAAACCAGCCTAAAATGGTTTAAAGAGAAACATTTAAAAAACTGAATATTACTAACCTTTGCCGTAAAAATATTTTCGATAATATAATGCACCCAGATCTTGATACTCCACAAAGTAGCTACTGTCTCTCATTCTTTCCCTAGCTTCTTCCAGCACAGATACAGCTGCATTAGGACCCCTCACAGGAGAGGTGATGTGAGGACTGTGCAAAGTAAAAGAAGTACAGAAATTCCATCCTGGGTCCTTTTGTCCATCAAAGCTCTCTCCAGCTATTTCGTTGCGAAAATAGGGACAGCTGAGGAGAAGCTCATTGTCCTTGCCATCACCTGGATCTCCTGGCTCCTCAGGCGATGACAAAGATCTTCTTGGTGATGAAGTACAAGTTCTAAGCTGCGAGGCTGCTGAAGCTCCGCTCCTAACATTTTTTCGACTTTCAGATTCACCTTTTCGAAAAGGATCAAACAGTATGCTTTGAACATCATGGTGAGCAAAACTCTTGGGTCGTTGGGCTACCGGACATCCTTCAGGGGGCTTTTCTTTAGCCTCTTGGGCCGATGGCCCCTGGCTGATCCCAGCCAGTCCCAGCAACAGGAATGGATCCTTAAAACGTATGGCAGATGGGCTACTGGTTCCTTTTTCCCTGGGATCTGGATCAGATTCTGAAAGAGAACGTCCCCCTCCGTTGTGTTTACTGTTCCCTGTAGCTATTAAAGATTTTGACTCACGAGGACTCTTGTGAGGGGAGGATCGGGTTGGGGGATGGCGCAGTTTACGCACAAAGAGGTCATCGGACTGCATTTCATGAGAAGGCACTCATTGGTAATGTTTAAATTGTTGGCTTTGCCATGTCGCCTGTCTGAAGTCTCCAATTCTGTTCAGTTTTCTTTGGGATATTGTATACACTCTTTTTCGTCCTTTTGTTGTTCAGCTGCTTTACTTTGCTTGCTTGCTTTTATCTGTTTAAGTTGCTGAGTGTATATCTCCTTTACTTCCCTGTCTACTGTATTTCACTGTTCAGCTGTCTGTCACGGCACATGACTAATTTCTTTGTTGTTTTTCATTTCACTGTCGATGCCTCCAATCATTTATTGACAACATATATTTTAAACTTCTCTCTTATTCTTTGATTGGTTGATACTGTATGCGTTCTTGCTAGTTTTTCACTTTTCACAGTTTGCTTGCCTCGCTCAATAGTTCCTCTTGAAATTCTTTTACTTGAACCACTTAATCAATTACATCTTCTGTTGGTTTTTCTTCACCTGATCAGTTTAATTCTAAATTCCTTTGAACCTTGTATGTCATTTTGTGACTCATGGCAGTAATACAAGATTTCAGATACAATCTTTATCTACCCCATTAAGGATAATGCAGTAGTTTTCATAATCTCAACTGATTGACAGAGATCACTCAATGTCTCCTAGTCTGCAAAAAGAAAGAAATTAGGAAAATTATTCATTTCTAATTAAGCTGGACACAGATAGTTTGATAACCCTTTGAAAACAAGTGGGTATATGAATATATCACTTTGCAGTTCCTTGCAGACAGTTATCCTAGTTCCATATTGTAATTAAAAATAAATTGCAAGTCGAAGATTTACTAATTCTCTATATTCTGTAGGTCATGCTTAGGGCAGTAGCTACAGACATACTACTCAGCAAGCCCGTAAGAAAATTGGTTAATGTAGAGGATTGCCAAAAAGGTAGCTCTTAATGTTTTGTAAGCCTTAAAGGGACACTGTAGTCACCAGAACAACTACAGCTTAATGTTGTTTCTTTCTGGTGAGCATAATCATTCCCTTAAGGCATTTTCATGCAAACACCGCCTTTTCAGTGCCTTTAAACTGAGCTGTGTAATAAAATTAGAATAAGTTTGAAATGTTAGTGGTATGAAATTATTTGGTCATCTAATAGTAGAGCTGTGAACTAGTTCAGTGCCAGAGAGGGGAGAAGAATTGGCACTATTGTAAATTAGGAACACTATAGGGTCAGGAAAACAAGCATGTATTCCTGACACTATAGTGGTAAAACCACAATCTAGTCCCCCACCCCTTGACCCAGTCTGCTTCTGCTGGCTCTGCCCCTGATCTGCCTGCTTGGCTGACATCATCAGAAGTGGTGTTCTGAGCCAATCCCAATGCTTTCACATAAGAAAGCTTTGGATTGGCTGAGCTTGTCAAGAAAGCAAATCAGGGGCAGTGCCAGTATAAGCCAAATACAGCCCTGGCCAATCAGTATCTCCTCATAGAGCTGCAATGAATCAATGCATCTCTATGAGGAATGTTCAATGTCTCCATGCAGAGGGTGGAGACACTGAATGGCAGCACTGCCCCAGGAAGCACATATATTAGCCACATAAGGAGTGGCCAGTGGAGATATCCCTAGGCTGTAATGCACAGTGAGGGGAAAAAGTATTTGATCCCCTGCTGATTTTGAACGTTTGCCCACTGACAAATAAATGATCAGTCTATAATTTTAATGGTAGGTGTATTTTAACAGTGAGAGACAGAATAACAACAACAACAAAAAATACAGAAAAACACTTGTCAAAAAAGTTATAAATTGATTTGCATGTCAATTAGTAAACCGGGTCCCTGTTCAGCAGTAATGTTTACCGGTGCTATAACCATAGCACCGGGAGAAACGTTCCGCGGCACCCCTGTGTGCCTGTCCCGGCGCCCCAGGGCGACGCAGCACACAGTTTGGGAACCGCTGTTCTAAACAAATGTAGGTAGGTATCTAAGTATACAAAAATAAGTCCTGCGCTCAAACTCCCACTACTCCTGGGCAGCAGCAATGACCATAGCACACATCAGCCCCAATACATCCAATAAAAAACCAGAGAAAAAAAGAGTTAACTGTGCACTAGCCCAAATCCCTAGGTATATTTAAGAGACAGAGAGGGTGATTTTCTAAACCCCTACATACTTATTAGCACTTAAAAGGGAACACATGGGGTGGGTGGCAGCATCGTAACATGGCTGTGTGATACAAAAGTGAATACAAATCCTGGACGGCCATGTGTTTAGGCTTAATAAGTTTGTAGGGCAGAGGTAGGCAACCTTTTAGCAGCACGGTGCCGAAATAGGATTGTGATGTCCGGTAGCGTGCCGGTCCTATTTTCTTAAATTGAGGGGTGTATGTTGCTGTATTCTGCTTGTTACGTATACTGTAGTTACTTTGTATCGTTGTATTTGTGCGTATATGAGCTATTATATTGTATATGTTTGAGTAGTTTGTGGTATTGTGGGGCTGTTTGGGGTTTTGCATGTGAGAGGCTGCATGTGGGGTTGTGTGCATGTATGTGGATTGTCAGTGGTGTTAAGTTTGAACGGATTGTGTGTTGTGTTTGTGTGTGGGCTGTTCGTATTATTTGTATGAGGGGAGGGTAATTCTGTAGCTCTGTGTATATCTAGCTGTGTGGGTGGCCAGGTACAGCTCAAGGACAGGAGCTGCAACAGCAGCTGTGGGCTGCTCTACTCCATTGTGGATTCCCATTCAAAAGTGCTGGAATGAAGTGATCTGAGACAACTTCCTCTACGTGCTGCAATGCATAAATTAAAGATTTCCCTTCACCACCTTTTTGCATTAGCAGATATCTGAAGTTTACCTGGGACTCCTGATAGGCCAGAGCCTGTTTGGCTCTAGCAGCCCTGAGTGCCGTGCATGGCACTAGTGCCGTAGGTTGCCTACCCCTGATGTAGGGGTTTAGAAAAATACCCCTCTGTCTCATTAGAGATTTATTTGCCTGAAGCTGAGGGAAGCAAGGTGAATTGTGTAGGACCCACCTAAGAGGTTTGCTTTGACGTGGCAGGTGGGCTTGTATCTAATGGCCCGAGGGAGTTACTAAATAACCTCCATTTATTCAAATATGCATAGGAATTTGGGCTTGTGCGCAGGTAACTCTTTGTTCTCTGGTTTTTATTGTAGGTATCTAAGTATGTTCTATATTGCCTGTACTAATGGTATTTATAGCATTCATTTAGCATTGCATAATATTAATTGCATCCTTTCCTGGTAGCTTTGCCTCTTTCTGTTTCCTATACATTATTTTAGCTTTATGTATGATGCATACGGCTCAAACAAATGCTTTATGAAAAAATCTAGCATAACAAATAAACATTTGATCGTTTAAACAATAGGAGCTCAGAAAATCGAACAGGAAGGAAACCGGAATTGAGAAAAAAATGTACCTTAAAAAAGAGACAGTTACAGAGCGATTGATTAACGAGACGGCTTGTGTAGGGGACTTTTTCGGCCCGGAGAGAGCGTGAGATATGAAAGCACAGAGGAGGCTGTGGTCCTTGAGTGGTATAGAGGTGAAGAGGAACTGAAATTGTTGCAAAATAAGGAAGCAGCCACATACAGTGTCTGAGTGAAGTCATACCATAACAAGACTTTAAAATAGATACATTTTTCTGTCAGACAGGGAACCAGTGATAAGGGTAATGGGGTCCTTAAGGCTGAGTACAGGTCCCATGATAACATCTAAAATAATGTAACAATAGACCACATCCTACATGGATGTCTGAGCACCCCCATTTCATCTTAGAATATTGTCTAATTGTTTCTCTGGAGTATCTAGCTACACATGTTTCTGTAAATCATTTATTCTCTTCTAAATATCAGACAAATATATCTCAATAAATATGAGTTTAGTCATAAAACTGAACAGAAATGCCGCTTAGCTGTGAAGACTTTCTGTTGCTTACTAGTAAAAACTATGTTCCCCATCCATTTAAATAATTTATTTATTTTCCCCACTTTCTTGGATTCTCCCACCTTTATTGGACTATATGTCCCCTAATTCACTGCTGGTCAAGTGACGAAGAAAAATATGGGAATTGTAGTTAAAACAGATAAAGGGCAAATGTTGCTCATCTCTGCTCTAGAATAAGCAAAGCTATACTGTAAACATATTTTTTGTAAATTTAGCTTGTTATAGTTAATAACACTTTTATATATGCTTGTCACTTTTTGTCATACATACATGCCTTGAGGAACTGATAAAACAGGGAGGCCTAGAAGAGATGTGTCAGCACAGAAAAGCATTTGCTCAGGGTAATGCACTATCTATGGCCTGAATTTTAGTGGATTAAATCCGAATGTCAAAAATTGATGAACGGCAAAAAAAATCTCAATTTTAGCTTGGCTATTTTAACCTAGATTTTGCCATTCAGATTTAGGCCTTGATTTATTATTTTTGAATATGCTTTTCAAATAATCTAATATTTTTGGATAAACTTTTTAAATATTAAAATATCAAATTATTAAATCATTATTAAAGTTTATTTAAAAAATATCAAATTATTTGAATATCTTATCTAAGAATATTAAATGGAGGTCTTATTTTGCTAAAATTCAGTGTAGAGTGAATAATAGTGGTAGAAGAGGAGAGGGAAAGAGATTTTCTTGTACCGTATCTCCACGTGGTGCACCATTTGCAAACAGAGAGGATACAGAAAACAATCAATAAAAGGTAAAGTATTACAACCTTGCACGTTTTACCATTGGATATTACATGCCACAAATGCACGCAATGCAGTACTTATCTTAAAAGAATATGAATATTTCCTCTGTGACAACATATTACAGTCCTCTATAAAATGGCCAAAGATATCACACATATAAATGTTTAGCAGTCTGAAAGGAACAGAACATCCGGCTCATAAAACGAGAGACTACATTTTTATTTCTACTTGCTATTTGTAAAGACCCTATAGGAATATGCAAACTACATAACAGCAGATGTGATTTTAACTCCATTCTGTAATACTTGAAGAATATTTATATGAACATTGCCGAACGAAGTGGCACATACAGGATTTTACGTTCCATGGGAAATGGATCCTTATAGGGTTAAAATGTTTAGTTCCTGTTAAAACCAGAATATTCTACACCCTTTTCCTAGAGGAAGTCCATTACCACTACACTAACTGTAAGAGCTAGAAGCTTTATCGATGAGCAGCTCTTAGCTTGAGGCGAAATCCTCCCTGGGACCAAGCCAATGGTACAAGGTCCGCTATAAAATGACACAGAGTTAACTCACATGCAGTAGACTGGGTAGATTAAATAACAGTGCAGGCACTTTATTAGCAGCCTTCTCTATAAGACGAGCGAAATAAGATAAGCCTCAGGGGAAATCAGTTTCACGACAAATCTAGCAAATAACAAAGAGTCCTACCGTGGTTCAGGCATCGTAAGCATGAGACGCCTATAAATAGATATTAATGTCTTGCACAATAGATGTGATTTTCTACTGCATTTTGTGTTGTAAATATATATCATGCATTAAAATATGATTTTCACCATAGACTCAAATTATAGGTTCAGTTGAAGTTGCAATATCCAAAAATGTCAAAACACAACCATGCACCAGTTTCACATTGCTTCAGTTAAAGGGTTACTCCAAGTACCATGAGCACTTTGGTGATTTAAAGTGGTCATGGTGCCTGGAGTTTGTATGACGCTGCTCATACTGAGTTTAATTTCTGCTGCTGAAGGTGTAACTCCACTGTGCAGCATCATTGAAGTGCCATTAGCCAGCCCATAACAAGAATTTCAGGCTGGTTAATGTCAATTCTGTGCATATTTTAATGCACACAGTTGCACTTATTGGCTGATAGTGGTCAGCAGACGCACCCAGCCGATAGATGGCTGGTGGTAGTAGAAGCTGTATGCATGCCACTGGACATAGAGGACCTCAGCACTTGGAGGCGACCCAGGTAAGAAGAGAAACTGTTGCAAAAATATATGACCCATTACCGGAAAACAGGGCCAGGGTACATCTGGCATCATATGCACTACCGAATGCAGATCATAATCCAGCTCAATGCAGGCAATGCCAAGGCAAATGTTGCTAATGATTAAGAAAAACAAAAACATTTTTAATTTCTTCTCTCCCTGTTTTATCTCTGCTAACTGACTATAGCAAAGGACAGAGCTTATCACAATGATTGACATAATACTAATATGGAGGAGCCCAGTTGCAGGATAAAGAGATATGGAAATTAATTTTTAATTTTATTTTTCCAACCTCACAAAAATGTTTTTGTTAAACATAAAGGGAAGTGAACATAATATTGGAACTTAAAGAAGAAGATTACATACTTTGACACTTTTGAAGGCAATCAAAGATCTACTTGTTAGAAATAAGCTATAGTTTTTTGCAATTTCCTTTAGTCATTCTACACAAAGGAGAAGCATTTTCTGTTGCTGTTATGAATTAAAAGGATACTATAGCCATCAGAACCACTACAGCTTAATGTAGTGCTTTTGGGGTCTATAGGCTGTCCCTGCAGCTTTAGCACTGTAAACACTACATTTGCTGGCTAGTTACACCTTGAGTATCAGTCACTTAGATGGCCACTACAGGTGCTTCCTGTGTCAGTGCTACAGAGGCACAGAACGTTCCCCATAGAGGACGTATTGATTCAATGCATCTCTATGAGGAGATGCTGATTGGCACATTGCAATGTTTTGCTGCACATGCACAATAACCTCCCAATGCAATCCTACAGGAAAGCATTGGATTGGCGGGACCAGCCGTGGCGAGACCTGTGCGAGGTGGGAAACAAGGTAAGTAAACTCACCTTTCTCATGCGATCTGAAGGGGGCCGAGGAACCAAATAGTTTGAAACTATAGTGTCAGGAACACGTTTGTATAGTGTTCTTTTGACAAAAAGCAACATGTTCTTTATTGCTTGTCACGCTATCTGATTATTTTCTATGCACAGGTTAAACACTAGTGTTTTGAGCTATGTAAATTGCATGTCAAAAGAAAAGCATAAAAGGGAACTGTCACTTTTCTAGAAATTACACCATGGAATAAAACATTGCAAGTCACCTATAACTTGTGTTAGCCGTTCTGCATGTGATGCTCTTTTTTTCTATTTTTTTTTTTTAATGTATATTAAACATTTACCAATTGACATCACAATCCAGGCACAGCCAGGAACATTACGTTGGAGGAAGAGAAATAAAACATTTTTCTGTTTTTCCTTTTGTCTTTATAATTGTTCTCTGCTGACTGATGGCTACAAAAGGCAGAGCTTATTTCAAACAATGCTTTGTGGGGAGACAATATGTTCCAGAATGGAGTAGAATAGACTCGCAAACATATTTGTTAAATATGGGTAATATGTATACATGACACTGAAAACCTAGTGACGTGACAGTTCCCTTTTAAACAGATTTATGGCAGTTTTAAAAAGCCACTTATTTTAGAAGAGCACGTCCTATTGATACCAGAATTGCAACATAATTTCCAATGTTAAGAATGTAGGCATTGCCTAATTATAAAATTATAATGATGATGTATTTCTAATATGCCCACAGTCATGTTAAATGTGTTTTGAATACAAAATGGGAAAATATCAGGTGCATCTGGAAACAGTTAATAAACATGATGAATAATTAATGAAAGTGAACATTTAGCCCCCTTTATGAAGCACTGCTCCTTATGTCTTGTAGCTTAACCAAAAACTAACTAAAGTGGTTTTAAAGTGCATCTGTCACTTGGGATGTAATAGCACATTATAGTATCTAACTGCCAGGGTTATTTACTAAAGTGTGAACTGACATTAATGTATAACACATTTCAAATTGCAGGAAAAAAAAATATCACTGAATTAGCAGCATTCTCCATTACAGTTATTTTTTGAGGTCAGCTATATTAAATTTGAAATTCACAGTGAATTCATTTTTTTTCAATACACACTTTAGCAAATAACCCTGTAAACATCATCTAGTGTGCTCCCCCCTAATAAATACACCTCTACTATCTGTAGGAAACACAAGACTGTTGTGAAATTACCTTGCATTCAATGCAGACTAATTCGGCTGAATTTTTTAGATTTTTGCATGTGAAGCAACATGGGAAATGTATAAACGTCAAAACAGAATTATAAAAAAATTAAATAAAAATCATGTTAAAGTATACCAGTTATACAAAGGGGTTTATTAAGTAATAGTGAGTGGTACATTGACAAGCAACATTTCTGCGAAGCCAGCCCAGGTGCAAAGAAAAACTCAACTTTCAGCAAAATAAGCGCTTTTGTTTCCCTACGCTTTGTTATGTTCATCCTTATTTGGCAAGCAGGTTCCTCATTCAGTACAACTCACTGATGTCACATCAAGACCCATAAATCTACACTTTGTGTTAGAAGCGCTAGCAGACATTTAATTCACATTTTCCCATATCAACTTATGTCATGCTTCCTTAGGGCATAGACATTACAGAAAGCTGTACAACTAACAGAACAAAACAAGTGCACGTAATTTCACACACAAGCACAAGTGCTATATGTAAACACATAAGGTTAGCACTAGAGTGAATAGAAGATTTTGTGTGCTTATAGCATTTGTAAGAGGGTGCAATCTAGACAGACCTTTATCAGCAGGCCTGTAAAAAATAGGGACAGTAATTTTGCTTTGAAAACAATAACCTGAACTGTTATTTTTTTCCTTTCATATGAGATAGCAAAGCTAATGAATGCACTTTTGTTTGACGTCACTGCTAGGCTGTGTTCACTTTTGTACAAAATTTGCATGGTGTTCACAGGAAGTTTCTGAAGCAGAAGGGTGAGAAGTAAAAATAACATTGATAATATTTCATCACTTACACAAAATGACGACAGTTATAATACATATTGATTTTTTGTGGTCTACCTAAAAATGATAACCTTTGAGGTGCTTTTGTCATGCTGATGTCCACATTGAATACACTTATGCAGATGTGTTTTAAAAATGAAATGTTTGTTAAACACAGTTTGTCTGGTAATTTTATATGGTAAACAAAATTTCTTGTTTCATAGGACTTTTCAGTTATCCTTATGTTGCATATACTTCAATTCAGTTCAGATTCAATTCAGATATACTTGGCTGTAAAAAGTAATAAAAAGGATTGCCTCTTTAAACAAGTGTGAAGGGAATTTTATTTTGAATTATTTATTGGCTATAATGATATAAAACGTTATGGGCATCTAGCACCCTCTCTGAGAAATTTTCATTAAATGCTGTGAATGCTTACTTTCAGATTGTGAAATGAACACTCATAATTAAAAGTTCATATTTTTATTTATTTAGAATGTTCCTATGATAAATTAGATTATGAGTCCCCTTTGTGTGAAAAAAGTTTGCAAAAAAAAAAAGTAAATTTCCGGTAATCCAGTGCCGAGTCAGCTTCCTCACTGCAACCCACTCTCTCGTCAGACTAACAGTTCTGATGATCAGATGCTTCTCAAAGGGAAATTCTGATGATTAACAGAGCACACTGTGCAAATCCGGTGGTTCTTATAAGAACCTTTGAATCATTAGCAGTGTCCATCATCTTCGCATTGTGATATAATAATAATTAAAAAAAAATCCTAGCAGAAAAAAGTCTTTTTTGGAGATAAGAACCTTTTGAAAGTAGTGCTTTTTTGGAGGTCAGTCTGTTATCCTCCTTAGTGTTCAAGTAGACAAAACTTTAGTGCAGATGAGGAATTCTGTTGGTGTAATGAGAGAGCTTCTATTCAGCTCTTAGAGAGGGCTCTGAGCGGTACAATCCCTGCTCAAGGATATATCTGGAGCTGTCCTCTTTTGATGTTCACAATGTAACTGCAATGTAAACGGCATATGAAAGGAATAAAACGAGATATAGTGTTCACTGTTTCAAACAATAGTACTTTTTAAAAAATATATAAAATCTACTCACAATTTCAAGAGCACCTTTCGCTCAAAAATATCAGCTTGGGTGGTATGATCACTTGAGAAAGCCTATGGGTAAAACGAGTTGTGATTATATAGAAGGACTTTTTTACCTGCTTTTATTTTGATAATCTGAGAAAGCCTATGTGTGAAACGCGTTGTGATTATATAGAAGGACTTTTTTTTTATCTGTTTTTATTTTGTGTGGTATATTACAGTAAACATTGTTTTTACCCTCAAAATGTTATGTTTATTTTTTATTCTGCATTTTATTTTTTAATCTAAAAGAACCTCCACATCTACCTACATATAACCTTGGTGGAGATCATACCACCCAAGCTGATATCATTGAGCAAAATGTGCTCTTGAAATTGAGAGTAGATTTTATATATTTTTAAAAAAGTAATATGGCTTGAAACAGTTAGCACTATATCTCGTTTTATTCCTTTCATATGCTGTTTACACTGTGAACATCAAAAGAGGACAGCTCCAGATTTATCCTTGAGCGGGAATTGTACCGATCACAGTCTAAGAGCTGAATAGAAGTTCTATCCTTACACCAACAACAGAATTCCTCATCTGCACTAAAGTTGTGTCTATTCTAACACTAAGGAGGATAACAGACTGACCTCCAAAAAAGAACTACCTTCAAAAGATTCTTATCTGCAAAAAAAACGTTTTCTGCTGGGACTCTTTATTATTGTCATATCTCAATATTTGTATATATAATATTGTGTGTGTGTATATATATATATATATATATCAGTATAATATTATCTAGCATTTATTATTTGGCGCAGTCTGTTTTTTTCTGCATTTTTTTCCTTGTTCCTCTTGGGTTATTAGGGTATCAAAGTTACAGACCTTATTCTGCTGCCTTTGGAGTTAGCGCTTTTTATTCCTGTTTTATCTTCACATTGTGCCTGATAACACTAAACATGAAGATGAAAAACGTGAATGTCTTCAAGGATTACTAAAGCCACTGGTTTAGATGCAGTGGTCCTGTCATTTTATCCTTGCAATGAAAGACATTGCAGTTTAAGAAACTGCAATGTTTACATTGCAGGGTTAAACACATCTCTTGTGGATGTCTCCCAGAAAAACGTGTTCATGTGATGTTGTAGCTTATTAGCACTTTGAATGCTTTCCTAAGAGAAGAATTGGATGAGCGCATGGTGCTAGTTGCGCACGTGCATCAGGTCCCCGAGATAGATTGGACCATTGCCGGTGGAAACCATGCCATTACAGGCACCCAGCCCACTTTGTCTCAATGAAGTGGTTTGGGTGCAGTGGCCCTCTAGTTTTAGTCCTTTACTCTAAAACATTACATTACATTGCAGAACTAAAAAACACTTCTAGTAGTGGAATTACCATCTGGTGCTGGGGCGTCCAATATGCTTCCCGCCAGACATTGGGGTGTGGCCTTCGAAAGATCTGCAGTGGTTACCGCTTCTCCAACCACACGTGCAAAAGTTCTGTTTGAGCGGCAAGAGGATAGGGCACAGCACAGCGCTCCCCTCCAGCCAATCAGTCATTGTAGCATGGATGAGCAGCGAACCGTGGTAGAAATCTTCTGAATCCTCTACCCAGTATGACAGTGAGTCCTCACAGAGCTTCCTATCAGACCAGGGAGAGGAAATAGAAGTTCCTCTACCGCTGCTCGTCTACAGTAAAGGTGAGCTGGTGGCCAGCAAAAGAGACAGAGAGGGGATTTGGGGTTTGGGGGGGGCAAGGCAAAGACACACGGGGGGAGAAAGATCACATAGGGGCTGGGGAAAGGGCAAAAGAGACAGACAGTGGCTATGGAAGGGGCAAAAAAGATAGACAGGGACTGGGGTGAGACACCCAGAGGGCCTGGGACACACACACGAAGAGGCTGAGAGAATAAAGAGACAAGGTGCTGGGGGGAAGAGACAAAAAGGGGTTCAGAAGGTAGAAAAAGACACGCACACAATGGGCTTCTGGGAGACAGAGATACACAGAGGTGCTGGGGAGACAAAGAGAAACAGATTGGGCTGGGAGGAGAAAGAAAAAAGGTGCTAGGGGAAGAGACATACAGAGGGTCTGGAGGAAGAAAGGGACATAGAGGGGATGAGAAAGGGATACACAAAAGGAGCTGGGGAAGAAGAAGCACACAGTGGATGGGAAATAAGAGTCTGGGAGAAGGGGAGGAGACACACAGAGAGGCTGGAGAAGGGACAAAAGATACACACAAATATGCTGGGGGAGAAAGATACACACAAAGGGGCTGAGTGAAGTAAGAGACACACAACAGAGCTCGGATAGAAAGAGACACACAAATGGGCTGTGGGGAGTGAGAGACACAGAAAGGGTTTTAAGAGACGCATAAAGGGAAAAAAATGGGGGATTAGATATACTAAAAGATGTAAGACATTCAAAGGAGCGGTAAAAGCGGGTAAGAAATTCAAGAGGGAAGATTAAGGGACACATGGGGAGGACGGGGAAGAAAATGCATCTTCGCCTTTGTAGCAAACATTCCTTGCATTGGCCCTGCACGTGTAAGTTAAACTTGAAGCAGCATCGTGGACACAGAGCACCGCAGATAGTGAAGCGCACATAATCCCTTCTCTACACTGTGCATGAAGTCAGAAGGAAGGAAGACAGAAGTGCACCAAGCTTAAGCCAGTATTGACTTGTATTACACAGCTAAAAGGCCAAATTTTCTCTCAGCAAAAAATTAGTATGGCCCATGCACACAAACATTTCTGACGAAGTGGCCCACTGCAGAAAAAACTTAGACACCCCTGGTCTAGTGACTGTGAGGAAGACAGCTACTAGAAGTGTTTGTCTTCCTGGCAGTCCCTAGACGGTAATTCCGCTGTTATAACCATGAGTCAGACTCATTACTTCAATCAATGCTTCTCATACTACTTACCACACATGTGCTTATCATCCATAATGCATCTCTATGAGAACCATAGGATTGGATGAGAAGGTGTCAGAATGCTTTCTGACTAAGACCGAGACAGACAGGGGCTTTTAACAACAGTGTCTTGGTCCTGGAAACAAGGTGAGTAAAATATATTAAACTTGTATTTTTTATAGGTGGACTATAGGTTAGTTAAATAAATGTGGTACTTATCACGGCTTGTACAAAGTCTATAAGTGTAAAGAGTATGAATGATTTTGCTTATGATTTTGTCCTACCAGATAAAATTCTAATTAATGGAGTGTATCCACTAAACACCAAAGTGTGGTAAACTGAAAACTGAATTGCAAAATTAGGCCAAACATAGCTTATTTGTAAATTTCTAATATTAGATGGATCCTACAGTAGGAAGAATGTCAAGGAATAAACATGTCTAGTTCTCAAGCTGCTATGAAAAAATGGCAATAAAAATATTTAAAGAAATTAAAATGAATGTTTTATAAAATATTTATAAATGTAAAGCTTGTATTAGGGACAAATTGTGCCATGAAAGAGTTCTGGAAACAAGTGATTTTTGATGGCCCCAGAATCTCTCAATGGCATTATTTTCACATCATATACAGCCCATCATTATGTATCCTCTGTGTAATTGATGAGTATGTAAACATAACTACGTATAGCACTGTTTATGTTTATAACGTTTGTCTTGTTAAAATGCCAAGGGTGTGAACTAGCTCATTGATTGACTGGCTGAGCAGCGAGCATCAGTGGCTCCCACGTCAGTGGGTTCATTAAGGGAGAACTGCATGGAGAAAAGGGACCACTTTTCTGCTGCCTCTGGCCTGCTTCAGACATGGCATTAAACAATATCAATAAACTGGAAGATCTTATTACCATGTAATGTAAGAACAAAAATAGCTTTCTTGAAGTCACAATAAATAAATCACAGGAATTACATAATTCCTATGAATTATGCTGAAAATAACCCAGGGGCTGTTACAAGCTTAGTACACCAACATTTTGCGTCCAGGTGTTAACGCAGAGAAGGATTATTCAATACCTGCTAACATTTAAGAAAAAAAGATTTAATGAGCAATATGCGCTATTTTGAGTATCGGTAAAATATAAGGGAAGTGAAGGTACTTGCACTATTAGAGTGTGCAATGTTGTAGTTATATATTCGTATACAGTTTGGCCAAATCAAGCAATTAAAACTTGAGTTTTTATTGTTTACACACTTGGTGCAACTTTTATTCCATTAGATAAAATTTAACGCCAGGACTAAAACCCTTGACATGAAAGAGTTAACAAGGATGAGAAAATTATAGCATTATATAATTATGTTTCACACGCAGCTTCATAATTGTGTTGTAAGGCTTTTAAAATGTATGTGTATTAATGGACCCCACAAAAAAGCTTAGTAACTCAACATTTATTTTTTTCATTTGAAAATTGGATTTTACCTTGATGAAATTATATCAGACAACACAGGAAAGCAGACAGTGATGTCTGAATAACAAGCAAGGATTTTCACAGCTGCAGAAGCCATGGGTCAGTTTTGACAGGTTTAGCTCCAAAGCGAGAGTAGCACATCTGGCCACGCAAAAAGCACCAATTCTAAACATTCTTAAATCCGGACCAAGATGATGGATGATCAACATTAAGTCTACGTTTTAATTATTTATTTTTTCACTTCCTAACGGTTGTAGAATATTCCATAAAAAAAATATGTGCAACAAAGCATGTTTTCAAATAAAGCAGATAATAATATGCAGAAATACAAATTATGTATGCTACATTTACATATGGATATGGGCAAAATTCAAAAGCTTGTCTGTATGCAGAAACCAATGAACACAACTACTGAACACAGGGGTGCATCAGTTTTACACTTCATTGTTCTGAAGAACATATGTTCACCTCATAAATAAATGATTATAACAAACCACAGAAAGAGACTGGAAGAGATGAGACAGAAAGAAATATTGAGAGAAAAGGAGGGGGAGAAAGACAGTGGGTGAGCCAAGTTAACAATGGTTAGCATTGAGCAGTGAACAGAGGCCCCACTGTATGAGGAATCCCACTCCTACCCTTAACAGCCTACCTACCCTTCTGCATTACACACTGGCCCAGAATGCACTGAAAGCACAGAACCAGAGAGTAAGTGGAATGAGCTCCCCCACCCAAAATTAACTAGTAACATAATAATGCAAACAAAAAAGGCACAACTTCTATATAATTATATATAGATTCTCACACATAACTTTTTATGTGTGCTTTTGAATTTGTCTTCCTTGTTGGCATTATTATGAGGAGAAATAGACATACAAGGCAGAGAAGGGATTTAGACTACAGGGACCAAGCTGCAATGTAATGAAAGGACCACCAAGACCATAATGCTTTGCACATGAGGAGAGAAATGAATAAGTCTACAGGGGACAGCAAGGCAACTACAGAGCTACAAGGGGGGTCACATGATAAAACTAGTAACATCTGTGTCTCCATTTGCCTATCACACATCTCCTCTCCTTCCCCACTCGCGCTCATGCACCTCATCTCCCCTCCTCTCTCCCCACACATCCTCCTCCCCCTCCCCCGTACAGATCTGTCACTTCCTCTGTCTGTTTCTGCTCTGCATGCCCCTTTTCCTCTGTCATCCGAGCGGAAATCACAGAGACAGGGAGAAAAAAACATATAAAAGATTTAAAAGAATGGCAAATAAAAATGAAAGACAAACGCAGAGTGCACGAGGAAAGAAAAAGAAATTATATAACTTGATAATTATTTGATAGGAGGGGGAAAGAATACTGTGAACGGGCATTCTAAAATTCTGTAAAATGTAACACGTGTGTGACAACCACACTGATTGCCTGTGATAGTGGAATCTCATAGAATTCTACACACACGCCCATTGCTAGACATTAAACTCTCTTATTAAAAAGCAGTGTATGTTATTTATGGTGACATGCTATATATGCCAAGCAGATATGTCCCATACCATTACTAACTGCACAGATCAGATGCTGCATATAGATTCCTGGCAGTGAATTTCGCAGCAGACAGTGCATGCCCACTTACTGGCAATGTATAAACACTGCTGTACAGACATATGTACTGAAGATACAAACAACTGAATACACAGGCATGCTGTATTATACATGCTGCACACATACATTACTCAACCAGAAATAATGCAACATATAAACCCCGTATACCTACTGAGTTATACAGATAAACTAGAACAGGGAACTGTCACTCACCTGTGTAATGTTTCACTGTGATTTTGCTCTAAGTCTTTCCTTTCTTCCTCTCCCTTTATTTTCCCCTCTCCCACAGCTGCAAGCTTGCTGCTCCACTCTCTGTGTCAGTGTCCTCCCATCAGCATCTCCTCCTCTGACCTCTCTTTTCCTCCACCCCCCTTTCATTTCCTCACTCCTTTCCTCCCACCCTCCCCCTGCAGGGTGACACTACAGTGACACAGACAATAGGGAGCTGTGAGTTTTGGCTTTCTCCACGCAGGTTGACATTGTTACAGGCAGTGCTGATACATTCTGTTCTGAGTTTATCCACCCTTCTAAAGGGTTAAGCAGTGACCTCAGGCAGAACACAGCTTTGCATAAAACCAACCTGCCCTTTCATCTCAGATGCTCCCTTTCATTTATAGAGTACTGCAAAGCAAATCCTATTAGGTAAAAATAACCCTTCCACCTCCAGTACCATGGAAATAAAATGCCCAAAGACACTGCTGTATGAAGGTCTTTCATTAGATTAGATTGTACCAAAAGCAATCTTCCCATTTTCAGAGTCTGTGATTCTGGTAAACATAGAGGTGGAATGGAAAGAACTACAGTGCATATCACTTGATAATTAATACTATTCAAGATCCATTGTCTTTAAAATAATATTAGGTTTACTTCTGTTCAATCTACTAGTGCACTAGTGATGTACTGAAGCAGCCAGACATGACATAGTCTATTTCTTCTTTAACATGATGACACAGCCACAATAGAACTATGACTGTTCCTACATCTATTGCTCACGCATACAATGACTTACAGAAGGGGAAAAACTACCCTTATAATATAATCATCCCATAGACATATTTTGGTTTCTCGCCATATAAAAAAAGCAGACATGGATCTCTCCTATACTGTGTGATGCAAAAACCTGCAGATATGTTTCTGTCCCAAAATCTCTAAAGATGAGAAAGGTAAAAAAAAAAACAAACAAAAAAAACGTGCTATGGATTTTTTTCGTTGCAAAGTGTATATAGACATGGTTTACTCCTTCTGTCTGCTCTGTTACCTATGTATTGAGAGATTATATAAAAAAAACTCTTGTCGGGGGTTTTTTAATTTTCATTTATGCAAGCAAATAATCAAAATTTTAAGTATTTTTTACAGATACAATACTGAATGCATTTGTATAAGTCAACTTGCTATCCTATAATCATTTAATTGTACATAGCCCTTTGAGGGATGCTTGGAAGTTATTTAAATGAAATATTTTCTTGTCTTTTTTACGATTACTAAAAATTAAAAATGGAAAGGATTTTTTTAAGTGAGTTATCTTTTGCCCTATTTCACCATCTATGGTACATGGTATGAAAGTGGACTAAGAAGGCTCTATGCATGTGTGTCTTAATCTATGCCACCTACTGGAGTTTCAGAACTTGACGCTGTCCCCTTTGTCACACAGGTTGACAAGGAATGGGAACATTGAAGTTCATTTCTTTGAATGTCCCTGAGGCAAAGACAGATGACAAGTGTAAAACAACATATGATCCTGAATTTTGATACAGTGATACAAACATAAAGCATCCACTAGAGTAGGAATGCTTCTACATAGAGCAGAAGCAAAGTGTAAACAGTTTTTCATCATTTCTGACCAACTGGCTACAAGGTGACACAATTGATACAGCAAAGAATTATTATGTCTTTCCTTGCTGTATGTTAACATAGACAGAGAAAATTTTGAATCTGACAGCAAATGCGTTTGATTCCATTATATCTACCACAACATGGCACAATGACACACAAAAAAGAACAATTTTTGACCCCACCACAGTCATTGACGTACGAAGTGTAAAGTTGTGAGCCCTTTACCTTTCAAAGATAGTTTCAATCTGGTCTCATTACCTCCTTGCGTGTCTCACTCATATGCCCTTGCAGTCTGTGAGTGACCACAGTTTCCTCTGTTTCTGTCTCATTGTCTAAACTTCCTGACACTCTCAGGATGTGACAGTGACAAGCACAGGGGGTGGGCAGCCAGTGAAAAACAGAGAGTAAAACGAAGAGAAGCGACAAAGAAAAAGTGAGTGTGAGATTGAAATATTTATACTGTATTTCTCCAACTGGACCCCAACATGCAGCTGCATTTTAAATCACTTTGTGATAAAAATGACCCCGTAATCTCCACTTTTTACATCATGTCCTCACCTCCCATGTTAAACAAACTGCTGACTTCCTAACTGGTGTCACACTATGTTCTATTGCTTTAATGTGCAGCAGAAAAAAAAGAATGGTTCAGATTAGATGAGTCAATTGGTTTTATCTAATGTCAAACTTGTAAAACTTGTAATTGTAAATGTAAAATCCAATGTAAATGTGACAGACATCTTGCATTTTAAAGTGTAGAGGCGACTGACACAGATATTTTCTAACACACTTGAGATTGTATAAAAAAAATGATCGTATAAAAATAAGTGTTTTGCGACGTCTTATTAAAATGTGAATAATACCATTAAATCTTTATTTTTGGGAAGAAAGAATTGTATCTGCCGAGGATACTATTGTCACATTATGTCTGTCACTATTGTCCCTTAGAGTATAATTTTATGGCCACCCCCAACATTTCAGATGTGATACCTTCTCTATGGTAACATCTGTCACTAATCTCTTCATTTTAAAACTTTTAGTAATAATTTTGCCCAGTGAATTTTAGTTTTGATCTATGGCCTACACCTTTTCTCATTATTACAATTGCCACATGTCATATACTACAATGCTTGTCTGTTCACCAGTCAGGTGCCCCTTCATAGATCTTGATGATAGCCGAATAGTGCATTCCTGAAATTCTATTAGTCTTTAGAGTATTGAACTAAGCTAATTTTCTGTTTCTGTCAGTCACTTCTACACATTCACCTTGCAAATTATTTAACTTTAAGTGTTTCTGATATCATGACCTCTGCACTTTTCCTGAATTGCATTAGCCTCTTTACATTCACTCTGTTTTTCCTTTTTTGAAGGAGTCTGACCACTCTCAGGAGCTGTACCACGTTTTTCACTCACTGTATAAATATACTATTTTCCCTTTTACTGTCTAAGCTACACTCTGCAAGTTAGGGTTATGTATCTCCTAACAGCTAGTCAAAGTATGGCTGACTCTTGACCAGACAATGTTTTACGTGAATACCTAGGGTGCTATTATTTCTTCAAGTGAGGATTTCTTTATTCACTCATTCTCTTCTACCCATGAGGGGTCATGTTGTTTGACCAGTACCAAAGATCTAGCATCTGAGCCACAGAGCCAGGAATGTTCTTGGCCCATACCATATCCAATGTACTAATTAATGGAGGGACCCATGATTCGAATGGAAGTTCATCACAGTGGATTCATAACTTATATGGATAATCCCCATAGACACTAAGCGGCAGCAGCTATGAAATACATATTACAAAGGAAATGCTTCCATAGTGAGAAGCCAGAGATAATTCATTGAAGTAAGGGTGAAATCTACAGGATTGATTATTGTAAGATTTTGATGGAAGAAACAAATTGATATTAAGCATATACTAGGAGTTGACATTGATCAATGGAGTGCTTAGACATCAACATGAGTTAGAATGCTTTCTTAATTTATTTTCTATTTCATTTTTACACAGCATCAGTTTGATAAAGACGTGTCTTAAGCTACATCCAGAGAGGCTTTAAAGGGATATTCTAAGCACCATAACCTTTACAGCTTATTGTTGTGTTTATGGAGCAGGGGGTATTTGGGCACAAAAAACTATCGTCCAAATTCGAACAACGAAAAAAGCAGTGGTAATTATTCTCAAAAAAATACTTAATGGTTTTGAGCCCATATATGCCACTGTAGGATCAAAGTTAGTCTCGCTGTATTCATTAAAGGGACACTATAGTTACCAGAACAACTACAGCTTAATGTAGTTATTCTGGTGAGTATAATAGTTCCCTTCAAGCTTTTTTCATGCAAACACTGCCTTTTCAGAGAAAAGGCAGTGTTTACATTGCCTCTAGGGACACCTCCAAGTGGCCACTCCTTAGATGGCTCAGGGCCCTGTCATTGAGCGTGCCCACGCTCTGTATGGAGATGCAGAATTTTCCTCATAGACAGTGGCGTACATACCAGGGTCGCAGGAGCCACCACCCCAGGGCCCCCCGAGGCTGGCCCTGCTAACCCGGGCGGGTGGGTGGCCGGTAGGGCGGGCAGGCGGGCGCGCGAGGGAGCACTCAGTGCTTCCTCTTCAGCTCCCTCGCGCACCGCACGGATACCGGAGCCGGAAGATGACGTCATCCTCCGGCGCCGGCATCCCTACGCGGCGCGCGAGGGAGCTGAAGAGGAAGCACTGAGTGCTCCCTCGCGCGCCCGCCTGCCCGCCCTACCGGCCACCCGCCTTCCGGGTGTCAGCAGGACCACTGGACCCCAGGGAATCCCCCCAGCACTCCAAAAGGTAAGGAGGCTGGGGGGATTAAATAAAAAAAAGTGTGAGTGTTAGTGTTAGAGTGAGTGTGAGTGTTAGAGTGTGTGTGAGTGTGTGTTAGTGTGAGTGTTAGAGTTAGAGTGAGTGTTAGTGTGTGTGAGTGTTAGTGTGTGTGAGTTTTAGAGTGAGTCTTAGTGTGTGTGAGTTTTAGAGTGAGTGTGAGTGTTAGTGTGTGTGAGTTGTAGAGTGAGTGTGAGTGTGTGTGTCTGCTAGTGAGTGTCAGTGAGTGTGTTACTGTGTGTGTCTTACTGAGTGTGTGTGTGTGTGTGTTAGTCAGTCTGTTTGATGTCTGTTAGTGAGTTTGTGTTTGTCAATGAGAGTGTATGTTTTGTGAGTGTGTATGTATGTCTGGCGCTGACTGTGTCTCTGTCAGTAAATGTGTGTGTCTGTTAGCTAGTGTGTATGCGTCTGTAAGTGAGAGTGTGTGTGTCTTCAGCACTTACCTTTCTCCAGCGCCGGACTCCCTTGGCGCTGGGGATCCCTCAGCCTCTCAGCTCCGAATGCGACCGCGCACGCATTCAAACTGCCCATAGGAAAGCATTGCTCAATGCTTTCCTATGGACATTCAGTGTGCTCCTCTAGCGGCTGTCAGTGAGACAGCCACTAGAGGCTGGATTAACCCTCAGTGAAACATAGCAGTTTCTCTGAAACTGCTATGTTTTCAGCTGCAGGGTTAAAACTAGAGGGACCTGACACCCAGACAACTTCATTGAGCTGATGTGATCTAGGTGTCTGTAGTGGTCCTTTAAGTGTGTGTGCATCTGCATGCACTGGCGTACATACCGCGGTCGCAGGGGTCGCAGCCCTGTAACCCCTGCGACCAGGTGTCCACCGCCATGTGTTGTGGCCCGGCCCGCACGCGCAGGGGGCCCATGGATCAATTTTCGCACCGGGGCCCCATGGGTCATGTGTACGCCACTGCTCATAGAGATGCATTGATTCAATGCATCTCTGTGAGGAGGTCCTGATTGTCCAAAATGGCATTCGGCCCAACCCCTGTGCCGATTTTAGCCAATACAATGCTTTCCCCTATGGGAAAGCATTGTATTGGCTAAAAATCGACCATTTAGATGATGTTACAAAGGGGGCGGAGCCAGAACCAGCGGACCCGTCCGGCGCTGGAAATAAGGTGAGTTTTATACTTTTATAGGGGGGCTAAGGGGGCAAGCCACCTAAATGGTGGGTTTAGCACTATAGTGTCAGTAATACATGTTTGTGTTCCTGACCCTATAGTGATCCTTTAAAAAACAAGATATATACTGTATATAATGTACAGAGACCAAATTATAGCTGTCTTTCCACAAAGCTGTTTTTCTAACTTTACAATTTATATTCTTTGAGTTTTAAATCCATGTTGACATGTTTTTTGTTGTAATTATTTATGAAATATGTTATGCACAAACTCCAGAACAAAAAATACAGCATGGAATTTGCATAAAATAAACACTAAAGAGACTTAACCCAAAGAATAAAAATGAAGTATTTATTGCATTTTTTAGAGCAACAAAAATGGGCATTATGTAGACCAAGCACGTCAAACTCAAAGGCTAGCACGGGCCAAATAAACAAGATTTAAGTTTATGTGGGCCGCAAAAAAAGCCCAAACTTAAATTTTCATAGAAACGTAGGTTTATTTTTAAAAGTACGATATAAAATAAAAAACAGCATCCTCCTCTTCTCAACCCCAGCCTCCTCCTCTACTAAACCCCAGTACTCCCCTCTATACTAAATCCCAGTCCCCCTCTATACTAAATCCCAGTCCCCCTCTACTAAATCCCAGCACCCGCCCTCTACTTAACCCCGGCCTCTGTTTAAAACAAAACAACCAATATTAGCCAACAAGCAGACTCCACTCACATTGACGCTGCCAGTATCCGACTCCAGAGTCTAGCCTCTGGTATACCCCCAATGGTACCATCCCCACCCTGTGTCAAAGCGGAGCCTCCCACTACTCCTTGAAACCCTGTGAAGGTGGAGCACGTTGACGTCACAACTAAATGTGATGTGGCGTTGCATGCCTCCATGCACCTCCAGGTCCTCCACTGTACAGTTGCGGCCATCCCAACACTGACCAACACACACTCACTGACAGACACATGCACTGACAGACACACAAACATACACACACACTCACTGACAGACACACACACTCACTCACTGACAGACACACACTCGCTGATAGACACACACTCACTGACAGACACACACACACTGACAGACACACACATTTACACATTCTTGCACACACTCACAAATCATTTTATTTATTGCTCTCTACCTTTTGGAGCTGGTGTGGGGCTTCACCCTGGGGTCTTCCTTCCTGCTCTTCACTGCTCCCTCACGCGCGCAGTTTAGTGATGCCAGGCCAGAATTACGTAATTCTGGCACCCGGCATCACTACAGAGGGCGCGCGCAAGGGAGCAATGAGGAGCAGGAAGAACAGACTGAGCTCCCTCGCTGCCGCCAGCGACCTCTACTCCCGGCCGGGTAAATTTTTGCAGAGTAGGCACCTGCAATGTGGGGAGAGCAGGTGCCTACTCTGCCTTAAAATGTCAAACTCGAGGCTCGCTGGGCCGCATAGATATTCATTGTGGGCCGCATGCTTGATGTTGATGAAACACAGTGTAAGAATCTATCAAATGTGATGGACAATATTTATAGCTCACTATATTTAGGGGCACAAAGAAATCAATGTAGTGTTTGCTTACATCTGCAGCCATTGCTAATGTAAAGAAGGAAATCAGGACAAATTGTGTTTTTTACAAATAACTTCCTCTAGAGATTGTAAGTTCGTTTGACCAGGGTCTTCATCAACCTATTGTTTCTGTCAAAATTTGTACTAGTTGTTTTGTTTGTTGTTGAATTTCCTATTTATAATCTTGTAAAGCTTTGTGGAATAAGTTGGCAGTATAGATGCCAATAATAATAATAGTAATAATAGAATGTCAGACTTTTTCACTTTTAGTAACAATTTGTAATCAACAACATTAGGGGAAAAAATTATTATTTCATGAGAATTTGTTTAGAAATAGTATAAAACATGGTTGCATATAGAAAAAACTGAATGTATTTGAAACAGGCACGAACACACCCACTCATATAATCTGTTATGAATACAATGAATCTATTTAAAAGGCCCTGTCATTTTGGAGATTTAGTTTTTTAGTTAATATTTTTCTGTCTTTCTGTTTCTTACTGTTTTTATTTATTTATTTTAATTCACCTTTTTTTTCTTAGTTATACATAAGAAAAAGTAGTCATTCTACAGAGTGTCCCAAAATAATGTTTACACTTTTTGAACGTTAATAACTTTGAACATACATAACAGGAAGCATGAACTTTATTTTATGTCATATACCTTAAAGTTAAAGGTGTTCAAAATGATGACTATTGGCAGCAATACATCATCTGCAACGCCATAGAACAGATTGACAAACATACAAAGAATCCAAACAGGTTATCTTTCATAAGTTATCTGATATTTAACTTTCAAATAGTGTAAACATTATTTTGTCCAAAATGGCATTCGGGCCCACCCCCGTGCCGATTTTAGCCAATACAATGCTTTCCCCTATGGGAAAGCATTGTATTGTCTAAAAATCGACCATTTAGATGATGTTACAAAGGGGGCGGAGCCAGAACCAGCGGACCCGTCCGGCGCTGGAAATAAGGTGAGTTTTATACTTTTATAGGGGGCTAAGGAGGGGGGCAAGCCACCTAAATGGTGGGTTTAACACTATAGAGTCAGTAATACATGTTTGTGTTCCTGACCCTATAGTGATCCTTTAAGAAACAAGATATATACTGTATATAATGTACACAGACCAAATGATAACTGTCTTTCCACACAGCTGTTTTTCTAACTTTACAATTTATATTCTTTGAGTTTTAAATCCAGGTTGACATGTTTTTTGTTGTAATTATTTATGAAATATGTTATGCACAAACTCCAGAACAAAAAATACAGCATGGAATTTGCATAAAACACTAAAGAGACTTAACCCAAAGAATTAAAATGAAGTATTTATTTCATTTTTTATAGCAACAAAAATGGGCATTATGTAGACCAAGCACGTCAAACTCAAAGGCTAGCACGGGCCAAATAAACAAGATTTAAGTTTATGTGGGCCGCAAAAAAAGCCCAAACTGAAATTTTCATAGAAACGTAGGTTTATTTTTAAAAGTACGATATAAAATAAAAAACAGCATCCTTCTCTTCTCAACCCCAACCTCCTCCTCTACTAAACCCCAGTACCCCCCTCTATACTAAATCCCAGTCCCCCTCTATACTAAATCCCAGTCCCCCCTCTACTAAATCCCAGAACCCGCCCTCTACTTAACCCCGGCCTCTGTTTAAAACAAAACAACCAATATTAGCCAACAAGCAGACTCCACTCACATTGACGCTGCCAGTATGCGACTCCAGAGTCTAGCCTCTGGTATAACCCCAATGGTGCCATCCCCACCCTGTGTCAAAGCGGAGCCTCCCACTACTCCTTGAAACCCTGTGAAGGTGGAGCACGTTGACGTCACAACTAAATGTGATGTGGCGTTGCATGCCTCCATGCACCTCCAGGTCCTCCACTGTACAGTTGCGGCCATCCCAACACTGACCAACACATACTCACTGACAGACACACGCACTGACAGACACACACACATAGACACACACACACTCACTGACAGACACACACACTCACTCACTGACAGACACACACTCGCTGATAGACACACACTCACTGACAGACACACACACACTGACAGACACACACATTTACACATTCTTGCACACACTCACAAATCATTTTATTTATTGCTCTCTACCTTTTGGAGCTGGTGTGGGGCTTCACCCTGGGGTCTCCCTTCCTGCTCTTCACTGCTCCCTCACGCGCGCAGTTTAGTGATGCCAGGCCAGAATTACGTAATTCTGGCACCCGGCATCACTACAGAGGGCGCGCGCAAGGGAGCAGTGAGGAGCAGGAAGAACAGACTGAGCTCCCTCGCTGCCGCCAGGTAAATTTTTGCAGAGTAGGCACCTGCAATGTGGGGAGAGCAGGTGCCTACTTTGCCTTAAAATGTCAAACTCGAGGCTCGCTGGGCCGCATAGATATTCATTGTGGGCCGCATGCTTGATGTTGATGAAACACAGTGTAAGAATCTATCAAATGTGATGGACAATATTTATAGCTCACTATATTTAGGGGCACAAAGAAATCAATGTAGTGTTTGCTTACATCTGCAGCCATTGCTAATGTAAAGAAGGAAATCAGGACAAATTGTCATGACAAATTTACAAATAACTTCCTCTAGAGATTGTAAATTCGTTTGACCAGGGTCTTCATCAACCTATTATTTCTGTCAAAATTTGTACCAGTTGTTTTGTTTGTTGTTGAATTTCCTATTTATATTCTTGTAAAGCTTTGTGGAATAAGTTGGCAGTATAGATGCCAATAATAATAATAGTAATAATAGAATGTCAGACTTTTTCACTTTTAGTAACAATTTGTAATCAACAACATTAGGGGAAAAAATTATTATTTCATGAGAATTTGTTTAGAAATAGTATAAAACATGGTTGCATATAGAAAAAACTGAATGTATTTGAAACAGGCACGAACACACCCACTCATATAATCTGTTATGAATACAATGAATCTATTTAAAAGGCCCTGTCATTTTGGAGATTTAGTTTTTTAGTTAATATTTTTCTGTCTTTCTGTTTCTTACTGTTTTTATTTATTTATTTATTTATTTTAATTCACCTTTTTTTTCTTAGTTATACATAAGAAAAAGTAGTCATTCTACAGAGTGTCCCAAAATAATGTTTACACTTTTTGAACGTTAATAACTTTGAACATACATAACAGGAAGCATGAACTTTATTTTATGTCATATACCTTAAAGTTAAAGGTGTTCAAAATGATGACTATTGGCAGCAATACATCATCTGCAACGCCATAGAACAGATTGACAAACATACAAAGAATCCAAACAGGTTATCTTTCATAAGTTATCTGATATTTAACTTTCAAATAGTGTAAACATTATTTTGGGACACTCTGTATTTAGTTGCTAAGCTAATTTACCCCAAACCCATCAGTCACAAAAATCCCAGAGAAGTTAAACTGTAGACATCATGGAAAGAATAAAACAAAATGGAAGTTCCCGAGTATTGAGATCCGGCACAAGGAAGAAAAATTTTAAATAAATAAATAAAGTCAATAGAGGAGTGGAGATGAAAGAGGAATAAGGAAAGGAAACCTGAAAGAAAAAAAAAAACATGACAGTGCCGCTTATCAAAAATAACAATGAAACAACGAAGATTTCAATCTGCGCATAATGTTTTTATACTCTTTATTTTTAATGTGTTGTACAGACTACAAATACGCCAATGCAGAGCAAATAGGTACACATCTTTCAGTATGCCAATGTTATTACACCTCAGGTTAGGTAATTCATATCACTAGGATATAATTACAAAGACAGGAGAAAGAGGGGTCACAAGGTTACAAACAGCAAAGGTTGAAAAGATGAAAACGGAAGAAAAAGATGTAAAGGCAATAGAAAAAGGTTTCTCTACTAGATCAAATTTTACAGGCAGGTGGATTCATCAATATTAAGGTGGAATTAGTTGTCTTCATAAAATCCACCTCTAGCTATACAGGTGTGAGATGCTCAACAAAGACAATATCTTAAATTGTGAATAGTAATTTATTAGTTTTTACAACTGTGAAATAAATGGGTCTGTCAGCTTTTGAGGACTTGAGTAACAGGCTGTTAAACTGATAAGTATAATTCACCTGAAACAGGAGCTGAGAAAAATTAGAAAGTACGTTCAACTTTGGATGAGACCAGATAAGTATGCTTTGTACAATAAAGTAGGGTACCTTTTGATGCATAAATGCGTACAGAAATAAAAATCCCTTGATTCAGTAATTATTTTCTGTGAGAATCTGTACATGATTAATAAATCTAGGACTATGTTTCTTAGCCCAAAGGTAAAATTGCTGGTACCCTGTCCATGAAAAAGATAGCCAGAGTCATCAGGAGTATAAGATGTGTGAAACAGGAAATAGTACAATACTGCAGTCAATATGGGAAAAAAGGTGTTTTTTTTAGTGGTAATTCTACTCAGGGTGAATTGTTTTTCAATGAGTGCTCTGTGGAGTTGTCCTGGAAATGCTTATATATACATTTCCAAAAACAAGCACTGGAACATAACATATTATTAAAGGATAATTGTAAAAAGGTTCTCCAAAATTGGTACACGTCTCCTTTAACCCCTTAAGGACACATGACATGTGTGACATGTCATGATTCCCATTTATTCCAGAAGTTTGGTCCTTAAGTGGTTAAAAGGAAGATTCTGTCATTATAAAAAATAAAATAAAAAGTGAAATTTATCATATGTGTTATCTGAAGCATGTTTTCCTGTACTCTGATTGACACCCTAGCGCTTTTGCAAACATCCAAGATGTATGTGCACGTAAAAAAAAAAGAAAAATGAAAAAGGAAGATAAACTCTGTACTCAAGCAAGTATAATAACTTCTACACAGTTCATGGAAAGAGGGTTGAATATACACAAGGTTAGAATAAAGTGAGAATCATAGGAAAACCGTATCTTGGTAAGTATTCAGTGATGAGAGTCCTTCTCTTAACTGAGGAAAAAGTAAATTGAAGAGAAACTATAGTCACCAAAACAACTTTAGCTTAATGAAGTGGTTTTGGTGTATAGATCATGCCTCTGAAGTCTCACTGCTCAATTCTCTGCCATTTAGGAGTTAAACCACTTTTGTTTCTCACCATGTAGCTCTAGTAACACCTTCCCTGGCTGTGACTGACACCGCCTGCATGAAAACAAAATGGTTTCTTTTTCAATTAGATGTAACTTACATTAAAAGTTTTTATCTCTGGCTCTGTAGATTGAACATTAAGTATAGGAGGCTCCTGCAGGGTCTAGCAAGTTATTACTGGAGCAGGAAATAAGAAATTCTAGATTAAACAGACATTGCAATAAATTAAGTGTAAATATTAGATGACTCTTGACATGATGTGTTTAGGAAGATTGTGTAGATCACATGCAGAGAGGTGTGACAAAGGCTGCATAAACAAAGTGATTTAACTCCTGAATTGAGCAGTGAGACTAAAGGTGTTTTGGTGACTATTGTGTCCAACACAGAAGTAAATACCTAACTGCAGGGGATAACAGTGAAGCTTAATGGAATTTTTAGCAATTTTTAGTGTTTCCCTTTTTCAGTGGCTTTGTGAAAAACAATACTTTAGGGTCGAAGACAAGAGAGTAATCAACATAAATAGGCAGAGATCAAAATATTGAAATTGATGTCAGATTACTATGTGGAAGACCGTTGAGTGGTTGACTCCATAATAAGAAGAAATTTTTTAGTTGTGACTGGACCCAAAATCTACTAGCAGCCCGATATGAACTTCTCATGACTGTAAATGGGTGATTTGAAGTAGCTTTATTGGCTCATGGAGCTAGATTCTAGTTCCTAAACTGTTACCATGGGTTCATCTCCTAATTATGACCATGGTGAGTGTTATTTTTAGACATTTTATGTCACAACATAAGGAGTAGACTGGTTTATTTGCAGTAGGTGATTACCAATGATTTGATGAGGTGTCCCAAGTTACAACAGCAAACAGAAGAAAAATAAAATATAAAAGATAGAATTTTATTTTTAATTTTTTTAGATCAACATTTCCTGGCAAATATTATCATCTTTATTACGGTGAAATCAATTGTCTCAATCTCCACAATAGGGATGTGCCTGGGGGTTTAAATTTGGTTTGGTTCAGCACGTCTGAAATTTGTGACTTCGGCAATTTGGGAATACAGCACTTCAGTTTGGTTCGGCACTTCCGAAATTCAGGACTTCGGCAATTCGGGAATACGGCAATTCGGAACTTCGGCTCTTCGGTTCGGTTCGGCACTTCGGCAATTCGGGAATACAGTAATTCGGGACTTCGCAAATTCCCGAACCCTAACACCTAACCCTAACCCTACCTCCAACCCTAACCTCAACCCCAACCCTATAGCTACCCCTAACCCTACCCCTAACCCCCAACCCTAACTCCCAACCCTACCCCAACCCTAACCCTATCCCTAACCCCAACTCTAGTCCAACTCCTAACCCTAACCCTGCCCTCAACCCTACAGCTACCCCTAACCCCCAACCCTACCCCTAACCCTACCCCTAACCATAACTCCCAACCCTAACCCTACTCCTAACCCTGCCCCCAACCCTACAGCTTCCCCATTCCCTACCCCCAGCCCTAAACCTACCTCAACCCCAAACCCTACCCCTAACCCTTACCCTAACCCTACCCCAACCCTAATCCCTAACCCTAACCACCACAACCACTTACACATCTAGGGTTAGGGGTAAGGTTAGGGTTAGCGGTAGGGTTAGGGTTAGATTCCTGTAAGTATTCCCATAATTTTCCCTCCCTCTCTTGTTTTGCCACTTTTCAGAAATCCGAAGCACTTCCGAAATTCGGCAATTTGGTTCGGTTCCGCACACGCGAAATTCAGCACTTCGGTTCGGTACTTCATCCTTACACCTTCATCCTTACACAAACACACAATGTTCCATCACTACACACACTACATTCTTACACAAACATACACTCTGCATTTAATACACACACTACATCCTTATACAAACACAAACCGTGCTTTCAATATACAGACACTACAACCACTATACAAACACACCCTGCAGTCACTACACACACTACATCCTTACACAAACATGACCATTGTCATGTGTTTTTTACTCATGACCATTGTCATGTTTTTTTTTACATTCTTATACAAACACACACTTTGCCGTCACTACACACACTACACAAACACACACTCTGCAGTCACTACACACACTACATCCACTACACAAACACACACTGTACAGTCACTATACATCCACTTCATCCACTACACAAATACACACTCTGCTTTCACTATACACACACATTACATCCACACACTGCTTTCAATATACAAAAACTACATCCACTACACACACACTACATGCACTACTCAAACAAACACTCTGCATTTACTATACACACCGCATCTAATACACACAAACACTACATCCACTACACAAACACACACACACACACACACTCTGCATTCACTATACACACCGCATCGAATACACCCACACACTACATCCACTGCACAAACACACAGTCTGCATTCACTATACACACACACTACATCCACTACACAAACAGACACTCTGCATATAATATACACCTCATACATTATACAAATGTACAATCTGCATCCACTATACACACTGCATCCATTACACACACACCGCATCCACTTTACACAAGCACTCTGCATCCACTACACACATTCTACATCCACTATACACACGCCACAATCAATATACACACACTGCATCCCTGTGGGCGGACTTGGGGGGATGGCCCTGTTGGTAGACTTGTGGGGGCGGTCTTGTGGACGGACTCGGGGGTAGCCCTTGGGTGGACTCTGGGGCAGGACCCGGGGGACCTTGAGCTGTGTCAGGGGCCCCAAAGCTTCTGATGGCAGCCCTGAGCATTGGTTTGACCATTGCCTGAGAAAGCCATGCCTCGTTGATGTAGTCACGGGATGTAGAGAGCTGAGCAGTGCAGAGGCGACCATGGCATTGGATGAACACTACAGTGATAGGCATAATATTTTTTTCTTATTTCTAACACTATATTGTTTCTTTAATTTAATACCAAATTGTTTGTAACATGACAGGTACATTTTAATTGTTGTGATCTAAAAATTCAGAATTCAGTTTGCAACTTCCCTTGTAGATCCAAGCATTATTACAAGAAGAAAGATGTGAGAGCGAGACTCGTTAGATGATCAGGAGGCATATACAGAGCTATGTATAGAGCTATTTATAATTGCTGGGGAGTTGGCTAGAATGAAATTGTTATCCTGTGAACACCACAGCAGTGTACTAAGGAACTGAGAATCAGTTAGGTCTAGAAATTCATAGAGAAGTGGGCCAATAGGTTATTTAAAAAAAAATAAAAAAAAATAGTGGAATCAGGCTTTTAGAATTATTCAGCAGCAAAAACTTGTTAGAGATTTTCTGTATATAGATGGAAGTGAAATGGAGGTCCAGTTCTTCTTTGTTTTTCTCCACAACAGTTTTTGTACACTAAACTACTTTAAATATATATACTTCAAAATGTGTAAAAGTAAAATTAAACTATATTTTTATAGTGCTCTAAACATATATAATAGGTAAACAAAACTAAAAAGGCAGCACACATTTTAACTCTATCTTCATTAGGCTCATCTAAACATCTCTCTGGTTTAATTTTGTTACCTCTGTTCATATAAGACAGACTGGTGTATTTGCTAAAGTCCAAATGGTTCTATACTAAACGAGACAAAACAATCCTATTGTGTATGGGGCCATTTGGATTGTAAAATCCTGAGATTGTGCAAACAATATGCTCTTTTGCACATGTGGATTCAAGTAAGCCATAATTTGGTACTGATTTCAACCAAACCAAACACTGCCACACAGCTAAAATCTGGACCTAGATGGTTAAATTCCAGGCTCAGATTTTAAGGCTGAACTTTTTGCCTGCTTCCTGACACTGTGTGGGTTGGCTAGCAGCTACAATAATATTTAAATAAATTAAGGTCTATTGCAATCAATATGACCGTTTAGACCCAATGCTCCCATCTGCCCTGAACCAGTTACTATCTTCGTAGATATTGTAAGTGGAGTGTAAAGGTCTGACAAACCCTTCTTCACTCGAACGTTTGCCACAAACTTCTGGAGGAGTGTGGAAGCTAGCCTCCTGCCCACCGACTATGGTTCAGGTCTGAGACACCGTTTGTGAGTTACCCTGCCCAGCCGCGATTAGCAGCTTTTCCTTGGTGCCCCTTGTTCAGCATGTTCCCTTAAATCGAATGGAACTGAACACTAGCTCCCTGGCGGCCGTTCGCATGAACCAAACCCACGGTCCTCAGTGGTACTTAGCCGTGACCGCTCTGGAACTAATTTCGCCATGAGGACTTTGTGTGTTCCCAGTCACTTCAGCGGTACTTAGCCATGAATGTTATAGAACTGTTTTTGGCATGAGATGACCGAGCAGTTCCCTGACAACTAGGTCCAGGGTTTTGAACCACTTTGCAACTAAGTGGAACAAACGCTACCTGAGAGCCAGGTGGAGCACAATGTATTTCTGAGGCAGGTGCTCTCGAAAATTGACCTGAAAAAGCACCAAACGTCCTGGAACTATTTTGGGCATAGGACCACGTGTGCGGCTGATCAGAACTTTAACACAGTGGCGTTTCCCCTAGACTGCATGGATCTTAGCACTATTTTTAGAACTTGGGCACTCAGATCAGGGCTATTTGAGGATGTATAATATGTGGGGTTATTGTATATTTTTATTATTTTTTGAGGTACTTTTATATTTTTCCATTTTTGTGCTGGGCTCTCTGTTCCTGGGAGATAATTAGCTAACCAGTCTTTAACTCTAAGGAGGGGCTTGTGTTGAATACAATGGAGACCCCATGCTGGGTCTGTGCATAAAAGGCAGAGCTTAGCTCATTAAAATCAGTTGTACTCCCAGAACTATGTGTTGTCTAGTTACTGGGAGGGGAAAGGGCTAATCACTGCTCAGCACCTTATTCTAGCTTGTGGAGAATTCATCAGGGAAAGTCCTTGTAAGGACAACAGCTCCCAGGACTGTGTGTCGTCAAGTCCCTGGGTGGACATAGAGCTAATTCCCTATCCGAGTCCAGGATGGAGAGGCTTCAGGAGAATCCCAGTCAAGCCATGGCGACTAGGGCAGAAGCGCTGAGGTTTTCCCTGCCAGAGTACAGAGAGCTCCATTACAGAAGGCTATTACTATAATAAGTGGAGGGAACACCCTACTGTCCTCCCGTAGCTCGCACCCATGTTCGACAGATGGGGCTATTGAATAATCAAGAGGCGGTAGACATACTATAGCCTACACCCTTTGGGTAAGTAGTATCAATGTAATAACGGGGGTGAACATGCCCCCAAATGAGAATGTCACTCTCGCGATTGATTAGTGGTCTCCAAGCCACTAGCTTGCCCTTTCCAAATAAAATGAACAGAACAGAGATAATTTTTGTTTACTCAATCATGTGTACTATACTGTGTATTGTTATCTGTAAGTCCTGGCAACATGAAGTTTGGGACATGTTACATCTTTTTGCAATTATATCATACTAATTCATGAAATGATATCACAAAATGAATGCCACTGCAAATGATAAAATGTTCAGTCAAAATCATTTGCAGTCTGTAAGTTATTTAAGTATGTTTTTTTCCAAATCCTGGAATATATAGAGTTTTAAAAGAATGTTCCAACTACCAAAAACAATACAGTCTGCAGTGAATTTGGTGCCAGGAGTGCTCTGACACCCACCAAGGGAAAGTAGTAAAAACATTTAAGAAAGATTTGACAACTTATCTAGGGACTGCCGGTTGCCCGCCATTATCTCCTTCTGTACTGGGACCTCCTGCAAGAAGATTACTTAATAAATTGATACTATAGTCACAAAAAAAAGAAAAATACTGCTTAAAGGGACACTATAGTCACCTGAACAACTTTAGCTTAATGAAGCAGTTTTGGTGTATAGAACATGCCCCTGCAGCCTCACTGCTCAATCCTCTGCCATTTAGGAGTTAAATCCCTTTGTTTATGAACCCTAGTCACACCTCCCTGCATGTGACTTGCACAGCTTTCCATAAACACTTCCTGTAAAGAGAGCCCTATTTAGGCTCTCTTTATTGCAAGTTCTGTTTAATAAAGATTTTCTTATCCCCTGCTATGTCAATAGCTTGCTAGACTCTGCAAGAGCCTCCTGTATGTGATTAAAGTTCAATTTAGAAATTGAGATACAATTATTTAAGGTAAATTACATCTGCTTGAAAGTAAAACCAGGTTTTATTTTCATACAGGCTCTGTCAGTCATAGCTAGGGGAGGTGTGGCTAGGGCTGCATAAACAGAAACAAAGTGATTTAACTAATAAATGACAGTGAATTGAGCAGTGACATTGCAAGGGAATGATCTATACACTAAAACTGCTTTATTTAGCTAAAGTAATTTAGGTGACTATAGTGTTCCTTTAATATAGCTGTTCTGGTGTGTATAGTATGTCCCTGCAGGCATTTTAAGATAGGTCAAATATGGCCTTGCCGTTCCACTCCTCCATGTAAAGAATCCACCAGTGAAGCTCTGATGTGAGCAGAATTATCTGATCATAAGAGGGGCGTTGTCTGAGGACAGTCGCCTTCAATCACTGCATGGGTATACAGTGGAGCAGTCCTGGGTAGATCGCCTACAAAGAAAATGACAGTAGACCCAACAGGCATGCTAAATGGTGAAGCAAATAATACTCCTGAGTTCCTTCCAGATGGACATGGTCTCTGATTGCATCAAACAGAGAATGCAATTTACTGTGCCTATTTTGAATCCAATCCTAGATTTGGACGACTTAAGTGATTTGATCTGAGATGAGCAATCACTGGTTTCAACACATTGTTCTTTCAGTTGGAAAGATATTGCTGAAGATTGTGGTCATCCCTTTGAAAAGAGCGTTTCAACCTCCATGTCTATAAGTGCCCTGTGTTCCGCAGATTCCATGATGACGTAGCCCTGTACTGTTTGCAGCACCCAAGCATCTGACATTCCTGCAAGAAAAGGAAAAGTCTGCCAGTGGTGAAAACATGGGAGGAATGTGAAACCAGGCAACTATGTAACTATGTAACTATGTAACTCACCTTTGGAGAAATCACCTGTGGGCTCTTTCACTGTCCTTGAATCTTGGCCTTGGGCCTGGCTCTTTTGAGAGGGGAAGGTATTCCACACTAAAGTTCCATGGAAAAAAGAAGTTGGTGATCCAACTCTGGGGCCTGTAGGTCAGAAACGGCTGGTGGCTCAGCCCCACTGTTGACCATCCCATTCAAAAAACCCTCTTGAAGTTGAGGACCTGAATACATTATGTAGGGAAACTTGCCCCTATTCAAGGTAGTGAACAGGTTCACATGTTTCTAAAGTTCTTTGAGAAAAGCTTCTCCAAATAGAAGTCATTTTGTCAAGGGTTCAAGTTCCTTGGTGGACAGGTCGGACAGTTAAGAGCTGATTCGTAAGAGTGCTGCTCTACACTGGTCTATATGTAAAGTGGTGTTTAGAGTAAGCAGAAGGATCTTTTAGCCCATTTGCAGTTGCTGTAAGAGTCCGGGGAGACACTACTGGACATGGCATCGTCTGCCATATACAGAATTTTTGCCATGGGCCCTGTAACATACAAGAAATTATCCTGGATCACACATAAGCCTTTCTCAATTCCCTTCCGGGGATTCCTTGCAGTGCAGGACATGAAAATAACCAACATAGAATTGATTGTTGTCATAGAAACCTTATCTGGGAGAAGCGGGGAGAAGCGGCCTGAGGCATTCTGTCTAGAGCCAATTGCATATTGCCCTGTATAAAACCTTGTCCAGAAATGTACGTATCGTGACAAGTGATCTGGCAAAAAACCCAGGATGGTAATAGGTAATGTCTACTACTTAATTTTGATTGATTTATTTTCATTATCTATCTATCTATCGTTCTATCTATCTATCAAATTTGTGCTGCTATTTGGAGTTAGCAAAGAGAGTTAAAACAAAATTTGAAGCTTCCTTTCATGTGGTAAAATTCATGACAGTACAGTCTCCGTCTGATATTATATACCACTATAAAATGGTCTAATAATTGACATGCCATTAAACTAGATATGTATTTTCTTTGGAACAAGAACAAAACCATTTGAGGAATCTGTGTAAATGCAATTGGCGGTCATACACTTCGGTTACTAGGACTGTCACTTCAATGAGATCAAAGACTTTGGCTTTGGATATTTCACTTCTATTCATATGACTTAAGACATCTGGGCCTAAAAACCACTTGGTGTGTTCTAGATGAGCTGCTCGTACTGGTCTGTTGGGTTCTGACTGATGGGGGCGCTTCCGGCATCCAAGCAGACTTTTGGTCTGTTATCTGACACTGGGCGTCCTCTGCATGAGGACCTCCAGCGTCAGATTTTTCCTGTAGGAAAACATTGATTCAGTGCTTTCCTATGGGGATGTCTAATGCGCACGCAGCATTTGCTGCAGATGCGCATTAGACCCTGCTCGAAGGGGGCAGAGCTTCGACCCAGCGCTGGGATCAGGTAAGTAAATAAATGGTTTTTAACTTTTTATATGCCGGGGGTGGTAGGTGGGAGTGAGGGAGGTGGAGGCAGAGGGATCGGTGGTGCCAGGTATACAGCTTTGTATTCCTGATGCAGATGGTCTATTACGGTACTTTACTCCCATTTGCTCTGCGTTAACTTGAATTATGTTATTGCAGGTTTTGAATGTGAAGTTTGGATAATTTCTACTCTTTACTTAACTGCCAATTAAGCTGGTGAAGAAACTAAATAGCAGAAAGCAAATATGATGTTCTTCTTTGTACTTTGAACCTTGAGAAATCTACCTTTCCTGCAGACTATATGGCAGCTTTTCAGTTGGTGTAATCACATGAGCTTTGTATAGGTATGCCATTCCTGGTAAGTAACCTCCTGCCTTATCTGCATTCATCTACAAGAACATGTTACCAAGTTCTCTTAACTTTAGATTGTCTTTGTTAGACAAGAGTTTGGGAAAATTCTCTAGTTTGTGCATTCTCAATAACTTCAGGACTCCTGTAACAGTTCTCTAGTCTCTTCGATATAATTTTAACTCCAGCAGTTGGATCCCAAACATGTACCAACCTTATTCTCTTGACCTGTTAAGATGACTTTGGGCCAAGCCACTTTTATGAGCAGATCTAGCTCTTCTCTGTTTATTAGATGGAGAACTCTTGCAACACCTTGGAATGATCTTTTACCATGCGCAGTAGTTCTGAGGATGAATGTCAGTGGGCATGTGCTCACTACCTCTCGATAAATCAGGTGTTTTGCTAGGTCAGTTGCCTCTAGTTCCCAATGGACCATCTCTGGGAACAGCTAAATAAGAGTCATATACGGTGATGGATGCTGTGAATCATACAGGGAGTGCAGAATTATTAGGCAAATGAGTATTTTGACCACATCATCCTCTTTATGCATGTTGTCTTACTCCAAGCTGTATAGGCTCGAAAGCCTACTACCAATTAAGCATATTAGGTGATGTGCATCTCTGTAATGAGAAGGGTGTGGTCTAATGACATCAACACCCTATATCAGGTGTGCATAATTATTAGGCAACTTCCTTTCCTTTGGCAAAATGGGTCAAAAGAAGGACTTGACAGGCTCAGAAAAGTCAAAAATAGTGAGATATCTTGCAGAGGGATGCAGCACTCTTAAAATTGCAAAGCTTCTGAAGCGTGATCATCAAACAATCAAGCGTTTCATTCAAAATAGTCAACAGGGTCGCAAGAAGCGTGTGGAAAAACCAAGGTGCAAAATAACTGCCCATGAACTGAGAAAAGTCAAGCGTGCAGCTGCCATGATGCCACTTGCCACCAGTTTGGCCATATTTCAGAGCTGCAACATCACTGGAGTGCCCAAAAGCACAAGGTGTGCAATACTCAGAGACATGGCCAAGGTAAGAAAGGCTGAAAGACGACCACCACTGAACAAGACACACAAGCTGAAACGTCAAGACTGGGCCAAGAAATATCTCAAGACTGATTTTTCTAAGGTTTTATGGACTGATGAAATGAGAGTGAGTCTTGATGGGCCAGATGGATGGGCCCGTGGCTGGATTGGTAAAGGGCAGAGAGCTCCAGTCCGACTCAGACGCCAGCAAGGTGGAGGTGGAGTACTGGTTTGGGCTGGTATCATCAAAGATGAGCTTGTGGGGCCTTTTCGGGTTGAGGATGGAGTCAAGCTCAACTCCCAGTCCTACTGCCAGTTCCTGGAAGACACCTTCTTCAAGCAGTGGTACAGGAAGAAGTCTGCATCCTTCAAGAATGAACATGAACATGATTTTCATGCAGGACAATGCTCCATCACATGCGTCCAAGTACTCCACAGCGTGGCTGGCAAGAAAGGGTATAAAAGAAGAAAATCTAATGACATGGCCTCCTTGTTCACCTGATCTGAACCCCATTGAGAACCTGTGGTCCATCATCAAATGTGAGATTTACAAGGAGGGAAAACAGTACACCTCTCTGAACAGTGTCTGGGAGGCTGTGGTTGCTGCTGCACGCAATGTTGATGGTGAACAGATCAAAACACTGACAGAATCCATGGATGGCAGGCTTTTGAGTGTCCTTGCAAAGAAAGGTGGCTATATTGGTCACTGATTTGTTTTTGTTTTGTTTTTGAATGTCAGAAATGTATATTTGTGAATGTTGAGATGTTATATTGGTTTCACTGGTAATAATAAATAATTAAAATGGGTATATATTTGTTTTTTGTTAAGTTGCCTAATAATTATGCACAGTAATAGTCACCTGCACACACAGATATCCCCCTAACATAGCTATAACTAAAAACAAACTAAAAACTACTTCCAAAAATATTCAGCTTTGATATTAATGAGTTTTTTGGGTTCATTGAGAACATGGTTGTTGTTCAATAATAAAATTAATCCTCAAAAATACAACTTGCCTAATAATTCTGCACTCCCTGTAGTAGACTGTCTTCTTTAATGCATACCTTTGGTGTTAAATTATTTACAATGTCAGCACGACCAGGCCCATTTCACATCATCCGCCTCAGGGAAGTGAGTCTCCCAGCTACAGAAGCAACCACACAGGAGGCAGAAAGGAGATACAGGATTAGGGAGAAGCAAAGCGAGAGCTGATTCACAGGCCACACTCCGATTAGCCTCAGACACAAGCCGAACCTCCAGCAAGCCAATCTCCTGCAACCAAAAGTTATGCTAACAGGAGAATGAGATTTTAATTACCTGGCCATAAATTTGGACTAGTAGTTCAGAAAGGGGAATCAGATTTTTGAAAGTGTTAAATGTTACAACTGCTACAAGCACCAACAAGAAATGACGCTTGTCTGGATATGGTGATTGTTATTATTTTATTATTATGATATTTATAGAGCGCCGTCAAATTCCGCAGCGCTTTACAATGGGTGGACGAACAGACATGTAGTTGTAACCAGACAAGTTGGACACACAGGAACAGAGGGGTTGAGGGCCCTGCTCAATGAGCTTACATGCTAGAGGGAGTGGGGTAAAATGACACAAAAAGTTAAGGATAGTATTAGACTAATGACAGTTGCAGAAGAGGAATCAGTCAGTAGCTATTAACAGTTTAATTGACACGTTTTTATGAAGAAGTGGGTTTTTAACGATTTTTTGAAGGAGTGGAGACTGGGTGAGCATCTAATGGAGGAGGGAAGCGAGTTCCACAGGAAAGGTGCAGCCCTTGAGAAATCTTGAAGGTAAGCATCAGAGGTGGGAGTACGGACAGAAGATAGACGTAAGTCTTCAGCAGATCGTAAGAGCCTAGACGGGACATACTTGTATATAAGGGAGGATAGATAGGTGGGAACAGCATTAAATTTTAAATTGAGCTCTATATTTTATAGGAAGCCAATGTAGGGATTGACAGAAGGGTGAGGCATGGGAGGTGCGGGCGGACAGTAAGATGAGCCTCGCCGCCGCATTCATTATGGACTGTAACTGCGCTAGTTGGGAGCACGTAAGACCACTGAGAAGCGGATTACAGTAGTCAAGGCGAGAAAGGACAGTAGAATGGACCAACACCTTAGTCGCATCTGGCGTTAAGTAGGGGCGGATGTGCGCAATGTTTTTGAGATGGAAATGACAGGATTTGGCAATAGACCGAACATGAGGCTTGAAGGAGAGGTCAGAGTCAAAGAGAACACCTAGGCAGTGAGCCTGCGTGGTGGAGCTGATGGTAGCACCGTTGACTTGGAGGGCGACAGACACAGGAGTAACAACACTTGAGGGAGGAAAGACCAGAATTTCAGTTTTGGTCAAATTTAGTTTAAGGAAGTGGGCAGCCATCCAGTTAGAAACAGCAGAGAGGCAGTCAGAGACACTGGTCAAGATTACAAACAATGTTGATTTTTTTTACAATTTACAGAGAGAAGCACTTGGGAGTTATTTAAACAGACACAATATGGCGTCTGTTTAAATAACTCGCAAAAGCACATGGTATAAACTTCTTATAAAATATAATTTTAAAAAGACCAATTTTTATAACATAAGGGCAGCTTTACAGACATATTGTCTCATATACACTATTTAGTGGAAAAACAAATACTGAAAATTAATAGAAAAACATTTTCAGTATGTACCTTTGGGTAATATAAAAAAACAAACTGAAACCAATGTGGATTAGTGGGAAAGTAAACCAAGATATTACAAATAAGAAAAGAACATTTAAACCTAACAAATCAGAGACATCCTATATAAGAAAAAATGAAGCCAATAATGCATTCAAAATGGCAATTAGAGTGGGTAAACAAGAATGTGATAGAATAGTAATAGCCAAAGAGAGCAAAACAAACCCCACTTTTTTAAGTACATCAATTCTAAAAAAATAAATAAATGTGTAGGTACACTGAAAAATTAGTGCATTAATGAAAACCAGAAAAATAAATCCAATGGAGAATCCGAAGAGAAATGCAAATGTTTGCTGCAAAACATTTGCAACACAATTGTGATTTGATGACTTAAGACAAGGTGCTGCAGCAACTAAAGAAAGTTAATGTAAACAAAGTTCCAGGGCCTGACAGTATTCACCCACGAGTACATAAGGAGCTAAGTATTTTGTTTTTAATCTTTCAAGATTCTTTTCTTTCAGGACTTGTAGCGGAGGATTAAAGGAAGGCAGATGATATTCCTATATTCAAAAATAGTTTAACATCTTGTCTGTTTATTATAGACCTGTAAGCTCAACTTCTGTAACTGGGAAAGTATTTGAAGGGTTATTAAGGAATACTATTCAGGAATTCATTGGGAAGAACATTGTTATTACCAATAATCAGCATGGCTTTATTAAACATAGGTCCTGTCAAACTAACCTAATTGCATTCTACAAAGATCTGGGTGTTGCTGTGTATGTGATCTACTTGGATTTTACCAAGGTATTTGGTACAATTCCTCACAATAGGTTAGTGTTCAAACTAAAAGAAATTGGTGTAGATAAAAATTATTGTTTTTGGGTAGAATATTGGCTTAAAGATAGAGTACTGATAGTTGTCATTAACCCTTTAAGGACCGAGGACGTATTAGGTAAGTTTTCAAAAAAAATGGTTTCTTAATGAACATGGATGTACCTAGTACGTCCTCGCAGTCCTTCTTATTTACCCGATTGCCGCTGTTCCCCCACCAGTGATCGGTGTTCCTCACGATCCAGGGGGACTGTCTAACAGCCCAGACAGTCCTCCCTTGGCAAATTAGGCCCTGAAATAGCGGTCACATGGCCGCTATAGGCGTCCATAGTGCTGCCTGCAGGGGTACTGCCTGAACTGACAGGCAGTCTCCCTGCATCTGTAAAATAAAAATTTAAAATATATTAATAAATAAAAAAAACAATATATATATATATATATATATATATATATATATATCATTCTAAGTGTATTTTTATATTAATATATACATATATTAATATAAAAATACACTTATAGTTAAATTACACACATTTTATATATAATTTAGTGTAGTAGGGGATATGATAGCACTATACAAATATATCAGGGGCCAATACACACCATTGTCAAATTTATTCATAAACAGGACTAGACATAGGACACAAGGTCAACTATTAAAAAACTACCATGAAAGATATTTAGTCTAAGGAAATGTTTTTTACAGTAAGAACAATAAGGATATAGAATTATCTACCTGAAGAGGTGTTTTTACCAGAGTCTATACAGGTGTTTAAACAGGAACTGGGTGAATGCTTGCAAAAACATAATATTCAGCGATATAATTTTTAATTAGTGGGGTAATTATGTAACTATGTAATAGCTTCTTTATCCAAGGAGAGATCTGACTACCATTCTGGTGTCAAGTAGATTTTTTTTCCTAGTTTGTTACAAAATTTAAACTGCTTCAAACTGTGTTTTGTTTTTTGTGGGGTTTTTTTGCCTTCTTTTGGATCAACAGCAAAAACAAATGTGAGAAAGGCTGAACTTGATGAATGCATGTCTCAGTTCTGCTATGTAACTATGTATCTATATATCGATCTGTGTGTCAGTGTATTTGTGTATCTGTTTGTCAGTGTGTATGTGTCAATGTATCTGTCTGTCATGGTGTGTGTATTAATGCCAGTGTGTGTATCTGTGTATCTGGGTGTGTGTATGTCAGGGTGTGTGTACCTGTGTGTCAGGGTGTGTTTATGTGTCAGTGTGTATGTCTGTTTATGTGTGTATCTGAATGTGAGTATAAGTGTGTCTGAGTGTATATCTGTGTGTGTATGTTCTCTCATCTCTCTCAGAAATTGCTTTGGAATAGCATGCCTGTCAGAGCGCAATGGTTGGTTGGATTACAAGCTTTTCTGATCTGGATTACCCTTGTTGGTGATATCAGTTTGATATGTGACAGGATATGGTTCACTCTATAATGGCACATGTGAACTAAAACTTTTCTGAGACCTGAGCTAGGACTCATTGAGGAGCAAGCTGTTGAGTTTTTGTCTGTCCTAAGGATTCTCATTTCTCACTAATATGTGGGGAAACGTTTCTTCTCTGTCCTTTATGTAAAAATAAATAACTTTGCATTTATCTACATCATATGGCACTTGACATAACAGTCCCCTTAATTTATCCATATCCCTCTTCTCCTATCTTGAAAATGTTTGACAACTACTATCTGCACTCCTTCACTGAGTCAATGTGAGTCCTCCACCTACTAACTTGACCGCCTCAGACTTTGCAACTCACTTCACTGACATAATCTCTACAATCAGAGAAGAGATCTCTCATCTTTCTTCTTCCCCTTACAATACTTCCCCTAACTTCACTCCCTCTCCTGTTCTATGTTCATTCGCACCCGCTACATTGGAAGAGGTTTCTGCTCTGCTCCAGTCCTCCCGCCCCACCACCTGCTCCCTAGATCCAATTCCCTCGTATCTCATCCATACTCTGTCTTCTTCTCTTTCTCCACCTCTCACTAAAATTCTCAATCTCTCTCTCTCTCCTCTAGTATATTTCCATCGCCCTTCAAACATGCAACTGTAACCCCAATTCTAAAGAAGCCCAACCTTGACCCTAACTCCCCATCCAACTAACGTCCTATCTCGCTACTGCCTTTTGCATCCAAGATCCTTGAAAGAATTGTGTATGCGAGATTGACAGACTTCCTCGAGTCCAACTCTCTGCTAGACCCGCTTCAGTCTGGTTTCCGCGCTAAGCACTCTGTGAAAACGGTACTGACCAAAATATCCAATGATCAACTCGCTGCAAAATCTTGTGGTCACTACTCTATCCTAATTCTCCTTGACCTGTCTGCGGCTTTTGACACTGTTGATCATCAACAGCTTCTTCTCATCTTCCGCAATATCGGTCTACAAGATATTGCTCTCTCCTGGTGCTCCTCCTACCTCTCCCAGCACTCTTTCAGTGTTTCTTTCTCTGGCTCTGCTTCTTCTCCCCGACTCCTCTCTGTTGGTGTCCCCCAAGGTTCAGTCCTTGGTCCCCTACTGTTCTCCATCTATACTGCCTACCTTGGTAAACTCATTAGCTCCATATCATTTCTATGCAGATGACACGCAAATCTACCTGTCCTCTCCTGATCTCTCCACTTCCCTCTTGACTAGTGTCTCTGATTGCCTCTCTGCTATTTCTAACTGGATGGCTGCCCACTTCCTTAAACTAAACTTGACCAAACCTGAAATTCTCGCTGTCTAGGTGTTCTCTTTGACTCCGACCTCTCCTTCAAGCCTCATGTTCGGTCTATTGCCAAATCCTGTCATTTCTATCTCAAAAACATTGCGCGCATCCGCCCCTACTTAATGCCAGATGCGACTAAGGTGTTGGTCTATTCCACTGTCCTTTCTCACCTTGACTACTGTAATCCGCTTCTCAGTGGTCTTACGGGCTCCCAACTTGTGACGTTACAGTCCATAATGAGTGCGGCAGCGAGGCTCATCTTCCTGTCCGCCTGCACCTCCCACGCCTCACCCTTCTGTCAGTCCCTACATTGGCTTCCTATAAAATATAGAGCTCAATTTAAAATTCAGGTTTTTGCTTTCAAATTGCTACATAATGCTGTTCCCACCTATCTGTTCTCCCTTATACACAAGTATGTCCCGTCTAGGCTCTTACGATCTGCTGAAGACTTACGTCTATCTTCTGTCCGTACTCCCACCTCTGATGCTCGCCTTCAAGATTTCTCGAGGGCTGCACCATTCCTGTAGACAGGGCCGCCATCAGAAATTGTGGGGCCCCTAACACAGCTCAAGGTCTGGCCCCCCTGGGTGCCCGCCTCCAAGCCCCGCCTCCAAATCCCGCCCACAGGAATACACAGACACACTCACAGAAAGATACACACATACTAACAGACACAAATACTGAAACAGACATACACACATATAGACACATACACAGATACAGATACAGATACACACACATACTGACATACACACACACACACACATACCTACAGACATACATACATACTGACAAACAGACGAAAATACAAACTGACATACATACACATACATACTGATATACATACATACACACAGATAGATATATACATACACAGATACATACAGACATACTGACATACACACACACAGACATACATGCATACTGACATACATACTGATAGATATATACATACACACATACATACACACACACAGACATACATACATACAGACATGTATATACACATACTGACATACACAAAAACATACAGATAGACACACACCGACATACTAACATACACACACAGACATGCATGCATACTGACATACATACATACATACTGACACACACACAGACATATATACATACTAACATACACACACAGACATACATACTGACATACATGCATACTGACATATACACACACACAGACATACATACATACTTGCAGACACATACACACAGACTTACATACTGACATACACACAGACATACATACTGACATACACACACACACACACACACACTGACACACACACAGACATACATATTGACATACACACACAGACATATATACATACTGACATACACACAGATATACATACAGACATATACACACACACAGACATATATACATACTGACATACACACAGACATACATACATACTGACAGACACACAGACATACATACATACTGACACACACAGACATACATACTGACATACACACACAGAGACATATATACATAATGACATACACACAGATATACATACACACATGCATACTGACACACACACACATACATACATACAGACACACACACACACACACACACACACACAGACATAGATACATACTAACACACACACAGACATATATACATACTGACATACACACACACACACACACAGACATATATACATACTGACATACACACACACACACATACATATATACATACTGACATACACACAGACATACATACACACATACATACTGACATACACACACACAGACATATATACTGACATACATACATATACACACACACTTCATTTATCAGCCACCCTCCTCTTACCTTTAAGTTGCAGGAGGGTGTCAGGGGATGATGGGAGTGGATGCCTCTGGTGTAAGATGACCGGCCATCACTTCCTCCCAGCAGCATTTGCGGTGCAGCCGCAATTTTTTTTTAAACGGGCCCGGTCGCAGAAGCCACCTGATGGGCCCCGGCAAAACATGAGATGAGACTCTATGATGAGGGTAACCAGGAACTGTTTTAATGGAAGCCACAACTGGCCTTATATACAAGTCCCCATGCAAGAGGTTTCTGCTTACATATTCCAGGGGCATTCCCCACTGGACCTGAGAGGGGACTATAGTAAAAGCACACACATAATTACATTAGCTCTCAGGTCCAGGACATACATAACAAAAACACCCCAAAATACATATTTTACAAGTAGGTACCCCCTCAAGTATTATATCCCCGGATAGCATGGATCTGAGTGCCCAACATATCAGAAAAGCGCTCAGATCCCACGAATGCAGCCGAAACGCCACTGGGTATAGTTTAGACCGACTGCACACGAGGCGCCTGCCCAAAAGAGTTCCATAGATTCAGGCTGTGCAGTCGGTCTCTTTCAGGAGTATCTAATAAAACCTATGAAGACAACAGTTCGTGCGTACACTGGTCATGTGCCCCTCATTCGTGAGTCTGTTTCCCTTGAACGCCGCTCTACCCAGACAAATAAAAATGAAAGTGCTTGGAGATAGAAGTCCCATCTGTGTTCGCGCCATCAAGTGTTTGATTATAGTTCCATGCACTCGATGAACAAACACCACGTGTTTGTACATACGAACAGCGATCACCCAGCCGACCACTTAGAACGTTGTGGTAATTGCAATTACTGAGATGAGAACAAGGGTCAAAAGGGTCAATGAGCAACGAACGACTTCTCTGGGTTGTCTGGCCGTTCGGTAGTTTTTCAGTATTCGAACTTCATAGGTCCCAGGTAGTCGGTAAATCCCATATACCGAACCACCCAGTGTAACAAATAAGTAAAAATAAAGAGGATGACAATCCAGGTATAGGGGAATCTGTCACAATAACATATCTACAGAGGGATTGGATAAATTGGGCTACTGGGCAGGCAAGTGGTTGATGAGATTTAATACAGATACATGTAAAGTCATGAATTTTGGAAAAAGGAACTCACAGACCACTTATACATTAAATGGAGTTGAGTTAGGAATAACATTAAATGATAAGGACTTGGGAACAATCCTAGATCACAAACTAGGCAATAGTATGCAATGTTAGTCTGCCGTTGCAAATGCTAGTAAGATGAAAGACATATTTATTTTTGTGAAGAAAATATAATTTTGCCTCTTTGTAAATCAATAGTAAGACCCCACCTTGAACATGCAATGTTATTTTGGTTCCAGTTTTAAAGAAGGATATTACAGAACTAGAAAAATTGCAGAGACGAGCTACAAACTTATTAAGGGGGATGGAAAACACTAGTTATGAGGAAACACTAGTTATGAGCAAAAAGGCCTCAGAGGGGATATGTTGGCACTATACAAATATATACAGAGTCAATACAAACTGCTGTGTGCTAACCTGTTCATTAGCAGGAATATACAGTATAACATACAAGCAGCCGCCCATTGATACTGAAAGAAATGCGTTTAGCTTATGGCAGAAGAAAGGGTTCTTTTCAACATTGTTTTATTAGATGATATAGATATTTTTTTAAAAAGAACAATCTCTTTATTGTTCTTTAAGAACAATAAAGAGATTGTCTTATAAGACTTTTCAGATATTTTAAAAATACTTGGATTCCTTTTTTGCATAAACAGAAAATTCAAGTATATACTTGATATGTATGTAAACAGGTTGTTAATCCAAGGAGAAATCTGATGACCATTATGGAGTAAAAAAGGAATTATTCCCTTTTTGTGGCATAACTGGAAAAGGGTACAATTGTTTTTTTTTTGTCTTCTTTTGGATCAACAGCGTAAAAGTATGGCTTTCAAGATTGAACTTGATGGACTTTAGTACTTTTTCAACCTAGACAACTATGTTACTGTGTAATTTACTTTTAGAGGATTTGATCCCTTTTTAAATATATGGGCACTGCATCGACTTTTCTCAAATCCTTTGAAGCAATTTCTGAAAGTAAATAATTCTGAAAGATTAAAAATAGTGGTTTAGCTATTACCACACTTAACTTTGTTTGCATTTACTTTATTTAACTCCTTAAGGACACAACTTCCGTTTTGCTTGTTTTGTATTCAAGGCCTCAAGCAATATCTGATTTATATTTTTCTGTGTGTGTTCATCCGCAATTTCTATCTTTTTAATTTATTGCACCAACACAATAAATAGTATTAGTATTATATACTATTTTTTTTTAAAGGACAAAAATTTATTTAAGAAAAGTGGCAGTTGGCCAGCGAGGAAGATGGCAGCCTTTTAGAGGAGCTTGTGTGATATTGGATGTATTGATGCAATAAGCACTTCCAAACCATTTGAAAAACAACAGAAAAACAATATATATTGTCATCTATTGTCATATTGTCATTTATGATAATGCACAAAGTAGAAAAAACAGAAAAGGTAATTAAATAAACTAAAACGCCTGAGAGACCGAATACTACAGTTATGGGAGACATACTATCCAGATCACTTGCCTTCTTGATCAACATAAAAGACTAATGGAAACAGAAATAAGTGAAAAATACACAAAAAAAGTGGTGACACTACTTTGGTTTCTAACTATCGCCCAATATCATTGCTCCCAGTATTGTAAAAAATCTTAGAAAAATGCATCCATACGCAACTACGTGAGTATTACCAACAATCAAACAATCTGATCAATCGTGTTTTCGCCTGAATCACTCCACTACAACTGACCTCTTAAAAGTTTGCAATGACATCCAAACTGGCGTGGAACAAGGAGACCTAACTGGAGCTATTTTCCATGATTTTGCAAAGGCCTTTGACACGGTAGACCACGGCATTCTACTACACAAACTGAAAAACTCAGACATTGGTGATTGACGGCTAACCTGGTTTCGATCATATGTATCGGATCGCTCGCAATATGCATCCATTTCTGACAGCGACTCCCTCCATCTCCCAGTCACTTGTGGTGTTCCCCAAGGTTCCATTCTTGGCCTGCTGCTATTCACATTATTTATAAATGATCTGCCTAATGTCTGCAAATCCTCAAATGTACACATATACGCAGACGACACAGTAATCTATGCAAGCAAATCCAATCTACTGCAGCTTGAGGCTGTGCTCACAGACCAGTTTACAGAGGTAGAAAAGTGGATCACAAAAAACAAACTCTTCCTAAACACTGACAAAACTATCACAATGATCTTTGGAACAGTACCTAAATTACACAAATTACACAATTCCCACCTATCCATCAAAACAAATTCAAATGGCACACTGACCACAGTCCACTCTTTCAAATACTTGGGTATGTTGTTAGACCCCAATCTATCTTTTGGCCTCCACATAGAAAAACTTGCATCTAAACTTTATTCAAAACTAGGTGCCCTGTATAGAAACAAATCCTGCCTAAGCTCTACAGTAAAGGAAAAGATTGTGCAGCAAATGCTGATGCCAATCATTGATTATGGGGATATAGTAAATGCACCTGCACCGCAAACCCACCTTAATAAACGCAATACATTGTATAACTTGTTCTGCCGATTTGTGCTACAATGTAATTACAGGACCCACCATTGTGACATGCTAAAAGAACTAAACTGGTTGTCGCTGGAATCCAGGCGCACCTTTCATCTTTCCAGCCTTGTGTTTAAGAGCTTTTCTGGGAAGCTCCCACCCTACCTAAACAGAATGCTCTCCCCGGCTGTTCCCACCTCCTATAATGTCCGATCTAGTACCAGCACTTTATTTAGTCTACCTCAATACAAAAAGAAAGCGTCCCGATCCTCCTTTTCATACAGAGTGCCGCAATTATGGAACGACCTCCCGCACACTTTCAAATCTTCCCCAAGACTAAAGTCCTTTAAGAGATCCCTCTCTACATACCTCAAAACAGAATGTACGTGTCATGGTTGATTATATATTTCCTACCTGTTTTTTTGTTAAATTTGTATATATTGTGTATTAATATTGTTTTTGTATTTTATTGTACCCTATTGTATCAATGCAATGTTTTGTGGACCCAGGCCATACTTGAAAACGAGAGAAAATATTTTTTAAATAAATAAATGATAAGGTCAGTTCATATGTTACAGAGAAAATGTTTAATTTTCTGTACGAGTTATTTAGAATAATTTAACTAAGCACATTTTAAGAGGGGGGAGTAGTGTAGGGGAGAGGTTTGAAAAAAATAGAAAGGAAATATATTCATTTTAAATCCCTCATTCCCGCCCTTTTTAAATAATAGAATAGGTTATGATGGACAAACATTATTTTGACTTATTATATAACTAAACACACCAACATTAGTGCATTTTACATTATGATACAATATTTGTGAAAAGCCAAATTAATTTCTTAATGCAAATATCATTCTGTATGGTCATAATGGAAAACTTCATAATACATTTGTATTTTGAAAATGATACATTCGGAAACTGTAGCCATGAATTGATATGTAATATATAAAATACTCCCAACAAATTACACTAGTAGATATATGTGAAGTAATTTCAGATATTAATAATACTCATTTGATGTCAACAAGGGGATAATCTCATCTTTAATACTACTATGACTTGTTCTCCTTTTATATCTGCCAACATTTGTGTATTTAGCACTATTGGGGAATAAAAATTCAGTCGCGAAATACCTAATGAATTATAATACGAATGAGTGGGTACAGTTATATTAAACAAATGAATAATGAGTTTGTATCATGAAAGGGATACATTCGTAGGTTGTTTTTTTTTTTTCTTTACTTTTTCTCTCACTCTCTCTCTCTCTGTCCTTCTCCCTCTTCTTATGCTTAATCTCTCCTTATTTTACTAAAATACCTTTAGTATCAAGATAACATTATAAAATAGCTTAAGTAATATAACTAGATTAAATTCACATAAACCGCATGGTTTTAGTTCATTAATAAATTTTACTTAGAAACATAGAATGTGGCGGCAGATAAGAACCATTCGGCCCATCTAGTCTGCCCAATTTTCTAAATACTTTCATTAGTCCCTAGCCTTATCTTATAGTTAGGATAGCCTTATGCCTATCCCACGCATGCCTAAACTCCTTTACTGTGTTAACCTCTACCGCTTCAGCTGGAAGGCTATTCCATGCATCCACTACCCTCTCAGTAAAGTAATACTTCCTGATATTATTTTTAAACCTTTGCCCCTCTAATTTAAGACTATGTTCTCTTGTTGTGGTAGTTTTTCTTCTTTTAAATATAGTCTCCTCCTTTACTGTGTTGGTTCCCTTTATATATTTAAATGTTTCTATCATATCCCCCCTGTCTCGTCTTTCCTCCAAGCTATACATGTTAAGATTCTTTAACCTTTCCTGGTAAGTTTTATCCCGCAATCCATGAACCAGTTTAGTAGCCCTTCTCTGAACCCTCTCTAAGGTATCAATATCCTTCTGAAGATACGGTCTCCAGTACTGTGTACAATACTCCAAGTGAGGTCTCACCAGTGTTGTTCTGTACAATGGCATGAGCACTTCCCTCTTTCTACTGCTAATACCTCTCCCTATACAACCAAGCATTCTGCTAGCATTTCCTGCTGCTCTATTACATTGTCTGCCTGCCTTTAAGTCATCAGAAATAATCACCCCTAAATCCCTTTCCTCATATGTTGAGGTTAGGACTCTATCAAATATTCTGTACTCTGCCCTTGGGTTTTTACATCCAAGATGTATTATCTTGCACTTATCCACATTAAATGTCAGTTGCCACAATTCTGACCATTTTTCTAGTTTATCTAAATCATTTGACATTTGGCTTATGCCTCCTGGAACATCAACCCTGCTACATATCTTAGTATCATCAGCAAAAAGACACACCTTACCATCAAGACCTTCTGCAATATCACTAATAAAAATATTAAAGAGAATGGGTCCAAGTACAGATCCCTGAGGTACCCCACTGGTGACAAGTCCAAGCTTCAAATATATTCCATTAACTACAACCCTCTGTTGCCTGTCACTCAGCCACTGCCTTACCCATTCAGCAATATTGGAATCCAAACTTAAAGATTGCAGTTTATTGATAAGCCTTCTATGTGCAACAGTGTCAAAAGCCTTACTGAAATCTAGGTAAGCAATGTCTACTGCACCACCCTGATCTATAATTTTAGTTACCACATCAAAAAAATCAATAAGATTGGTTTGGCATGATCTCCCTGAAGTAAACCCATGTTGTCTCTGATCTTGAAATCCATGTGTTTTTAGATGTTCATCAATCCTATCTTTTAACATGGTTTCCATCACTTTCCCCACTACTGAAGTAAGGCTTACTGGCCTATAGTTGCCGACTCCTCCCTATTACCTTTCTTGTAAATGGGCACAACATTCGCTAACTTCAGAAATCTTCTGGGAGTTCTCCTGTTAACGCAATGATTGGTTAAATAAATCTATTAATGGTTTTGCTAGTACACCACTAAGCTCTTTTAATAGCTTTGGGTGTATTCCATCAGATCCCATTGACTTATTGTCTTTGCTTTTATTGATTTGAAATAGAACCTCTTCCTCCTGTAAACTCCGCATTAGCCAATAAATGACTCATTTATCCTTTTTCTTAACTGAGGTCCCTTTCCTTCATTTTCATCTGTAAATACAGAACAAAATATTCATTGAGGCAGTCAGCTAGACGCTGTCTCACTTCTACATACCTTTTCAGCTTAACACATTTTTAATCAACACTAATCCTTGTTTTACTTTTGCTTTTTCTCTCATTTATGCTTATCAAAATGTTTTATCCCCCTTTTTTACTGACTGTGCTATTTTCTCTTCTGTGTGTGATTTGGAAGCTCTTATAACTTACTTAGCCTCTTTCTGCCTAATCTTATAGATCATTTTGTCTTCCTCACTCTGGGTTTTTTTATAATTACTAAATGCTAACTTTTTGTTTTTAACTATTTTGGCCACATCTGTGGAGTACCTTGATTCTTGATTTTTTTGCTTTTACTGACAAGCCTAATGCAATTTTCTGTTGCCTTCAATAGTACAACTTTTAAATAATCCCATTTCTCTTGGACTCCATTTAAATTGCTCCAGTCTGATAATGACTCCTCTACCCATATTCTAATTTTAGGAAAGTCTGTTCTTCTAAAGTCTTAAACTTTTGTTTTTGTGTGGTGTGACTCAGTCACTGTTCTTATATTAAACCACACTGACTGATGATCACTGGATCCTAAACTTTCACCTACAGTGATATCTGATACCAAATCTCCAGTTGTTAACACTAAATCTAGTATGGCCTCTTTACGAGTTGGCTCCTCAACAACTTGTTTTAGAGACAATTCCAGTAGGGAGTTTAGAATATGTGTGCTCCTGGCACAAGTAGCTAATTTTGTTTTCCAATTTACATCAGGAAGATTAAAGAGTCACCCGCGTGAAGTAACTTCCCCTTCATTTGTCATTTAGCTATTTCCTCAATTGGTAGATCATCAACTCTTCAATTTGTCCTGGGGGCCTATAAATCACACCTACGAGTTACTGTGGCGGTGCAAATTCAGCGTAAACCCAACCCAGGACTCTGCCTCCACTAACTTTGGTAATTTCCAGATTTTATGCTATCCTTCGCGCAAACCACCCCTCCTTTCTTGCCTTCACTATCTCTTTCCCTGTATATAAAGAGTACCCTGGTATTGTTATGTCCCAGTCATTTTTCTCATTATACCATGTCTCAGTAATAGCGACTAAATCTACACTCTCAGTTGCCATTATTGCCACAAGTTCATGGATCTTTTTCCCTAAACTGCGAGTATTTGTAGACATGACTCTAAGCTTATCATTGTTTAACACACTTGCTACAGGCACCTTCTGTCCTTGTTTTGGGGGACAATTGGATTGATGTTTTATCACCCTTTTACCCCCCCCCCCCATCCTAGTTTAAATACATCCTAGCAAAACCTCTGAGCTGCTCACTGAGAACATTTGTTCCCTTTTGAGAAAGATGCAAACCATCTTTTTTGTACAGCTTATCTCCATTCCAACAGAGCTACCATGAGAAATAAAGCCAAATCCTTGCTCCCAACACCATTCACCAAGCCACAAATTAAAGTCCCTAATACGCATCCGCCTGTCGTTCTGAGTAAGCAGGCCAGGCAGTCCTCAGAGAATGATATTAGTGGAAGCAACCTGCCGTATATCATTGGCAAAAACACAAAAAACTCTAACCTCTGAAACCCTCATTGTGTAAGTGTTTCACAAGTCATTTTGTCCCTTTAGATGGACAAGTACATCGCCAATTTCCTTCCTGCTTTGTTTTTCTGCTTAACAATATTACAGATACGTTCCTGTCTCTGTGAGCAGTAGCTCCGGAAGACACCTCTACAAGACCACCATTGTCCATCTCACTCCACACCTCTCTTATAATGGAATCACCCAACAACAAATCGTTTTCTATTAGGCTCCTCACCATAGTCTCCAAGCTGGTTCCACAACACTACTCATAGCCTCAGTGCCTCTCTCCACAACACCACTAGCCTCAGTGCCTCTCTCCACAACACCATTACACTCTGAAAGTGCAGAAAATGAATTATGAAGAGCAACAGACTGTGCAAAATGCCTTTTATCCACAACTCTAAGTACACCAGATCCTACAGTAATCCATCTGCCTTTCCTAGCATGTCTCTGCGGCAGTGGCTTTGCAGCAGTTCCAGTCTGAGTTTCTTCACCAGATAATTTACAAATCTCAGACTTCAAAAATACAATATCCTGCCGCAAGATAGAGAACTGTCTACAGATTAGACAACAACCAAACCTCCAAAAGGTGGAACGTGAAACAAATGCATAGCAATTGTTACACTGAACTAAGTCTGCCATTCCAATTATGAGAATAATTTAAATCTAACAAATCTTAACTTTTTTCTTTATCCTCCTGAATACCTCAGATTACCTCCAGGTTATCTCCAGAATATCTCCAACTACACACTTAGAAGCAACACTCTCCAGAATATATCCAACTACACACTTAGAAGCAACACTCTCCAGAATATCTCCAACTACACACTTAGAAACAGCACTTTGAAGTAGCACCAAGCTATATTAGACAAGTTAATGACACCAGGCCTTATATAACTCCTAAAATCACCGCCCACTAGGAATGTTTAACACCTGGGTAGGCCTCTGCTTATTTGCAAACAATAGCTAATTTAAACAGCAATCAATAGCAAGTAACTGACTAATCAAATCAAATGCCTTATAATTACCAACAGGAATTCAAACCTTGTGCAATCAGTAACCGTTTCCTACAGATGAATCTTACCAACAGGAATTCAAACCTTGTGCAACCAGTAACCTTTTCCTACAGATGAATCTTACCTGTAACAGTAGAAAAGAAAGCTCTTAGCACAACTCTTAGACAGTTGAAGCTTCTGTAAAACTCTCCAGAATATCTCCAACTACACACTTAGAAGCAACACTCTCCAGAATATATCCAACTACACACTTAGAAGCAACACTCTCCAGAATATCTCCAACTACACACTTAGAAACAGCACTTTGAAGTAGCACCAAGCTATATTAGACAAGTTAATGACACCAGGCCTTATATAACTCCTAAAATCACCGCCCACTAGGAATGTTTAACACCTGGGTAGGCCTCTGCTTATTTGCAAACAATAGCTAATTAACCAGCAATCAACAACAAGTAACTAGCTTAATCAAATCAAATGACTTATAATTACCAACAGGAATTCAAACCTTGGGCAATCAGTAACCTTTTCCTACAGATGAATCTTACCTGTAACAGTAGAAAAGAAAGCTCTTAGCACAACTCTTAGACAGTTGAAGCTTCTGTAAAACTCTCCAGAATATCTCCAACTACACACTTAGAAACAGCACTTTGAAGTAGCACCAAGATATATTAGACAAGTTAATGACACCAGGCCTTTTATAACTCCTAAAATCACCGCCCACTAGGAATGTTTAACACCTGGGTAGGCCTCTGCTTATTTGCAAACAATAGCTAATTAACCAGCAATCAACAGCAAGTAACTGGCTTAATCAAATCAAATGCCTTATAATTACCAACAGGAATTCAAACCTTGTGCAATCAGTAACCTTTTCCTACAGATGAATCTTACCTGTAACAGTAGAAAAGAAAGCTCTTAGCACAACTCTTAACCTCTGAAACTTCCTTAACCTCTGAAACCTTATTGCTAGCCAAGTCATTTGTCCTTAGATGGACAAGTACATCCAATTCCCCTTCCTGCTTTGCTTGCTTAACAATATTACTGATACGTCTCCTGTCTCTGTGAGCAGTAGCTCCGGGAAGACACCTCACAAGACCACCATTGTCCATCTCCACACCTCTTATGATCGAATCCCCCAACAACAACTGCTTTCTATTAGGCCTCACCATAGTCTCCAAGCCGGTCTCCACAACACCACTAGCCTCAGTGCCTCTCTCCACAACACCACTCGCCTCAGTGGCTCTCTCCACAACACCACTAGCCTCAGTGCCTCTCTCCACAACACCACTAGCCTCAGTGCCTCTCTACACAACACCATTACACTCTGAAAGTGCAGAAAATAAATTATGTAGAGCAACAGACTGTGCAAAATGCCTTTATCCACAACTCTAAGTCTACCAGATCCTACAGTAATCCATCTGCCATTCCTAGTATGTCTCTGCGGCTGTGGCTTTGCAGCAGTTCCAGTCTGAGTTTGTTCACCAGATAATTTACAAATCTCAGACTTCAAAAATACAATTTACTGCCGCAAGATAGAGAACTGTCTACAGATTAGACAACAACCAAATCTCCAAAAAGTGGAACGTGAAACAAATGCTTGGCAACTATTACACTGAACTAAGCCTGCCATTCCAATGAGGAGAATAATTTAAATCAAACAAATGTTAACTTTTTATTTATCCTCCTGAATACCTCATATTACATCCAGTTTATCTCCAGAATATCTCCAACTACACACTTAGAAGCAACACTCTCCAGAATATCTCCAACTACACACTTAGAAGCAACACTTAGATGAAGCAACCAAGCTATATTAGCCAAGCCAATGACAACAACCTTTATATATCTCCTAAAATCACCACCCACTAGGAATGTTTAACACCTGGGTAGGCCTCTGCTTATTTGCAAACAATAGCTAATTTAAACAGCAATCAATATCAAGTAACTGACTAATCAAATCAAATGCCTTATAATTACCAACAGGAATTCAAACCTTGTGCAATCAGTAACCTTTTCCTACAGATGAATCTTACCTGTAACAGTAGAAAAGAAAGCTTCTGTAAAACTCTCCAGAATATCTCCAACTACACACTTAGAAGCAACACTTAGATGAAGCAACCAATAGCCTGTCTTCACTCTACCATTGAAATAGTCTATCTACTCACCTGTTCTTGTGGCCTGATGTATGTGGGTAAGACATTTTGCCTATCTAAATACAGAATACGGGAACATGTTAATCCAATAAGATAATATGCAATTAGAACACTAAATAATTATTAATAAAATAAAAGATAAATTTTCCATTCAAAATTTAGATCAATATTATAAAGAAAATGTATTCTTTGATCTGGAAAAAACATACTTACATAACCCTAATAAATGCTGTACTATATCTCAATGTTACTCTTATCTAATGCCCACACCTAGATTAACCCGTTAATGCCGTTACGGCATTCTATGCCGTCCCGCATTAAGTGGGCTTTAAAGTCATTGCGGCGGCATAGAACGCCGTAATGGCTTTGAGCCCCTGGAGGTCCGCGGTACTCACCTCCGCCGCGATCATCTTCTGGAGAGCTGCCTGACAGCCCAGGCAGCCCTCTCCCGGCAAATGTGGCCCCTTATAGCTGGCTGTGGATC